>CM053576.1:51319330-51410750 GCA_028646485.1 Cryptoprocta ferox | reverse complement strand
CGTGATACACAGGCTCACCTTACAAAAGCATTACTATTATTTAAAAAGTCCACAGGCTTCGGGGGTCCTGGGTGGTTCCATCGGTTAAGCATCTGACTCGATTTTGGCTCAGGTCACGATCTCACGGTACCTGAGTTCGAGCTCCACGTCAGGCTCCTTGATGCCAGCATGGAGACTGCTTGGGATTTTTCTCTCTCCTTCTCTCTCTGCCCCTCCACTGCTTGCGGTTGCTCTCTCTCAAAATAAATAAATGAACTTTAAAAAAAAGTCCACAGGCTTATAAATGTAGGTTATTTTTATCTTTGCAGATTTAAAAACCGTGAAGCAAAATTTGAGAGCGGGGGTGTCAGAGCTGGGAACACAGAAGAGAAACACAGAAAATGGGAGAAAGAAAGGAGAGCAAAGTAGAAAAGGCACAAGGATATTAAGAGCCAGGAAACTCATGTATTTTTTTTTTTAAACCAGAGAAGTGTCTTGGGAATACAGGGAAGAGGCTGGCAAGGTGGGCAGTCCCTGAGTGCCAGGTGCCTGTGCTGTCCTTGCCAGAGGGAGGCCTGGTGGGCCACAGAGCCTTGCCTACAAAAGCCAGGTTTACGAAATAGGTCTTCCTTAGGGGTTGTCTTCAAAGTTCCATTGATTCAGCTACCGAATCTGATCTGACCCCAGAGGTGCCATTATCCTCCTCCCCCTGGAGACTCAAGTATTTCTCTGTATCCACCCTGTTTTGCAAGACTTCTCTAACAGAGTCAATTCCTAAAGAGAGATCTGCAACATTCCCAAATCCTTCCCACAACACTGAGCAGCAGCACCCGTGAGTCAGTCTCTTCTGAAACCACGTCCCTCTTTAAAGGACCCAGCTGGGAAATCCCATTGCTTATCAACAATCAAACAGAACTTTTTGGAGAGAATTCAGAAAATCACTCTGTTGCATGTGGGCTCTGCTTGCTTAACATTCTCTCTCACTCCGCCCCTCTCCCCCCACCTTGCACTCTCTCTCTCTAAAATTAAAAAAAAAAGTTTTTAATGCAATGCTTTCATGACAACATGTGACACTGTGATCACCTATGTCCCCCACCAAACCATAAATGCTGTGAAGGTAGGCATATTGCTGTGGCCTCGCCAGCAGGTGACAAACACAGGGTCAGGTGCTTCTAAATACTTGTGGAATGAATGAACAAATGGATGGAGAGTACAAACATGGGGGCAAAAATGGACAGTGAAAATGAGGAACGTGTTATGTGAACGATCCCCGTTGCATACCAAACCCAAAAGGTAATGCAGTTTGACATCCGAAGCCATTCAACTTTCTGACGTAAGAGACCCTGAGCCTCATTCTTCCTCCTATGTCTCTGGCCCCTTTCACCCTTCCAGATAAACTGCTGCTTCCACAGAGGGTAGAGTTTTTCTTACTGTGTTTGGACTCTACATCCATGTGAACACACAGCTGCACAGCCCAGGGGAGGCCTGGTCAGGTCAAGAAGCAAAAACCAGCAGCATCTCTGCAAAGAACGTGCTAGACCCCCTGCCATGAGTTGCAGATGTCAGGGAAAGGTGCTGGATGTTCTGCACAGACCTAGCACATGTACACATCCAAGGTCCTCATCCAAGGGCACGGGCTCTCATACCTGGAACTGTAGCCAGAGAACATTCTGCACCAGTTTGCTTTCCTATGGATAGAAGTACTGACACACAGGGCACCTGGGTGTCTCAGTCGAGTAGGTGTCTGACTCTTGATTTCCACTCAGGTCATGATCTCACATTTCCTGTGGTCGGGCCCCGCATCAGGCTCTGAGCTGACAGCACGAAGCCTGCTTGGGATTCTCTCTCTCCACCCTCTCTCTGCTCCTCCCCCGCTCATGTTATCTCTCAGAATACATAAATAAGTTTAAAAAAATTTTTAAAAAGAAGTATTGACACACAGACATGGCTCACCTCTAACACTATGAGTCTAGCTGAACTGTTTCTTTTCAATCAAAATTCTGGTGAACAAGAGCGAGGTGCAAGTTCAAGGAGTTTGCTATTTGAAAGAATATAATTATGTATTTGGAATCAATTTGAAATGGATTTTTAGATGGTTGGTAAGGTGTAAGATTGACAAGGTCTACCACTATGTGATACATGTATGGATTAATTTAATGAGCGTTTATCGAGTATATGGGCTGGGCTCAGGGATGTTTTATAATTTGGTTATAGAAACTAGTAACTTTCAAAAATTTAACAAAAATCTTGATTCATCTCTGATGGTTTTAAGAAATGTTTTGTGTGAGAGACAATGCTTGACTAAGGTAAACCACTGTCTTCCAGGCTATCTTTGGGATAATGAATAATGAAACGAAATGGGAAAATAATAAATGCCGAGTTTCTGACCTTAAGTCCAATGGTGATACTGGTTTGATATCCTACGGATTTTTAAATCCAGTCAATAAGAATGTATTAAGTAACCACTATTCTCCACATACTGGTTTAAGCACTGGGAGACTGGGATAGAGCATATGATCTCTAAAAGAGTTCCAGAATAGATCTAGCTCCAAAGAATTTAAATCACTTTCAAGATACTAGCTTGTAATTTAATCTCAAAACATGTCAGTTCAGTCAACTCAAGACAAGCATAATTATGCTGGCTAGAATGTCAGGCTGCCTCAGGCTCATAAATCACCCCAGGGTGGGGCTTCCGGGGAGCCCCACCCTAGTTCTACCACTACCTTCCTGGGAACATGGGAACACATTATCTACTCTTTGTTTCCACAGGAACAAAAAAAGATCTGCTCACTCTGTCATCGGTCTCCCCCAATCTCCAAAAGGCAGCTCACTGTGTACTTTCTGTCTGCCTGGCCTACCATCTGCTATGAGCCCTCACCAGCCTCTTCTATGGTGAACCCGCCATCCATGACAGACTGGCCTCTTCCTTCTCCTGGTCCTGTTCCTTCACGGTGTTTCTTTAGCACATGGCATGGGGATGCTGCCAGGACGGGCTTGCACAGCTGCTACGACTTAGTCCCCTGGCTGGCCAATTCTCATTATTCCAAAAGCCGTATCATCAAACACAGACGGATCCATTTTCTTTTTGACTAGAAATGTAAATATATCCAGACTTCAAGGATGCCCTGTGATATTCATTTTATTTACCCACAAAAAACAGGGCAGCCACTTGTCTTACTGTCACAGACATCACTTGCCTCACTTAGTACCCTAAGCCTAAAGATCCTTAAGCCACAGACTAACTCAGGGCAGTAAACTCGGTAAATTTAGGGATTATGAAGGCCAAGGATGAGTGTGATGCCATGTGATGGCCAAGTTCAGACTCGGTGTGAGAATCACCCATGAGAAGTGAACTAATGGTTAAGACACCAGATGCTGCCCAGAAGTCTTATTAGATCTCTAGGACAGGGATCATATTTTATAGCAAAAGGAAAATCAACACCACCAGTAGCAAAGTAGTCCTGGAATCTTAAAAAAAAACAAGACTGACTGCTGGTGGGAGAATTTTTCAGCAAAGTTACTGGAGAACTGTATTAGGTTCTCCAGAGAAACAGAAGTAATAGGATATACATATACATCTACACATATATTTATATATATACAGAGATTTGTTACAAAGAATTGACTCACTATTATGGAAGTCCCAAGATCTGTGGAAGGCCGGAGAACCAGGAGAGCCAATGGTGTAAGTTACAATTCAAAAGTCAGCTGGCCCAAGACCTAGGAAGAGCTGAGTTTCAGTTCAAGACCAAAGGCTGGAAAGGACCAATATCCCAGCTCTGCAGGCAGGCAGGCCAAGTGCCCTTTTCAGTCTGAGTCTGAAGGATGTAAAACATTGATATCCCAGCCCAACAGTCAGGCAAGAGGAATTCCCACTTGCTCAACCTTCTTGGTCAGGTCTTCAACTGATTTGACGAGGCCCACGCATACTGGGAGGGGCAATCAGCTTCACTCAGTCTATAGGCTCAAATGTTAATCTCATCCAGAAACATCCTCATAGATACACCCAGGAGTAGTGCGGCCCAGTCAGGTAGCCATAAAATTACCCATCATAGGGGCCAAAGTTGAAATCCACGGTTCAGGATAACAGAGGTCCCTGGTGACTCACCCAAAGTCACAATGCCAGCTCAAGCTCCTGCAAGACCAGGCTCTTGGACACTAGAGAAGAGCCCAGGGAATTGTGCTCAAGGTGGTCATCTTCACGCAGTGGCCTCTCAGTATAATCCCACAGGATAAATGGGCTTTGATAAAATTCTCATAATAAACCTATGCAGGAAGTATCCAATACCTCCTTCTGTTCACTCAAGTTCAAGGAACTCTGTATCTTGTGGCCTCTGAGGTAGAGAGAAGCTTACTTACTCCAGCCCCCTTGTCGACAAATGAAACAGCCCCAGCCCCAGAGGCTGGGTAACCCACCCTTAATACAGGACAGGAATAGAACCCAGGCCTCCTAATGCCCAGCCGAACTGTTTTTCAATATCCTACAGGGCTTTTTTGGGTCCAAATCCGATTTCTTGCAGTACTGGAAGTAGTCAGCAAGCAATCATGGGTCAAAGTATGCAGCATAAGGCCTCACTGAAATATTCAGGTATGCCCCAGTACTTTAGTGATTAGAACTCAGCCTCTCTAGTTAAGCTGCCTGGGGTCAGATCAAAGGACCACCATTTACTGGCTGGGAAACCCTGAGCAGCAGTTATTTTGATCTCTCTGTGCTTTACTTTATCTGCAAAGACAAAGACGATGTCAATATGTATACTGCTTATGACATGCAGCCTTGATAATAACCCTTTGAGCAAGCCACTATCACTTTCCTATTTCCCAATTAGGGAAACTGAGGTACCACGAGATTAGGTGACTTAGCTAAGGTTGCATAGCTAGACTCTGAGGAATGTGATGTCAGGCAGCCTTGTTCCAACTGCACATGTCTGCCAGCCTATTGCACCTGCCTGGTGTACCATATTTGCGAGAATTAAATGAGACTGAATGTTAGTGCCTAGAACAGTGCCTCGTCTATGATAAACAAATTTAGCCTCCCCCCACCCCTTTATTTAAAAGTAGGTTTCATGCCCAGCACAGAGCCCAACACAGGGCTTGAATTCACAACCCCAAGATCAAAACCTGAGCAGAGATAAGAGGCAATGCTTAACTGACTGAGCCACCCGGGCGCCCCAATTTATCCCTTATTTAATGTGCTCTTGTGTAGAAGCATGTTAAAACATGGCACCTAATAAACACTGTAGAAACCCAATTCTATATACAGCTGGCCCTTGAAAAACACACCCTATGCGGGTCCACCTATATGCAGCTTTTTTCCCATAAATACAGCACTGTGAATGTATTTTCTCATGATTTTCTGAATAACATTTTCTTTTCTTTAGCTTATCCTATTGTAACAATACATACAATATATAAAAGTATGTTAACTGTTTATGTTATCCGTAGGCTTCCAGTCAACAGTAGACTATCGGTTAATTACATTTCTGGGGAATCAAAAGTTATACACGGATTTTCAACTGCATGGGGGGTCAGCACCCCTAACCCCCATGTCCTTCAGGAGTCAGATGTATTAACTGATAACCCTTAAAAATTCAGAGTGAGCGAATTCAGAGGAAAACACTGTGAAAAAAATTTACATAAATGCTCAATGAAATGTTCTTCACGGAGTTTGGTTTTATGAAAGTTTAACTGTCAGACTAGAAATCCCAATACTTCTAAGACTTGCCTCAGATGTTCTTTGGTGTAAATCACCTTCAGGACATCAGAGCTTCCCCTCTCTAACATATTATTACAAAACACAGGTAAGCAGAGCTAGTGCAAAAAGTAGGTGGCCTCCTGTTTTGAACACAGTTCTCCTGATTACTAGCCCAAGCTGTGATTTATTACCTCCCAAAGTTAAGTGCAAAGGGAGTGCACCCCATAAGCGCACATTATGGAAGGCAGCTGAGTACATTTCATTTAACCTGGGCTAGACTAGTTCCAATGGAAACCCAAAATGGGATTTGAAAATAAATAGGACTCATTCTTGATTAAATAAGAAAGAACATTTAACACCTTCTTCGTGAAATTTAAGGTATGCTAAAATATCAGACAAGTGGAATATTTCTAGTTTAAAATAAGCCCGTATTTTAAAATCTGATAGTCAGTTTTTTAAGTTCTGCCCAAGTCAATGCCTGAGGTCACATCGCAAGCCGCACATCTTTGGACCTAAGGGAAATGCCTCGGACACCCCCACTGGTAAATGGCAACCAGCTTGCTCGCCGACAACTCGCTCACACTCCCGAGTCCTGGCCTCCGGGAAGGGCGAGGGTGGTCAGCTCCCCGCGCTCGGACCCTCCGCCAGCCCTTGCCCAGGGCCCCCCCGGGGTGGCAGTACGCCTGCTCCCACCCGGCGTAGACCAGCCTGGCCAGGACTCGGACCGATGTCTTCCCTCCAAGGATCCCGCGGTGGGTCCCCTCTGGCTGGCCTTTCTCGGGGTCTACCCCGCGGCTCCCCTTCCCTCTCCCCGGGTGTTCCCACGGTTCAGCTCCCCTTTACCCGGGTCCCCCCCAAGCCTTGGCCCCCTTCTGCCCGAGTGTCACCAAGACTCAGCTCCCTTCTCCTGGGTCTCCCTCAAGGCTCGGTTCCCCTCTCTCAGGTGTCCGCACGATTCGGCTCCCCTCTGCCCACCGCACCCCGCAGCTGTGCTCCCCTCTCCCAGGGGTCCCCCGGCTTGGGTCGCCCCCAGACGCTCTCCTCTCCCCGGATCTCTCCAAGGTTCAACTTCCCTCTCCAGGGTCTCCCCCGCGTCTCGGCTCCCCCGTCTCCAAGTCGCCCCCAGGGCTGGGCTCCCCTCCCCAGGTGTCCGCACGCTTCTGCTCCCCTCTCCCGGGTCTCCCCCGCGTCTCGGCTCCAGTCTCCCCAGCCCTCCCGCGGCCAGGCCGCCAGGCCCCCAAGCTGCAGGCTCCCCGCGGTGGGGCGCGGGCGGAGGGCACTCACGGCGCGGCGCGGGAGAGCTCCGGGGACCCGGCGGGCGGGCGTGCGTGCGTCCGGGGCGGCGGCGGCGCGGGCCTGCGGCTGGGCGGCCGGCCGGGTGGAGCGCGGCGGCTCCCGCCCGAGAGAACCCCCGCCGTGTCATTTGACCATATAAGGAGACGCACGCCTCCGAGGCGCCGGCTGCGCGGGCTCGGCGCTCGGGCAGCGGCGCGGGGGTGCGGGGTTGGGCGCCCGGAGGCCTCCTGGCGGCCGGGGCGCTCTCGGACCCCGACTCTTTGTTTGCTTTGGGCTACGACCCCCGCCCCCCCCGCTGAGTCTCTGGCGCACCGGGACTACTGGAGCTTCGTCCCCGGCGTCGGCTCACAGGGCCGCGTTGGGGGCCCGGCCGGGGCGCAGCGACAGGGGCCTCCCCACGCCCGCACTTTCCGCGCGGGGCCCGGGAAAGCCCGGCCCGCGGAATCCCGAGAGGGTGGGGTGGGCTGGGCCGCGGGACCGGGGCCGCAGAGGTCTTGCGGAGCCGGGAGGGCAGCGCCCGGGGTGTACTTGCGCCCCGGGCCTTTTCCGCCTTACCCCGCAGACCCCTCTCTGTCACGAAATGAGTCTAGCAGATGGCCAGCAGGAGTGGATAATGATGCCAGGTTCTTTGTTCCACGAGGCCGGGGCCCGGGAGGGCCAACCCCCAGCACTCGGGCCCGAGGGCTGTTTAGACGTTCTGTCGTTCCCTTCTAGGCGAGAAAACAAAGGTGAGGTGGCGAAAGTGCCTCCCAGCCTGAAGCCCACACTTAGTAGGGACAGATGGCACCGCTCAACCCGCAGGAGAGAGGGCGCAGGCTGCGTCCCCCGCCTGGGTGAAGGGGGGACATCAAGACAGAAATGTTTGCTCTCGGGTGGGTGGCCAGCCTCTCCGCCCGCAGACCCGCGGGAAGATGAGCCGATGGGGCCGCCGCAAAGGCAGAGCAGAAAGACCGTGGGCAGGCATGCGGTGTTTAACCATCAGTGCGCCGCAGAAAGGGAAGAACGATTTGATTGTTCTCTCTTGGTTGATGCCCAGTGTCTGCTGGTGTTTAAGACTCCCCGTAGGTCTCCATCATGGAATCACAGACGTTGAGAGTCCTATTCGCTAGCACTTACCAAGCACAGGCTCTACCTGCGATCTCGTTTGATTCTCATACCCTTAAGATAAAAATTAATATCCGGTTTTATGGTGAGGAAATTTCAGCTCAGAGACATTTGCTCAAGGCCTCCTGAGAATAATTATGCCAGCTGAGATTTGACCTGGAAGTCTGTTCGACGGCAGAGCCATGCAGGTAGCTTGCAGGACGGGAAGGTCACCCCAGAGCCCTCCAGAGGGCTGAGACTTGCCACAGCAGTGAACCCACACAGCCTTCCTTCCCCCATTCCTCCAAGCACCTTATAGGTTCTCACCAAGAACGGAAGCTTGGGCTCCAGACCTGCATTCCCACTGATAGAGCAGGCCAACATCTTGAGCAAAGTGTGTATAAATAGTTACCTAGATTTGTTGTCTGTATAGTTGCAAATTACAAAATGGTATCCCAGGGAGAGGGAGAGAGAGAGAGAGAGAGAGAGAGAGAGAGAGAGAGAGAGAGATGGGGGGGGAGGCGGGGATCAAAAGATTTAACTAGCTGCAATGATTAGCATGGACTTGAATAGATTCTGAAACACAGAACAAACTATTTCAAAAATCCATTTTCTTTTCCTTTTTTAAATAACTACAATGTTTTAAATGTTTATTTATTTTTGAGAGACACAGAGTATGAGTGGGGGAAGGGCAGAGAGAGAGGGAGACACAGAATCAGAAGCAGGCTCCAGGCTCTAAAGCTGTCAGCACAGAGCCGGATGCCCCAGTCGAACCTACGAAACATGAGATCATGACCTGAGCGAACCCATGAGATCATGACCTGAGTCAAAGTTGTGAGATCATGACCTGAGCCAAAGTCCCACACTCAACCGACTGAGCCACCCAGGCACCCCTCAAAAATCCATTTTCATGAGACCATTTGGGGAAGTGTGACCCTAACAAGATAGTTGATGACATTGATAAATTATTATTAATTTATTTTAGGTGTGATAATGAAGTCATACACATATTTTAAAAGCCCCTAGTATTCAGAAATAGTGCCAAAAATATTTACCAATGAAATAACGTTATGTCTGAAATTGTTTCAAAATAAATTGAAGTGGGAGGAATGAATAGGGTCAATATATGAAATAGTATCAGCCGTGGATTAATGGTAACTTGAAGCTGAGTGAAGGGTGTGTAGGGTTCATTATACTAGTCTCTTTCCTTTGGTAATACTTGAAAAATTCTGTAATGGAACATTTTTAAAATTGCAAATGCATATACCATTTGGCTTTGACCCAGGATTTCCCCTTACAGGAAATTATCTTACAGATAGATTTGCTCATGTGTGAATTGATACATATACAAGAGTAGTCCTTGTGAAATTCTTCAAAATAGCAAAATACTGGACCATGTTACATGTTCATCATCAGGGACTGGTTAAATATTATATAATATGGGAAATATTTTAGAGTTATTTCTATTCATAGCTGTTAAAAAGAACAAAGTAGCTATATTTATTGGCTTGGCATGATATCCAAGTTATGTCTATGGAAAGAAAAGTAGATAGTAGCCAGACTTTGGGTTGAGAAAGGAAGGAAAGAAGACAATGTATAGTAATAGTGGTTGTCTCTGGGGAGATCTGGGAAACTTGGGGTCAGGAGTGGAAGGGAGATTGAGTTTTACTCTATACCCTTTTGTTTCTTTTAAATTTTGAGCTATATAAATATATTATTCATTCAAAAATAACAATATTTTACAAGTTAAAGAAACACATGCTCCTTTTTAAGACAAATAGGAAGCAAATTTGTTAAACAGAATTTATAGAAAATCAAGGAGGTTTACTGGCAATAGAGGCAAGAGGAATACAATTCTAAGCTGAATGATATGTACTTTTCTGAACAATTTTAATCAAAGGACAAACGAATTTAAAAATAGTTTACTCACATTTGGAAAATGGGTGAATAACATACTTTGCAAAATTGTTGGAAAGATCCTTTGAGAAGACTTTTAAACCCCTAAGCAGTATTAGTAGAGCCCTTGGCCATAGTAGGTACTCAGTAAATATGAGCTTTTGTTCCATGGTAATTTTTTCTAAGTTTATTTACTTTGAGAGGGAGAGAGAGAGAGAGAAAGCGAGCACAAGCACTGCACAAGTGGGGGAGGGGCAGAGAGCGAGAAGCAGAGAGAATCCCAAGCAGGCTCCCTACTCTCAGGACTGAGCCCCACTTGGGGCTCAAACTCGTGAGAGATCATGAGATCACTACCTGAGCTGAAATCAAGGGTCAGCTACTCAACGGAATGAATGAGCCACCCAGGGCGCCCATATTCCATGGTATTTTATTTGACGGTAAAGTGGAGATGAACTCAGAATAAGAGGGAAATGTGAAGGTGGTGGAAAGGTACACTCTTCCAATTGTAGGATGTAATGTGCAGTATGGGGACTACAGCTAATAATACTGTATTGTATATTTGAAAGTTGCTAAAGGAATAGATCGTAGAAGCTCTCATCACAAGAATAAAACGTAAGTGTGATGGATGTTAACTACACTTCTTGTGGTGATCATTTAGCGGTATCTACGAATATCACATCATCATGCCGTTCCCCCTGAAATTAACATAATATTATATGTTCATTATATCTCAATAAAAAAGGGAAGGAAACAGACTAATCGTCATTCAGAAGGAAGGATTAAAGTTGAGGTTGTATTCTAAAGATAAAAGATTTGTCTTTTTGAGAGAAAAATTCTCTGCTACGGATACAAGGTTAATTCATGGAAGGAAGAAATTAAGAAACCGTATTTCCTGGGAAAGGCACAGTGGCAACTCTGATAGATAACTCAAGTGCTTCCCCTTTTAATTTCAATTCCCCTGTAATTCCCTCAGCCAGCACCACCTTAACTTCTTCCTCAGTTGCACTGGGCTGTTTCAGGGATGGGGTAGCTAGGAAGCAGGGAAAGAAAGGGAAGGCTGTAGGGGGTAGGCCAGTGGTTCTGAAAGTAAAGCCATCCAGAAAATGGTTAGAAGTAAACACTCTTGTGGTTTTAACAAGCCCTCCAGGTAATTCTGATGACTAATAGTGCCTTGAGGTAAAATACTCCCTAGGGATTCCAACTCTGGACACAGTAATTTACCAGAAACCCAGATGTTAGTTTCTAGGAGTGGGGAAGTAGAAACATACACTAAACAAGGCTGGGCTGTGGAACTCTCAAATCCAATTGCAAGTATTACTCTGCCAGATACTTACTGGGAGGGAAGTACAGGCAGAAAATTCAGAAGGCAAACCCTTGCAGCCTGTGTCTCAGTGGTACAAATCTGAAGCCTAATTCTCTCCTCTGAAAGGCCCTGAGAGGAAGGCACTGCTTCTAGGAAGGTAGTCAGACCTGACGGTGGGGGAGCAGGTGGGCAAGAGGGCAGGCAGGCGGGGAACTCCTCCTGACCTTGGCCACCTCCAGGGTACTAGGAGACCTCACCAT
Source organism: Cryptoprocta ferox (assembly GCA_028646485.1). Classification (NCBI taxonomy): domain Eukaryota; kingdom Metazoa; phylum Chordata; class Mammalia; order Carnivora; family Eupleridae; genus Cryptoprocta; species Cryptoprocta ferox. The sequence goes on along the minus strand of CM053576.1, from coordinate 51,399,241 downwards.
CTCTGGGAAGAAAGGGAAAACACAAAAACATGGGTGGAAGGTCAGACCTCTCTATGTCCTTCCCCTAACTGACCATTTCAATGAGGGTTTTTATAGCACTTCTCATAGGCACAACTCTGCCCACTCAAAGCCTGGGCAGGAAGCTGTTGGATGATTTGCCCTTGATTCAGAGGTAATCATTCTTAATTGCCTCTTATGGTTGGAGGGTGAGTGTCTAAGATCATAATAGCTGGCAGTAAGCCCTGAGTTCTTGCTATGCTCCCAGGAGGGGAAAGGGGTCGGGGCAGGTCTGTGCGAGCCTGCTTCCCCATGACACAGCACCACCCCGGTACACTGGCTCAGACTCCTGGGCTCACTTTTTCTAAAAGCACCATGTGTCTGGATAGAATAGGAACACCTCAATCAAAGTTGACCATGCGGGCAGGATGCTCACCTGCCTGTGCCCGTGATCTTGGTCCCAATGTCCCCTCCAGCAAACTGAGGAATTTGGTCTGGCTACAGCTTTAGTTCTTGTACTTTGTTCTAAATGTTGCCCCTTTGCCTGGTAACTTTCAAGAAAAGCCCAGCCCTTCATAAAATGCAAACCCTTTTGCTTCCCCTCCCCACTCCTCTGTGTTCTGGTTGGAGGGAAGGGCTTGGCTCTTTCTTAAGATGCAGAGTTTCCATATCCCATTGCTTTGTTCTCTCTTTTTCACAAACTGATTTACTGGAGGCAAATAGTCAGTGTTCAAAACCTCAAAACATGTCTGACTTTGAGCCAAACCCACAAACAACTCCATGATTTTCTGAGTTTGCCATTATTGGATAAAGCTTATTTGGAGCATTTCATGCAAGTTTCCACTGTGGCTTTGATAACTCATTTAAGAAAAGTTCTATTTGGCTGCCTAATGGCCAATAAAATGAAACCGTCCACACCGCAGTTCATTTCTGTCAGGCTGAAAGGGCAGTTGTGGATCAGGAAATGTTGCTGGACTGTGTCAGATGAAAACTCTTTCTAATGTGGGCCTTGAAAACCTTTGCTTCTTATCTGAGATCTTTCCATCTCTGATTTCAGCTTTTTTTCTTCACTAACCCAGTGACTTCTCTGTTTGCCAGCAGTTTTACTCTTCTTTCAGCTGTCCGCTCTTCCAAAACCCATTTAAAAGAAGGGTGCACAAACCTAACAAAATCCTATTTTGAATGAACCATATTTGCTTCCCTGAAATACCAGAAGCACTTGTACGGGTGGCCTCTGACAGTTCTTCCTGGGGTCCCTGAAATGGGAACATCTTATGCTCCCTTCTTGTTCAGAATGTTGACTTTGACCTACGGTGAAGTCACAGTTCTTTGTGAATTAACTTGGAGTCAGCACTGTAACTTTTAATTCCTGGCGCTCTCTCCCTGCCACCAAAGTCCTCTCTGTACTATTTCCACTTTGATCAGGGTCATTAACAGAAAATTCAGTGGTCTATCGAGGAAGAGGCTGGGCTGCCAGAAGGGGAGGGAGGGTGGGGCTCCAGCCCAGGTGGGAGCTGGGTATGTGTGCGACACGTGACCTTTGTGTGTCCTCTTTACTTAACCTCTAAAACAAAGGATGACCTCTCTTCTCCCCTTTAAAGGGTTATTTGAAATTATCTAGTCTTTCTGTAAGTTATTTTTATGGTTAATCAACCACTGAACATTTTCTAAAATGTCTCCTGTCATAGAAAGGACTCCTCAGTGTGAGGTGTGACATTTGTGTGTGATGAAGATCTGTATTTTATGTTGCTTTATGTTCTTCAAAAAAAACAAGGGCTATCTTCTGCCTGTTTCAGAACGTGCTTTAACGTTGGGCCTGAGAGGCACAACAGAGCTTTCTGGAAGGGCCAGGCTTCCTTCTCATCATTGTAATGCTACTTGACTGCTGAAATACCAGAAGATTTCCTAAAATTTCTGACCTTCGGAGTAACCTGGCAATACTATTTGTCCCCCTCCCCCAATGAATCTTTTCAAATTCTAGGCCATCCTAACCGCACAAATATTTTTGGAAACTTCCGCACAGTTAGAGATGCTGAGGAATTACTGTGTGACAATTCCAGATTAGTCATTGCCTCCTGCGGGGATGGAGGGGCTCCCGTGGCAAATCGCTGTCAGATCCCCTAATCCTTCACTAGCTGTCCTTAAACTCCTAGTAAACGCCTCTTCCTCTCCCTGCCTTCCTGCCTTCCTCTCTCTCCCTCTCTCCTTCTTCCCCCCATTCTCTTTCTCCCACCCTTCCTTCCTCCCTTCTTCTCTCCCTCCTTCCCTCTCTCTCCCTCTCCCTTTCTTTTTATCTCGTTTTCTTTTCCTTCCTTCCTTCCTTTATTCTTTCCTCCCTCCCTCCGTCCCTCCTTCCTTCTCTCTCTTTCTCCCTTTCTCTCTCTCCCTCTCTCCTTCCCTCCCTTCCATTCTCTCTTTCTCCCTCCCTTCCTTCACCCCCTCCTCCCTCCCTCCTTCCCTCTCTCTCTTCCTTTCCCTTTTTTCTTTCTCTTTCTTTCCCTCCCTCCCTCCCTCTCTCCCTCTCCCTCTCTCTCTCCCTCTCTTTCTCTCTTTTCCTTTCTTCCTTCCCTCCTTCCTTCCTTCCTTTCCTTTCTCCCTCTTTCTTTCTTTCTTTCTTTCCTTTCTTTTTTTCTTTCCTCTTGCCCTCCCCATGGCCTTTCTTTGCTTTCCTTTCAACAATATGAAATTACACTTTCCTGTGGCAGATGACCTTTTCATAATCACTTGGCTCCCTGATGTAGTTACCATGTTATGGACTCAGTTCTGTCTCCCACCCTTGGTGTGTGGCATGTCTATTTTCCGGGTACCTTGAGTTTCAAGGTCATCAAGATCATGCTGAAAGCCAATGAAGGAAATGCTTGAGAGGTTTTCTATTTCAAAGAGTATGTTTGGAAAGCCAAATCAGGAGGACAGGCACTTCCCTCCTAAGTCAGGAGGTCCTTGAGACCCCTTTCACACCCAGGCTCTTGGCTGCCACATGCTCTACCTGCCACCAGTGAGAAAAGATGGTTTTCCTCCCTCTGTTCTGCCTGGCAAACTCCTGTGCCTCTTTTGAAACACAGGTAAAGCATCTCCCCTGGGAGGCTGCCTGGAGTACCCATCAATAGCCTTGCTTTTGACCATTCCATACTGTCCCATCTTTCCCTTGTTTATAATGACAGAGGAAAGAGTGTGAGCCCCTTACGGGCCAGGATGGAGACATTCATTTCTGTATTCTCTGCAGCTTGGTCATTATCCACTGAATTCAATTCAGGTTTCCTGAAAATGCCTAAACCAGTGCAGGGCTCCCACATAAGGGCGCCTACAGGCCTCCTGGAATCAACCAAATCTGTCCCATGGCCCATTTGGCCAGTTCAGTTATCTGGGCTTTGCACTGAGATCGGACATGCAAACGCTTGCATTAAAGCAAAATGCAGGGCCTGTCCTCCCGGGCAGCAGTAGATGTGATCCTGGAGCATCTCTTCCAGCATTAGCTGGAGTACTCCCAAGGGCTGTCTTCCCAAGGGACCTTAAGCAGCTGAAATCAGGCTTCAGGGGGCCCACAGGGGGCTGTTGATGAGTAGCACTTCTGCCTCGAAGGATCTAGCTCTTCCTGAGGAGGGAGCTATGTCTGCTGGGCGGCCTGGGCCCGACTCAACCTTGAAGAAAGCAGCTCGTCTGTGGACAGCGGAACAACCTCGGAGTCGCCATGCAAACCAAGCCACAGTTTCAGTTGCTAATTCACAATTGCAGTTGCTAATTCACATGAGCAACCCAATTAGGGAATTCATTGTCTTAAAATGATGATTGGGGCATGCTTGATTTGCTGTTAAATGCTTTCAGGAAATCTGTCTATACAAATGGGAACATACAAAACAAAGGTTCAGTCTCCCACAGAAATTGGTAAAGGTTCGTCCTCTGCTGCTGCATGCGGGTGTCTGGCGGGCCATTTGTCAAAGCAGATCTAATTGCGGTCGCGATAACAGCTCTGCTGTGGCTTTGAAGGGGGGTGTCCCCACCCCCGAAGTGTGCTTTAGAAGGGCAGGCTGCAGAGAGCAGCCCAACCATACCTGCTTTACAGCAAAATCACTCAGTAAGAAAAACCCATTCACTCATACTGTCGATGTATAAACATTACCAAAGGTAGACCAAATTAATAAGCCTGTACTTTCCTTCACTGTGGCCATCCACACTCCCAAGTCATGGGATCCACATTTTGACTTCCACATCGCCAGGCAGTAAGATTGGAACCAACACCCTGCACTTGTAGAACCTTCTGGGAAGCACCCTTTCACATAGCTGGTTGGGCTTGCCATGAGAGTTCGTTTACTTTGGATGGGTCTCTCTTGCTCACTTGCAAAGGGCATGCACGAGCAGAGGGAGGACAGTGTCTCCTTGCTTGAGCAGAACGAATTGTGGCTAATAGACAATGAATGTAAACTTGACATCCCTGATTCTGGAATGCAGAGTTTAGAGGAGCGGATCATTCATCATCACTGTTTCAACACGTTTTCTTTTCTTTTCTTTCTTTCTTCTTCTTCTTCTTTTTCTTCTTCTTCTTTTGATTGCTGATATGGTGGCATTTGTGTGTGTGTGTGTGTGTGTAGGAAAGTGGGTGGGTGTGGATTTAGATGCAGAGTCTTGGAAGATACATTTCTTCTCCTTTCTGTCTCAGCCTCTAGGAGGAGGGGTGGTTTCAGGGGGCTCTGCATCCCATGTGGTATGGTGGGGGTGGGGGGCAGGTGGCAGAGCACTGGTTCAGGGGAGCCTGCAGCAGCCACCAGGAGTGTGGGGAGGCTCCCTGCGGGCCAAGGAGGCAGCTGGAGATGGTGGCAGGAAGGGCTGAGAGGGGACTGTGGCTCAAAGGACCAGAATGTCTCTGCAACAAAGCTTTGGGACACAGAGAAGGGGCCACCAAGGGCTTCTGGGTAGACTGGTCCAAATGAGAACAAAAAGACACTGTAAGAAAACAGAGAAGTGAGGGAGGGAAAGAGGAAGAGATGGTAAAAGCAAATAAAAGCGGGTTTCCATCTGGGAAATATACAAGGAACCAGCACGTGGCTAGTTAATTCACGTGGACAGACCAGGTTCAGGCTACCATTCACCTGCCGATCCCTGGAATTTGGGAATGGTTGCAGAGGAAGAAGTGGAAGTTACCCCCAAACTCTCTCCATGACACAGCTTCACACTTAGCTTCAGCCATTCCAAGGGAGGCCATGACATTGTAAGCCCAGCAAGGGAGCAAATCAGGGAGGGGCAGAGGGCATCTACCAGTTTCACAGGTCAACCCCCGAGGTCATGGTAAATTGTACATTTTGTTCGGGAGTTTTTAAAGTAGCTGTGTATAGGACTAACAGAAGTTATCATCTGATCTACTACTATAGAAAGTCCTATTTATGACTCAGTAGTAAATAATGCTGTTATTGTTGCAATGCCTATCGAGGCTCTTGGTCCCAGAGAGAAGAGGCAGAAGGGTAATATCAGATGCAGCCTGGAGACCTCTGGTCCGTTGTGGACTCCCAGTGTCCTGGTGCTGCCTGCTGAGTGGGGCTGGAGAAGCACATGGCTGCACTTGTCCATGGGAGTAGGTAACAAAGCTGTAACTCCATAGGAGTGTCTCTGCCAGGAGGACAAGCCGACTCCTGCCTCGTTCCTACCACAAGGGCTTGAGGCCAAGTTAACCGGAATGAAGGGACATTCCAGAGGCTGAGGCATACCAGGATCCCTGGCCTGGTCACCAGGCTGGGGTGGGAACACTGCAATTACGTGTGCCCCCCCCCCCAACAGAGCTGGGAGCAGTGCGCGTGATTTGGGAGACAGAGCCCAGAGATGAGTGCTCACACCAGGGTCAGGACACCAGGAAGCAGGAGGGCAGTGGTAGTCTTGTCTGCCAAACAGAAGCAGCTTGCCGGCTAGACGGAGACCTGAGTTTTAAACCCAGGCAACTCCTCCACTTTCTAGAAGCCTGGCATCTGTCTCCTTTCATGGCCTTGACAATAACAGGGCCTGTGCGCAGATGAAGGAAATAACCCCCAATAGACCTGGGGCCACATAGCCAAAGTGAGCATCACTGGTGGAGCTAGTCCTCAACAAATATTGCTTCAAATGTTGGTAAGCTACTTGCCAGCAGATTTATTAGGGCAATGCCTGTTCAAGTCTCGTCTAACTGCTCATCTCTGGGAAACATGTCACATATTACATGGCTAGATGCCATTGGTGTCGAAAACCACACGTTGGATTGTCTTACTCAGACCAGAAGGATTTCTTGGCACAGCGTAGCAGAGGGAAGTTTATGGTATGCACGTCTTCTTGTATCAGCTTGTGTTTCTGTTACGCTGGAAGCCAAGGGGTCCACACAGGGAGAAGGAAATGCTGAAGCACTCAGGAGAGGAGCAGTGAGGTGAGTAATTCTTTGCGATAGCAGCTCACAGCGCTGTGAAGCCAAAGGCAGGAGGCAGTGGTCACAGCTTCGAGCATTTGAAAACATTATGTGATAGAAGTATGCTGAGTTCTATGGGGGAAAGGGCACACTGCATATTAAGCCCACCTCAGGTACGGTATTGCGGGACCCATACAAAGAGGATTTTTATTCTAAGGTTTCTAAGTTCCATCTCATCATTTACAAAATGTCCGCCATTTTGGTCCTGAACCCATGGCCCATTTATGAAATCCTCATGAAATTTAAAAGCAGGAGATGAGGAACGTGAACGTCCATGAAAGAACTACACAATGGGCCCTGTGAGCACATGTGTGCACACTGCCATCATCACTTTATTTGTTTATTTTTTTCAGTGAGCTCTGTGCCCAGTGTGGGGCTCAAACTCATGACCCTGAGATCAAGAGTCACATGCTCTACCAACAGAACCAGCCAGGCACCCCTGCCACCATCACTTGAGATGTTCGGATTCATTCATTCTCATTTCAGTCACTGAAACTGATCCTAAAACTAAGGCAGAGTGGCACCCTTTGTGTCCTAAACTGTAGACAAAATTAAAAGCCATCATCATAATTTCCGAGTATTACCCTTAAGTTCAAGTCTTAAGATGTAACTTTTAAAAATAAAAACAAGGTATAACTTTAGAAAGAGTATTACCAAAGATCAATGCTGTCATATTCACAGCAACTTTTAAAGAAAACAGAATGTAACGTGCAACAATTTTTTTACTCCATTCTTTTCAAGTCCATCTTAATAGCCCTTGTTTCTCACTCTTGGTGTTAGTTGAATCCGTTTCCCCTGCTCACCCAGAATCTTAATCTTTGAAGTTTGGAGAATTCGTGAATGATCCTGGAATGTGGGACTGTTCTGACATTAAAAGCTCATGATATTCCCATAGCAATCGCATGGAGGAAGGTGGGCACAAGGAAACTACTGGACAGGAAATGGCTATTTGCTAAGTAATTTCACCCTCACCATGCTGTCAGCATGAATCAAACTCAGCCCCTCCCTTCCAAAGCTTAAAGTCCAGTGTGACCGGAAGGGAGGGAGCCAGCCTGGTAAAGACGAAATTCCAATAAGATCTGGTCTGAGTTAAAATATGAAAACTGTATCTCAATTCTGGATATATACCCCAAGATTGAAAGCAGAGTCATGAAGAAATGTTTGCACATGCATGTTCACTGCAGCATTGCTCACAACAGCCACAATGTGAAAGCCACCCATGTGTCCACCAATGGATGAACAGATAAGCAAAATGTGGTGTATGCACACACTGGGATATTACTCAGCCTTAAAAAGAAAGGAAATTCGATCACATGCTACAACATGGATGAATCTTGAGGGCGTTAAGCTACATGAAATAAGCGAGTAACAAAAGAAAAATAACTAAATAATTTCACTTACAGGAGGCTCCTAGAGTCTTTGAATCCATAGAGAAAAAATATAGAATGGTCAATGCCAGGGCGGGGAGCAGGTGGAAGAGGGAATGGGGAGTTATTGTTGAATGGGTACAGGGTTTCAATATTACAAAATGAAAATGTTCTGGAGATCTTTTGCACAACAATGTGAATACACTTAACCCTACTGAATTGGACACTTAAAAATGGTTAAGATGAGGGACACCTGGTGGCTCTGTCAGTTAAGCATCTGACTCTTGATTTGGGGTCAGGTCATGATCTCCTGGTTCGGGAGATAGAGCCCCTTGTTGGGCTCTGTGCTGACAGTGTGGAGCTTGCTTGGGACTCTTTCTCCCTCTCTCTCTCTCTCTCTGCCCCTTCGCCTGCTCTCTTTCTCTCTCAAAATAAATAAATAAACATTTAAAAAATGGTTAGGATGGTAAAAAATGATATGGAAAAAAGTGATGGGAACACAAGAAATACACTTACGTCTGTGATGGTTAACTTTATGTGTCAGGCTGACTGGGCCACGGGGTACCCAGAGAGTTGGTCAAACATTCTTTGGGGTATTTTTATGAGGGTGTTTTTGGATGAGATTGACATGTGGATCAGTGGACCTACTGAGTAAGGCAGATTGCCATCCCTAATGGTCCACAGAACAGAGAGACTGACTCTCTGCAGAGTAAGAGAGAATATTTTCTGCCCCATTACCTTCAACCTGGAACATCAGGTTTTGTGGGGTTTTTTTTTTCTGCTTTAGAACTCAAATGGAAACACTGGCTCCCCTAAGTGTTTAGCTTGCCTACTCATCCTGCAGATCTTGGGCTTTCTCAGTCTCTGTGATCTGGTTCAGTTCCTCTGGAGAACACTGACTGGTACAGGGTCCCAGAAAGTTTTCCCAGAAGGGACGTCAACAGACCTGAGCTGTGACAGAAAGCTCAGATACACAGCATGAATGGAACACAGACGCCCCTGTGACATGACAGGGTCTATGTCAAGGCTTGGTGCACAGTTCAGCATTCCTAGAGCCAGGGATGAGGCTGAGAGGAGGTGAGGCCATCCCACAGAGAGCCTCATGCGCTATGCTGAGGAACTTTGTCCTATAGGTCAGCAGTGCAGGCAGTGGTGTGTAAGGGGTGCCTCCCACAAGATACACACAAGCAAGCACTCAAGTTAAGGTCAGATTAGGCTAAAGTTCCCTGGCTGAACAAGCGAACAGGTTTCTTCACTGCAGGGCTTTTCAGAGCCTTTAATGAGCTGGTGTGCAGCGTGAATCTTCAGGAGACCATGCTGTATTTTAACACAGACTCCTTCCCCCTGTCTAGTTCTGATACCTATTAAGATGGGGAAGAAAGCCAGTTTTCACAGAGTGCTCCTAAGAGGTTAGAAGTCTTTGAAAGAGTTCAAGTAGTAGACTGACCTGAGAAGTTCTTTGATTTTGTAGACGAATGTGGCTGAAGTACAGAAATCTACCAAGGGCTCATTTAGGAGGTGTAAGGGGATATTGTCAGCATTCTGCCTAGACATCGTTGGGTTCCTGTGGGTTCCTTTTATTGCCCTTGGGCTACTGGGGCTCCTTTACTCCTCCTGGGGTGTCCTTCACAATAACTGACTGGTATGGGAATGTGAAAGCCCAGCTCCCTTCCTCAGACTGCATCAAACCCAAGGCATGGTCTACACCCAAGAGCGCCTATGCGGGATCAGGCTGAAGCTGGCACTTGACTTGAAACCGTGTCCTTCTGTACCTTCTTCCCCTTCCCTGTCCCATTTCTCCACTTCCTCCCAAACTCTGCTCCTGGGAAAGCCAACCCAGGACAGCAGGCTGCTGTGCTCGTCCTGTGAGAAGCAGGCAGGGAGGTAGTAGTAGGAATGGGAAAGGGTATCAGTTTCCATAATTTTTTAAAGATATCAAATCAGTAGAAATTGGGAGAGATGATTGGATACTGAGGATGAGCCTAACGTAATTTCAACCTTCTGACTTGAGTACCTGTAAGCTACCACCATCATCAGGAAAATAGAAAAAGCCAAGTTTGATGAATTCGCTTTTGATCTACTGAGACCGAAGCACTTTGGGGACAGCCATACAAAGAGCTTTTTCAAGTCTGTCTGAACTTGAGATTCAAGGAGGAAGGTTAGAACTGGAGGGATGGGGATAAGGGCCATAACCCAAAAGGCAATTTAAAACAAACAAACAAAAAAACAAACAAACAGTAGAATAAGTCTCCCAAGAAGGATGGTGGATTGTGGGTCAAATATCAAGTTCCCACAGCCTCTAAGGTTTAAGGGACAGGCAGGGAGGAAGTCCATAAAGACCAAGAAAGGCTCTCAGGGGTTGGGGGTCTGGGGAGACAGTGGTTATGATGACCACTAAAGTATTTCTAGGAGTAGTGCCAGGAGTTTTGGCACTACTGGATAAGCTAGGGGCTGCTGGGAGTCCCCTGGACAAGGTAATATAGACTGTTGGTTGAGTTTTGAAATCCATTTCTGTGAAGTGACAGCAAAGCCAAGTGGAGTCAGATTGAGTCAATGGTGATTGAGGATGTGGAAATGTCAGTGTAATAAGTCTGATGGCACAAAAGGAAACAACATAGGGGGGTTTCACAGATGAGAAAACTGAGGCACAGAAGCTAACTCATATGCCCCAAATCTGAGTTAATGGTGTGGACAGTATTCAGATCAAGAGAGTGTTTGACCCAGGTCCTGCTGGTTTCCCTCACTTCCCTCACGCTGCCTCCCGAGCAAGCCATTTATTTGGCCGTTACCAGTCTCTGAACACCCACTGCGTCTCCTTAGAGTCTCTCCTCAACTAGCGCAAGAAAGAAACTCTCAAAAGTGCAAAGCAAAGCCTCTCCACTGTCCCCTTTCTGTCTGTACACTCCCTCTTGCTTCACCCTTTGACAGAAATGGGCAGAAATTTTCCATGATCAAGAGGCATAAAATTTGATTTTTCTTTCCTTGTCAGAAGAAGGAAACTTTCCACTCTTCTTAGAAAATTTCCACTCTCTTCTTAAAGAAAAGAACACCACGTCTCCCCAAAGCTACTCTAGCAGTTAGCAACTAAGCTAAATGCTGCTTACTGTATAGCTTCTTAATTGCTCAGTAACCTGTGGCTTATAATTTTCTGTGATACAACGGTAGTTGAGGGAACTTCATATTACATACCTTGTCCCTAAGGTTTTTCTGGCATATATTTGTTGTACGTAAAAAGAAATGCACAAAGATTTTTTATTTTGTTTATTTAAATTAAAAAATCCCAAACAATTCACCTATTTCTCTTATTCCCCAACCCCCACCTCTGACAACCAGCAGTCTATTTTCTGTATCTATAAGCTTGAGAAATATATATATGTAATATATATAGAGAGAGAATATTGAGAAATATATATATATATATTCTACATATAAGAGAGATCATATGGTATTTGTCTTTCTCTGCCTGACTTATTTCACTTAGTGTAATGCCCTCAATGTCCATCCATGTTGCAAATGGCAAGATTTCCTTCTTTTACATGGATGAGTAATATTCCACTGTGTATATATATCATATGTTTTTTAGCCATTCATGCATCAGTGGACACTTAAGTTGTTTCCATATCTTGGCTATTTAAATAATCCTACAATAAGAATGGGTGTGCATATATCTTTTCAAATTAGTGTTTTTGTTTTCTTTGGACAAATACACAGAAGTAGAATCACTGGATCATATGGAAGTTTTATTTTTAATTTTTTGAGGAAACTTCGTACTGTTTTCCATAGTGGCCACACCAGTTTGCATTTCCACCAACAGTGCACAAGAAGGGTTCCCTTTTCTCCACATCCTCACCAACACTTCTTATCTTTTTGATCATAGCCATTCTAATAAGTGTGATGTGCTATCTCGTTGTGGTTTTGATTTGCATTTCCCTGATAATTAGTGACGTTGAGCATCTTCTCGTGTGTAAAAGACTCAATTTTGACCCCAGGAGGGAGAAAATACCTTGCAAGTTTGTGATGCTGTCCTGTGGGTAAAACATATGCATGGAACCAATATTCAGTATGTGGCGCTTTCTTACCATTGGCCAAAATACATAGATTTAGGGGCGAGAATAAGGGTGTCACATCTTGGGATTAGAACTAATGCCTGAAGGGTGGCAGAATATCCCACTTTGGCATAAGGATTATTTTAAGCTAAAGGCACTTGAAAAATGGCAGGTTCAAGAAGAATACTCTCAACTATTTTCTTCCTGAAAGCCGGAGATGTATTCCCATGTGAAAGACATACCCCCTGTACCAGGAGGAAAGAAACATTCTCATCACTAGATGGGGAGATGAGCCAGAGAAAAATCTATTCAAAGAGACCTTGTTAAAATACCTCTTATCTTCCTTTCAGTTCCCCATATATTCTGTTACTTTTCCACAATTGCCTCTCTTTGTACAACCTGGCATAGAAACATGCCCAGCACCCCTTGGGTCTTCATTGTCCTGTGGAAGCTCCCATGTACATGTAAGAATCTGTATGATTATCTCTTGTTAATTTTCTTATGTCAGTTTAAGTCTCGGGTGCAGCTGAAGACCCTACCAGGGTAGAGATAAAGTTTCACCTCCCTGACAGGAGCCACCATCTTGATTCCTGCTAAGGGAAAAGAGTCCCTCTGCTTTTGTGACCAAAAGTCCACAGAGTGAACAAGTGTGAAGAAAATAGTTTGACTTTGCAAACCCTTTGTGTTTTTTTGTTTTTTGTTTGCTTTTGTTTTTGTTTTTGCAAATGCTTTGAAAGGGATGCAGGTAGTAGGAACCACACAATGAGAACCACTGAGCTGAGCCACAGTATGCTGGGCAATTATTATACTTTGTAATAGAGGTGGGGGTGGAATAATTTCAGTCATCCAAGCGGATGGTGGAGATTTGTAGGCAGCATGTATAGCTCGTGTCTCACATCTGTTCTTAGTTTAGACTCTGCAAATGGCCATGGAAGGCTACTCAAGGTTCATGGAGATGGTGCTGGGCTGAATCAGCTGACCTTCCTGAATCCATGGCCTTCTAGTGTGACACTGTGATAACCGGACAGGTGAGCACCAGAGCAAGCTGCCTGGACCATAGGGCTACATCCCCTTGACAGAAACCACTCATTTTCTTCCAACTGAAAATAAGCCATAGAGATCCATGGGTTAAACAACACCAACAAGAACCAAGAGAACAATATGATCAGATGATCAGGTAGGTCCAAGTTGCAAGTATCAAGAAAATTGGGTCCATAAAAATGGATATTGTTATGTGTTCTTTTTGGTTAGGATGGTACAGGGAGCTGTCTCAGCTCTGCACTTGGCATGTTGTGAGTATAACTGTGGCTGAGGTTTGTGCCGATGTGCAGTGTGCTGTGTCTTGTTTAAGGACTCATCTCTCAAAACAAAAATAATAGAATAGAATAGAATAGAATAGAATAGAATAGAATAGAATAGAAAACAAGGAGCACCTGTGTTGCTCATTCGGCTGAGTGTCTGACCCTTGATTTTATCTCAGGTCATGATCCCAGAGTCGTGGGATCATGTGTTGAGCTCCATGTCGCGCTCTGTGCTGAGCGTGGAGCCTGCTTCAGATTCTCTTTGCCCCTCTCCCCTGCATGTGATCATGCACTGTCTCTTCAAACGTAAAAAATAAAGTAAAATAAAATAAGACAAAAGGACTCATCTCTCTATGAAGTGTATTTATACACACAGTCCCTTGGTGTACACGTCTCTGGGTATTTTGTTCTTTAGTTTAATGCATGTCTATAATCTATAAAGGAAACTGTTCTGTACCTGACATGTGGGCCTGCAGAAAGCTGGATACTCCAGGCTTTCTGGATGTGTCCAGTGGAGGGTGGAGGGGTGCACTGGGCCAGGTTTCAGAAGAGAATGCCTTATCTTCTGAGAGAGATACCACCGGATTCCCCTGAATTAGTTTGCTAGGATTGTAGGAACAAAATGTCACATGTCACAGATTGGGGGACATGAACCACAGAAGCTTAGTGCTTCACATTTTTAGAGGCTGGAAGTCCAGGTTCAAAGGGCTGGTAGGGTGGGGTCTTTCTGAGAGCTCAGAGGGAGAATCTCTCCCTTACCTTTCACTTGACTTCTGGTGCTTTGCTGGCAATCTTTGGTGTTCCGTGGTATGTGGGCACATCGTCTCGATTTCTGTCTTTGTACTCACATGGCATTCTCTGTGTTTGTGTTTGTGTGTCCACCTGGGTCCGTTTTTCTTTTTTTTATAAGGACACCAGTCATATTCGATAAGGACCCTCCCCGAACTTAACTAATCATACCTGTAACAAACATATTCCCAAACAAGGTCACATTCTAAGATACAGCGGGTTAGGACTTTGACACAGGAATTCTGGAGGGATACGATTCAACTGATGACACCTCTACTAATAAGAGGAGCAAACTGCTCACAACTAATAGTAACATGACGAAGAATTAGAGGGATGTGGGCAGAAAGGGGGATGGCTGAGGAAGACCTAGGTGGCAAGATTTGGGAGTAAAGGGAAAGGCATGTCTCTCCCAGAGATGCCAAGGCACTCAGCTGTAAGGGTTCTATCCACACCCACGAATGGGGCCCTTGGAGGTGTGCAGAGCCCGCCGTGGCCCAGTGGCCTGGTGGCCCTGTGTTATGCGTAGTTAAGACCCATGGGAGTGTTGTAGATTCTGGTTACACTGCTCGTGGTCTGGGCTCCATTGATGAACAAGGCTCTCAAGTGAGAATAAAGTGAATGTAGTCCCTGCCCCAGAGCTACTGGCTTGGGACAATGGCCAGCTTCACATGGAGTGCCAAGGACAAAGTCCTCATAAATTTGATTCGGTGCTCGGGGTCTGAGGCTTCATGGTGGTGTTTTGTTCTCCTTGAGGTTACCGGCTAGGGCCTAAGAAGGAGGAGACCAGAGATCTGCGTGTCTAGTCACTGGATGCTGGGTGTTGGGTGAGAGTATTCACAACGACTTCACAGAAAGCCAGTGGTTCTGAGCAGCAAGACAAATGTATCCACTCCTCATTACACCGATACGGCACTGTTAAATCAAGGCATATCTATCATGTGGGAGGCACGGCTCTGTGCTGACCTCATAAATCACAGTCCCTGCCATCAGGGACTCAGCGTGCTAAGATCTAATTTTCCAGATTTGTTTCTTTGATTTAATGAAAAATACATTTCTACTTCCTCACCACACTATTTTTATATTTGGACCAGAGTTCAGTACTCAATCTTCTTGTTCCCCTCGGCTTTCTGCGTCTCCTGGAGTCCTGTAGTTGAGTGAGGGTCGGCCAGAGGACCTGCCCCAGTGCAGAGAGGGAGTGGAGGGCTGTCTCTCCTAGTACACCCGCAGGTCCTCGAACCCCATTCTGGCCCAGCAGTGATCCAGGCTGTGATGGTGATCGAAAAGGAAGGGTGATCATAAGAAATAGCTGTTGTGGCTTAAAGTCGTGTCAGTATGCTCCTATTTGTCAGTTGTTTGCCTTCTTACTTGGGGCTTTTCAGATGTTCGTGTCATTGCTGAGAAAAACAACGAGTCCTGTGAACTATAACTGATTCCTGGCTTTCCCAAGTCGGTGGCCAGATGGGTGTGGAGATGAGTGTCATGTATGGACCTGTGCACGGGGATTGCCTGGGGCACAGAGTAGATTGATAGTTAGTGGTTCTCAGATAAGATAAAGCTACTGAGGAAGTAAAACTGTCACGGGAACAATGAGTCACCTACAAAGACAAGCATGGTTTGTTTGTGTCTTTTTTGACTTACATTTTCCTCATGGTTTGCTTTACTTTTTTTATTACAAGATCATAACCCAAGATTAGACATGAATCTACACACAGAACCATAAGCCACCTAAAAACGTCAGGACTATTAAAATAAATTTCTTGCCAATTCTTTCTTGTCCTGACAGATGTGACTTATCTTTGACAACCTAATGACCCAGATGAAAGAAATCTCAGTGAAATGAAATACGGTCTGCAGTTTGATATTGCCACCAGATTACATCTTCAGCTCGGTGTTTGTGTCCTCTGTATTTGACTGGTTGACTGAGAAGACAACCTTCTAGATTAATTGTACTATGGGTTGCAAAGACTAAGATACCAAAACCATTGCAAAATGACTCTTTTTCATTTGGAGTTTTCTCAATAGACGCCATGTGTCCCAGACAACTAGGAAACCAGAGTAAAGGTTTCAGTCAGCAGTGTCAGAGCACTATTTTTTTCCCCCTCACTTCTTGTCTTTTCCTGCAGCTGGGATGACACGGGAAAGCAGCAAGTCCACCTGTAGGCTGACACAGGTTGGGGACAGGGTGAGGGTTTTGTGCTGGGCCAGACTCAGGCCGTGGTGTCAGGTGGCCCTGGGATCTACCTTCCCCTTCTCTCCCTGATCTCTGCCCACAGAGGAATGAGGATTCTTCTGTATTTTACCATTGTATGGAAGTAGCTGGTGGTACCCAGATGGTGAGAAGGGCCAACAGAGCAACCAGGGGCAGCTTTTGAATGACTGGAAATTGTAGCCTAACTTTCAATTCTTTGAGAAGCCATTTGAAGATTTCCAAAGCAAATGTCATAACCTCTAACAATAGCCTTTGACAAATATAATTGTCTGCATTTTAGAGGAGAAGAGATTGTGGTACAAAAAGAGGAAGTCCTTGCTTCAGACCTCAGATGAATCCACCCATTTTTGCAGCAGAAAGACTGTTTATCTGACATCCTGCCCCTCTGGTGGAAAGGTGTCTGCTCCCTCCATGGCCACTAATATATAATATATAATGGCCACACCTCTTTATCCTTGGGGCTGCCTTTTCCTAGTGGATGCAAGGTTTTCCATCTGCATTTGTCAAAGTGCTCCAGGCTCTTGGAAACAGGTGTTCTTTGCTCCCATAGGAAGAGGGAAGAGAAAACATGTCCAACTTTCTGAAAGACAGCATGCTTTCTGTCTTGGCCAATTTCCATCATCCCCAGCCCCACCCAAAAAAGCCACTATTCATTTGTGATGCACAAAAGCAATTGCATCTAAGTTACCTTAACCAAGAGACAGAGTTCCATAATTCAAGTCAAAAGTAACTGAAAACAGAATGAAAAACACATGGTAAAGAATGGAAATAGCGTGTCTATTAAAATACCTTTGCAGTTTGCTTTATCTCTCCTTCCAGACATCCTGCCAAGGGTGGCTCCCTTCTTCACTCCCCCAACATCCCCTTGTCTTCCTTTCCCTAGCCAGCGGTCGTGAAAAGCAGCCTTTGATGTGGGAGTAACCATGTAACCACCACCCCCCACCCCTTCTGCCAAATTACAGGAATCGGCTGGAAACCCGGTGCTTGGTGCAGAGACCCTGAAATAACGCAGAAGGGGCCAGGGCCTCAGGCTGTGATTTGTTTTACATTTTCCATGGCACAGAAGGGAGGTGAATTAGAACACACTACACGAACAATCTGCACTTACACACTTAGACACAGAGAGGGCTGGGGTTGCAGACGGTCCAGAAGTGTGGAGTTCCTGACGATTAGCCCTGACGATTAGCCCTGTCGATTAGCTTCTCAGAGATTTCTCCTCACATGTCCCTTTCACTCTTTGGTGAAGGCACTGGTTTCTGTTTTCATTTTTCTTTTCCCCACAATGACTCCTATTTGTACAAATGATCAGGTAGGAAACCATTTCATTGGGTCTAGACTAAAGGGTCAAGTAGCTATCTGCTAAGAGGACACCTGAGGGGCGTGTAGGAGGAAGCGAGGTGTCCCTGCCACTGTTAGGGTCCAGGAGAAGGGAGGAAAGAAATCTGCAAATATGGTTTATAGCAGTGAATCTCCAATACTTTGACAGCAACCCACACTAGGTAGTGCCTTTTTAAGTCACAACCACATCACAGAGCCCCACACGCAGCCCTGAAAAAACACTGTCACGAAATCATTCTTCTCCTTACGATGCGAGATGCAGTCTGTTCCTTTTAATTTGTTTTAAAAAATCTGGTCAACGTTATGTTATTTTTAGAAATATGCAAGTCTCAATCCATTAAATACATTTTATGGCTCACTGTGAAATTATGAAACGGACCCCCTTCATTTGAACAACTCTCATTTAGGGCAGACTCAGGCAAAGGAGACTTTTGAACTCATGGTTGCCACATGAACTTGTGGAGTGACAGCAGAGAAGAAAAGCGCCCAATATTAGGAACAGGTCCTAAAGGGAAATCAAGCTGTGAGGTGGGGTCTGCAGCTCTCAAATGTCAATCATCTCTTGAAGAAAGACACACATGTGATTCTAACTCGGTGGCCAGTATCCTAGCACCTTAAAAGAAATCCTGCTTCTAGGTTTCTTATCTTCCTGGTGAAAGTAATAAAAATGTCTGTGGTTTCAGGAAGCTTGTGAGCATTGAATAATCCGTCTACCCAGTTAAGTTTCCAGCAAAGGCAGCTCCCCGGGGGACCTCAATGCATGTGAATGAAGCCTGGGGCTCAAGGACTGGATTGCCAGTTACACCTGTTGACCTGGTATACTTATTAAAAGCTCTCTCTTTCCCTTTCAGAGTGCCCCAGTTTGTACCATAAATTCGATGGTCACGCTAACATGGATAATTAAGTAAGTACGTCTATAGCACACAATCTATATTATTATTATTGCTTGGCCACAAAAACATATAGCCATGTGTTTATTACCCCTGATTTCTAACCTGTGATGCATACTTTAAGGCAAGTGTTGGAATAATGCAAATGGGTTCCTGCTTCTAAAATTCAAGGCCATGGTCGGTCATGGATGGCATGGAGACAGAACCCTCTGACAGTCTTTGCCCCAGCTCTGCCTACCTGGAGGCATGGAGCCCTTTCCACTGTGGCAGCTCCTGAGCCGTCCTCAAACGGAAGGAAGGAATATTTAAGGACAGCCCTGTGCCACTCGAGGTGAGGTCAGGATGTAGTTCAACTGCCACAGATTTGGGAGTCAAGGGCTTGCCAAGCTGTGGACACCCCATCTTCCCCAAACTGCAATTCATTCCCAACTTCTGCTCTCCCCCTGCAATCCCACTTCTTCTGCACCCACATAAGGCTTCTGCATTATTTCCCCCCTCCCTGGTGGAGTAGGGCTCTTTCCAGACCCTGAGAGGTTGAGACCATCATGGCTGCCAGCCCCATGTGGAGGCCTGCTACTACCTTGTGTGGCTGACACATGGTATCACTGGCCCAGTCCCTTTGTTCCTGGTGCATCAGACTGCTCCACAGCTTGCTGACATTCCCACAGTCTTGTTATTGAGACCTGGGCCACCTTCCTGTCCCAAGTCACCTGAATCCCTGGGCTGTCTGTGCCTCACTGGAGCACCCTGAACTAGGTCACCCCAGCCTGTTCCAGTGCCTCTGGGGTATCAATGGGCTCTTCCTGGTCTGCTCTCTTACCATGGGGCATCCTGGCTCCAACCACCCTGGATTGCCTGGTCCCCTCACTCCCATTGGGGAGCTTGGCCTGTCTCCAAGCAAGACTTTCATTTCCACTTTGCCACCACTTTTATCAAATGTCTGTGGTTTCTTGAGAGTTAATAGTATGTTTGAGGATGAGGCAAGACTGATTATCCGTTAAATGACTGTTAGAGTTAAGTGTGAGTGTTTGGCATCCCATATTATAGGGGAGCAGGGCAGAAAGGGGCAAACCTTCCTGTTTAATGTCATATACAAAACTCAAATCTGAGATCCAAGCTTTCGGTTTTCCCTTCATTACAGCAAAGGAAAAGAGATTTACTAAATACCAAAGGGCTTGCTGTATAATACAGAAGAGTAGTGGTCGAGAAATTGGCTGGGACTCAAATCCCAGGTTTTTCTCTTCATAAGTGGTAGGCAGAATAATGGCTTCCCAAAGCCATTCATGTCCTCATGTCCAGAATTTATGAAGGGATTTTTGCAGAGGTGATCAAGCAATGGTTTTGACATGGGGAGATCACCTTGGATTATCCAACTGGGCCCCATGTAATAAGAAAGGTCCTTATAAGGGGAAGAGGAAGCTGGAGAGTCGGAATCAAGAGAGGTTGAGGATGTTACATTTTTGGCTTTGAAAGCGGAGCAAAGAATGCAGGAAGCTTCTAGAAGCTGGAAGAGGCAAAGGAACAGATTCTCCCCTAGAGCCTCCAGAAGGAGCCTAGCCCTCTAGAAATCCTGATTTAGCCCGCTGAGACCCTGTCAACCTCTTGACCTCCAGAACTGTGAGATCCTAAATTTGCATTACTTTCAGACAATACATGGAGGGAAATTTGTTACAACAGCAATAAGAAGCTCATACAGCAATTACATCGGCACAGCTAAGGTACCTCTCTGGATTCCTGTTTCTTCATCTGTTAACTGGGATGATAACAGTGCCTACACCCCATGGTTGCTGTGAAGACAGGACAACATGGAGCAAGCCAAATGCACTGTCTGCTCCCTGGAATGTGGTGTGTGCTCACTTAACGATTGCCGTTACTACTATTATTGCCTTGTTCAAGCCTTACATTGACATTAACAAGCTGTGGCTATCATCCCCATGTTATAAGTGGTGCTCTGGGAAGTTGAAATCTTGCCTGAGCACCTTGTAAGTGTCAGTCCTGAAATCCTAGCACTCTTCAGCACCTCTTTTTTTCCTTCACAAAATGCAGGTACCGGGAGTTTTTGAAAGGACATTTAAATTGTGGACCTCGAGCACTAGACATAGACCCTAATATGAGCATTTTGCAATGGCCAAATTACAGTGAAAGGGTTTCTAAGAATTCAAACAAAATATATGAAAATGTTATTTGAGCCTCCATCTTTCAACACACACCTATGTAGCATCTACTATGCCCCACTTGCTGTTGTAGGTGATGGGGATACCTCAGTGAACACAACCGAGACTCTCTGCTTTAACTGGAACTCACATCTTAATAGGGGAGAGATAGACGCCAACACACATGTCACTTTGTGGGTGTGTATGTGTGTGAAATGATAAGAGCTTTGAAAAAAAAAAGAAATCAGGGTAAGGAGTAAATCAGAGCAGGGAGCTGGAGAGTGACAGAGAGTGTAATTTTAGATGGTATGTCCAGGGGTGGTGCTTAGTTGTGCTGGAAAGGAAATGTGTGATTTTCTTCAAGGAGAGCCTGATGAATTGGGGGCACCAGCAAGTGCAAAGGCCCCCGGGGCTTGGTAACTACTTGGCCCAGCTGGGGAAAGGCAGTATGACTGGAGCATCCTTGATGGAGGGGGAAAAGGAAGGAGATGAGGTCAGACTTCAGGACCTGGATCCTGTGGGGCTCTGTAGGTTACATAGCATTAGGATTTTATTTTGATTTGGGAAGCCATTGGAGGGTTTATGAGACACAGTCTGATTTAAGTTACAAATAAGATAACAAATTTTGAAAGGAGACTTGTGGTTCAGGTGAGCTCATGGTGGCCTCTGGGGCTGTCTTAGCGGCTCCTGCCTGAGGCTGGTGGAGGTTTGTAGACACTCCCCAGGACCCAGTGAGTTGTTGTGTATAAAGGTAGAAACAGCCCCGGGCGGGGTGCCAGGATCCTGCTGGAGCAAATTCACAGCCAGACTGGACGATTGGCTACTACACCTTCTTAATAATGAGGTGGAAGGGTCTATCCATTCTTCTATCCAAATTTCATCATTTCAATGATTGTTGAGCATGCCATCATGAGTTTCCAAACCTTCTGACGTATTGAGAATTCTATTTTAATTAGAAGATCCTCAGGCTGCCCTTCTTGCTGCCCTCAGCATTTTTCCATCTGAGAGTCTGTTAGACATGCCATTGCGGTCGTGAGTATTTCTCCCCTCACTCGGGTGATTGCCCATGATGGTTAATTCGAGTGACAACACGTTTGCAATTGTTCATTGGATTTTTGCTCTTTCAATTTGCAGGAGTAGACAGAGGGGTGCCTCAAAGGAGTTTGTCTTAGGCACTTTCGAAACCGCTTGACTTTCTTTACATTGCATACACGTTACTCTGTTTTCTCGGAACTTAACTGATTGCAGTCTTATTGATGTAGGGACTGGAAGGGCATAATATTTGGTTCATCATTTGGTGTAATTAGAGGCTGGGGTTGTGAAATAAGAAGAGTTTTCTTTCTCACCTGCTTTTTTGTTTACCAAGGTATATTTAAAGAGAGCAAAATTGTTGTTTCCTAATAAATTAATTGATTCTGAACAAAGTTGGAGAGATTTGATGAAGGAACCTAACATCTGGAAGTTATACAGCATCTCCAATCCTCATTCCCTTCCTTCAATAGCCCCCAACACTTACACGTATATGTATACCACACTAAACATGCACCACATGCTACACACTTACACGCACACATCACACACATGTGAACACACCACACACTTACACATGCACACACCAAACACTTACATGCACACACACCACACTGACTTGGTGAATAAAAACTTCCAAGTCAAAGAATTTCTCCTCAAGGATATATTATCATCAAATATTAGTGTTTATTGTCCAATGAAAATTCCATTTAAAGAGGCATTATTATGATCATGTGCTGTGTATCAAGGATGGAAAAGGAATATCAAACCTCTTTCCAAGCCAGTATTACAGAAGGGAAAATTACTAGCCAACAAGGAAAACTTCTGGCTCCTTCCTATGCATCATAACACTTCTTACCCCTGAATTAAACACAATTTAGTCCAGCAAATATATTTTAGGCAGCTGCTGTGTACAAGGCACCGTGCTAGCTTTCATGGGTATGGCTAAGAAGATTAATGCTCTTCCCATGCTCTTGAAAAGGGGCTAGAAATAAAGGAAGGATTTGAAAAAGAAAAAGGGTCAGTGGAAAGCCTTCACTCACTTTTAAGGTGAGGTTCTTTCTCCATTGTGGAGACTTTTCCAGCAATCTCTAGTCGGATTTCTATCAGTCCTGGCCCTGTACTACCTGGGTTCAACTCCCAGCTTCCCCACCTACTAGTTCTGAGCCCCTTACTTCTCAGCACCCGGCTGTCCTCAACTACACGCTGGGAAACTAGGAGCGCTACTCACAGGGCTGCTGTGAGGATCATGTGAGTGTGTGTGTGTGTGTGTGTGTGTGTGTGTGTGTGTGTACACACGTGTGGTGCTCACAACAGTGCCGGCATGTGGCAAACACACCCAGTCAGCTACTATGACCTCTCTAGCCCAGAGCTTCATTCTGTTTTAAGTTTGGAATTCAAATTAGTCCCAGGTCAGATTCTTTACAGAGAAGCTTATTTTTCTTTTTTACTTTGGGGAGCCAATGTACCTCTTCATTTCCTCTTATAAAATGTTAGTTTTTAGAAGTGTTTGAAGAGAAGAAAGAGGAACCATTGTCCCTAAACCATTGTCCCTAAACTACCCGTCCCTGCCCAACATATACACATTTAGCTCATCTTTTACCCGTAGGACACATCCTTCACTCTGTGGGCAAATCCCATTTATTTCCATCTGCCTACAGTTCACATTCTTCCCCACCTGTCTCTGCCTTTTGTAATTTCTTACTTCCTCTAGGCCCCATACCTCTGTTGGTGTAAACTTTACCTGCCTATGTTCTTCCTGTAGGAATATTGCCTACAGTTTTGACAGTGTATGCACATGCCTTTCAAACAACACCATTCATTGCATATGACCTTAAGATCGCTCTTTTGTTATTCTAATGCCAACTAGACTACCAGGGCCTTGAAGCCAGACCAGGTTAAATTTGGTTGCACCTTCTGCAGTGGATAACACTGTTCTAAGCTGGTTTCCTTATCTAAAAAATAGGAATAATAATTATAATAATGCCTGTAGGGTGGCTGGGAATGTGAAATGCGCTAGTACTAGTACCCAGATATAGCAATCATTCAATAAATTGTAGCTATAGTTTTCTAAAAGGCTGACCCTTCTGGTTGTTAGTTATAGTTTTTATAATTGGCAGCAATCATTCGAGTGCTTTATATTTGCACAAAATTTTGCAATTATAAAAAAACTCCCATGATTAGTCTCAGTGTAGGAATTTGGCAAATTATTTTAAATGTAGTGAAAATATAAAATTACTAGTAAACTTATCCCATAGAAAGAATAATTTGTATAATTTTGTATATTTTTTCAATGTGTATATACATATTATTACACAGTTAAGATCATGTGTTATGAATATAGCTTTGTATTCCAATTTTAAAACACTTATTTATTTTTGAAAATTTATTTTCAATGATTATATAATTCCATACATGGCTCTATCACAATTTTTTGAGCATACTCTACCCTTTTCCTTTTTAATTAATTAATTTATTTTGAGAGAGAGAGAGAGAACGCGTGCACACATGAGCAGGGGAGGGGTAGAGACAGAGGGAGACGGAGAATCCCAGGCAGGCTGCACAATGTCAGTGCAGAGCCTGATGTGGGGCTCAAACTCATGAACCTTGAGACCATGACCTGAGCTGAAATCAAGAGCAGGATGCTTAATGGAGTGAGCCACCCAGGTGTCCCTATACATATCTTCTTAATAAAAGACATAGAGTATATTTTATGAGTTGTTGGCTTGGTATGGTTTCATTTCAGTTTAACTTTTCAGTATTACAGTTTAACTATAACAAATCTTCTGTCAATAATGAATTTTTATTCCTCTTCTCTCTCTCAAAAATTTGTCTTTTAAGTTCAACATGGCCCCAAATTGTAAAAATGTACTTAAAGTTAAAATTGATTTTTTTAATGTTTATTTATTTTTGAGAAAGAGAGAGAGAGGGTGGGGGAGGAACAGAGAGAGAGGGAGACACAGAATCTGAAGCAGGCTCCAGGCTCTGATTCGTTCGTATAGAGCCCAATGCGGGGCTCAAACTCACGAACCACAAGATCACCACCTGAACTGAAATCAGACACTTAACCGACTGAGCCACCCAGGCACCCCCAGATTATACTTTAAAATTAATTATGTTCTGATAAAAATCGCTTATCTAAAGCTCAGTTTATGTTTCATTACTTCCCATAATTATTATTGCCAGCTATTATGGGTATTTTAATATTCTGGCTAAATGAAAGAAGTTGCAACATCAGGTAAAGATCACCAATTTTCAAAGAATTAAAGTTTGAATACATGGTAAAAGGACATTAATCATAAATTGGACAAAAGTTGGTTAGCAAATATTCTGATCATATATATTTTTTCTTAATTATAATTTATGTTTCCCTGTGTAATTTGTTGCTTTCAGATGAATCTTAAAATATATCAATCTGGACAACATAGTGAGAATTTTTTTTCCCTTTTTTGTCAAGCTAGTATTAAATTAATGGTTGGTCTTAAAATCAAGGACCTCTTAGAATCAAGGAATAGTTAAGATAAAAATGAATGTGCTAAGGCTACCCATAATTTTTCATTTTCTCCTCTCTGCTTGACTGTATTTTCAATGGTGAGCATTTGTGCAGTAAGAAAAAACAAAAGAAAATATAAACATTATGAACATAATTTCTTCACCTTTTTCTTTAGTGGTGTTAAAAACAAAACAACAGGCCCCCAGTGGAGTCACTTACACTAAACTCCACAGTCACCAAACTGAGACTTGAAATTAATTACAATTTCGGCCTCTTCCAGAAATGGAATTGTAGAGCAGTCAGTCCATCAGGAATCACTTGAGCAGCAAGAGGTAAATTATCTGCCGGATAGATCCCTGCCATTCCCTAAAGGAAAGTAGCCTTGCAATAACCAGTCCACTTTTTTAAAATTTATTTATTTATTTTTGCCCAGTATAACTTCCTTGTTCCTGCTCCCTTCTGTCTAGAGAAGTCTTCCATTTTGCAAAGCTCCTCAGAGCTCCTTTCCACCTGCTGGGTGGGATGCTGCCTGGTTCATGAATGATTAATAAAACCAATAAGATCTTTACAATTTACTCAGTTGAACTTTGTTTTTTGACAGTGGGGAGAGGACAATTTAAACTCAGTCTCTTGGCCACCTATTTTAAATATGAAACCTTGTAGACACCAGTAGATAGTGTGTAGGTCCCCACCTTAAGAATTTATCAGATTACAGAGAGAAGTATGATATGGCCTAGCCTCAGGGATCTGGAACCAATGGAAAACTCTGGAAGCACTTAATGGGATGATGAAATCTAATAGTGCAAAATATATTCAAAGGCAGGAAAGATTGAGTAAGCACACAGGGAATATGTTTAGGGGAAACTGAGCAACTCTTCATGGAAGTTACACATTGAAATATTTTCTTTTTTTTTAATTTAAAGTTTTTTTAAACTTATGTATTTTGAGAGAGAGAAAGAGAGAGAGGAAATCCCAAGCAGGCTCTATGCTGTCAGCATGGAGCCTGACTCGGGGCTTGGTCCCATGAACCGTAAGATCATGTCCTTAGCTGATATCAAGAGTCAGATGCCTAACCAACCCAGGCTCCCCAGAAATACTTTCTCAATATGAGAAAAAAACACCCAAAATGTAATCATTTGAGTTGATTAGTTGGTTACATCAATAAAAACTCTTGTAAGATTGCAAAGATCTCAAAATGTAATCGATTTGATTACAGCACACCTTTACTGCTAATTTCAAAGAACATTTCTCAAGAAACAAATAAAACAAGAGACCTACATAGAGCAAGTACGTGATAAAATAACATCAGCCAATAACGCAAGCATGAATACTGTCTCTGGACCTCAGAAGTATTTAAAAAAAAAACTGGTCTGACAATATATTTTTTTAGATTGGACCTGATAAGGTGCCTTGCAAAGATTATGACTACAGGACATTTGTATGCATGATGCCTGTTATCATAATATGTCATTCTATCAGTACTAACATTATTGCCCAATCGACCCAGCATTACTCGGTACTGCACATTTGCTCATATCCTGCTCTAGAAATTGGTAAAATATTAATGCATTTCCTTTAAGCACACAACAGCTATCTGTATTTTTGAGCCATCAGCCATAACAAGTCATCTTGTATAAACATACTTTCCAAGGGTAATCAGACTCGTCAGTAATTTGCCTCCTCACCCCAGGCCATCCGGAAATTCTGTCAGGGAGAAAAAGCTCCCCGGCACTATGGTTTTTCCCCTCCAGTGTTTATTCTATAATTTCTTACTTTCTTTCTTTTTTTTTTCCTCTTAAGAAAAAGCTTTCTGGTGTTCAAAACTCAGTGTAATTCTGGATTCCCACTCAGAGAGGGAAAGATGAACAAAGGGTGCTCTCTGAGTTCTTTATATTCCCCGAGGCACCTGCTGTCGACTTGGGGATGACAGGCTCCATTCTCTCCCCACAGCAGGAGCTGGTGGCTAGTGGGACCCAGCTGCCGGTGCCACCCGGGTCTGTGCTCGGGGTCCACAAGTCCACAGTGCCAGAGAGCTCCCTCCCTGTGTAGCACGAAGGCTACACAGCTGGCATCTAAGCCTGTGTAGACATGGCAAAGGAAGGGTGACAAGGGAGAGGAGGAAGCTTACCGGTCCTGTCTTCTGCCCTCCAGCCCGACCAAAGGGGACTGCGGCAGTCAGGGCCAACCACCCTGTTGGATTGCCCCAACAGTGTGTGGGGCTGCTGGCCAGGTGCCGCCTCTTGTCAGCAGGGCTATAAATAAGGCACTGTCCAGAGCTCAGGAGATAAGGACCCAGCCAGTTGCTCTCACAAGCCTTTTAAGGTATCCTAATTAAAGGAGCCTCAGCCCCCAGATGGGAAGGGGCTGCCAGCTCCCCATTTGGCCTGCCCACCTCAAGGACATCCCAGGCCCTGCACATTTTCTGGCAATTCAAAGAGCAGTGGAAGGGGGAAGCCACAGGGCTGGGAAGGTATCTCACTTTGTCAGACAAGCGGCAAAGCCTCTGGGCAGGCTGCCGGAGGCTCCATTGCTGGGAGCCCTGCAGATTAGGGGCCTGACATAGAGGCACAGAAGGGGAAGGAAACTTCCCCAGGCCACACAGTGGTGTGGTGTGGATTTTTAGCGCTGCCTCTTGGGAGGAGCACACGGACCATCTCCCCTGGCTTCAGGGGCATTCATTTGGGTAAAAAAGATTCTAGGGAAGGCAAGGGATCGGCTTAATGCTGGGCATGTGAGATGCCAGAAGTGGAGTGCATTTACAGAAGCCCTCTCTCCCCAGCCTCCTCGCTCATGCATGGTTAGGAGGGATGCTTGGGCCGCAAACCACTTTCTTTATAGAGTTATTATAGAGCTTTTTAGAACCATATGCTAGAAGAGGAGAAAGAAGACCGATTGGAGGAGCACCAGATTCCGAGTCACCCCTGAATTTCTTATTTCTGGAAGGCATTTCATCCATGACGGGGTGTGGAGAGGACAACCAGGGTCAGCTATTTGGCAACTGCCGCCTGCGTTACCACAGCGGTTCCATGTTTGGGAATTTATCCTGAGGAAAGAATCATGGATGTGGACAGAGATAGAGCTGTAGGGACATTTCTTGCAGCTCTTTTAATAACTGGGGAAAGTTGGAAACAGCCAAAACGAAACGACAGAGACTTAAGGTTAAATGAGGAATAGTATAGATATAAAGGAAACCCTGCAGCCTTTAGAAATGTCATAGAAGAATACTTAATAACATAGCAACCTTATTATGACATATTGGTAGTAAAAATGCAGGTCATTTTAAGGGAAGCTTGATGTATGTGCAAGTTACTCCACACAGCTGCCCCACATGTATACTCTGAAAGTAATAACCACCTAATTGAAAATGTGGCTATGGCTAGATAATGGGATTACGACTGACGTCATTTTCTTCTTTGGCTCAGACATCGTCTCTAAATTGCTCGCAATGATCTTTGTGTTACTTTTATAATAAGAACATTAATTTCATTTGAAACCCAAGTTTCTGAAAATCGGAAGAGAGATTTCTGTGTTTCTGCATTAATGGACCCAACTTTATTTTAGGATTACAGAAGTCTTGGGGCGCTTGGGTGGCTCAGTCGGTTGGGTGTCCGGCTTCGGCTCAGGTCATGATCTCACGGTTCGTGGGTTCGAGCCCCACGTCGGGCTCTGTGCTGACAGCTCAGAGTCTGGAGCCTGCTTCGGATTCTGTGTCTCCCTCTCTCTCTGACCCTCCCCTGCTCATGCTGTCTCTCTCTGTCTCTCAAAAATAAATTATAAAAACATTAAAAATTAAAAAAAAAAAAGGATTACAGAAGTCCTTGGAGTCTCCCCAGTGTTTGGAAAGGCCTATGTTGGGCTCAGGCTCTTTTTTTTTTATATACTGATACCAACAATATGTTGTAGAATGCCAATAGAGTCCCTGAGTGCCCCTGTCTAGGCAAAGGTGAGTCAAGAAGAGAGAGCGGAATCAACAACAACACAAAAGAGTAAAAAATGCACAAAGAGAAAGAGAAATCTGAAAATAGGAAAGTCTATGTAATAGGGGTGATAGAAAATATCCATATGCCCAGATCACCTTTATCTGACCTAACATGTCCCAACCTATGCTCCAGCCACACATAACAAAGGTTCTCTGTGTCTTTCATTTAAAGAATGTGTATGTGCTGATTCCTTTTTGATTGTATTGGACTTAAGGAATGACCTCCATCCTGATGGTGCTGAGGGAGCACATGCCACTGATATGTGAAATTGGAAGAGGGGCTCCCCTCCCACGGGGCTCTGGGGGCTGGAGGTACAGCCGGGCCCTAATGTTCTAATGGCCACTCTTCCGCGTGCAGGCACTAGATTGGGGTCCCTCTATGAATAAGACCTGGTTGATAGCCCACAGTGGGGTACTGTCAAAGCTTTTGTGTTGAGTTGAGTCGCTGTTACAGGAGTAGGCTCTCTATCAGACACCACTGAGTGAGAGCCTGGAGTCTGAAGCTGAGCAACCCTTTGAACTTGGGGTGCCAAAGCTTCCTGGATGGTCCCCCTAAGGCCCTGTCTATGTTAGCTCTAACCACCTTCCTCAGATTTCAGCCGGCTTATTCATGGGCATGTGTCCTGCAGATATCTGGTGAGAAGGGTGAGTCCCGCCTCAGGTCAGACCCTGTGGGTGGGGGCGCAGTTTCCCCACACAAGGGAAGAGATTAGTGCCGGGGAGGGTGGAAGGGGGCTCCTCTTGGAGAAAGTCGGGCCTGAGGCCAGGCACTGGAGCCCTCATGACAGGCAGCCTGTCAGGTCTGCTGTACGGGCTCACCAGACTGTGGGGCTCTGCCCTGAACTCCAGGAACAGCTGTTGGAAGCATCCCAGGACAGTCTCCCTACTCTATGCTGATTCGTTCCTGCCCCTTCACAGGGGCATACTGCATGCACACAGTCGTGGGGTGGGTGGCACGTGACACACTGCTGATGGCCACCTCTGGTGCAGACATGTATGGGAGGGAACAGCATCTGCTTTCGGGGACGGTGGCCCGGGATCTGGGCGGAGGTCAGGGAGAATTGGATGTGGATGTGGCTCTTGCTTCTCTTCCACGATAACACAAAGAAAAGCCTGATGGGTGTTTCTTGGTCCCCTTTCCCAAAACTCAGAGAGCAAAGCCAAAGGACATATAGGTCTGGAACAAACATTTAAAAAAATATTTTTTAATATTTATATATTTTTGGAGAGAAAGACAGAGTGCAAGAAGGGGAGGGGCAGAGAGAGAGGGAGACACAGAATCTGGAGCAGGCTGCAGGCTCTGGGCTGTCAGCACAGAGACTGTCGCGGGGCTCAAACCTATGAACCATGAGGTCATGACCTGAGCTGAAGTCAGCCGCTTAACTGACTGAGCCACACAGGCACCCCCGGAACAAACATTTGATTCGATTCAGCATTGAGTTGCATTCAGCATTCGATATGCATTGAGTTGCTGCCCAGGAACCAGAAATTGGTAGGCACAGGATAGCCTTATGGAGACCTTTCTGGAGACTCCCCACCTCCAGAAGTCATGTGAGCCGTAAAAGTGTACCCCTGGCCACCAGCCTGCTTGAGAGCACCCCATCACTGCCAACATCTCTGCTCCCCGGGCCCATGCTCACAGGGCCTTCACCTGTGGGGCTAATGAAATCTCATTCACCATAAGTACTCTTCACTTTTGTGAAATAAATATTCACTAAGGATCTTCCGTGTTCCAAGCACTTGGCTAGATCCAGGAGTCTTAGCTCTGAACAAATAGAAGACCCTCACCTCGAGGAGCTGACAGTCTATCATGTGTGAGCCTCTCACCTTAAACCTGGAGCACCTTTCTCTCCTGGTCACCACAGATGCCATTGACTGTTGTTGCCCCATCGTCATCCCTGTCACCAGTGCTCCTTGCTGTGGTTGGGTTGGGGAGGCTTAATCTTTCTGGGAACTGGTTCTGCCACTCCTGGAAGCTACCAGAGCTGAGTTTTGTAAGTGGGATGGGATGTCTCCCTCAGCAGCCTAAGTGTGGCGCTTGGCCCTGTGGCAGAGCTGGGAGCTGGAACTGTGTGCCTCTCATCTGTCTCTAGGGCCGGGGAGGCCCACCTAGTCTGACTGCTGCTGGGACCTCCGTTTTGTCCTCACCCTCCCTGAGGCAGGAAGGCCCAGGGAGAATATGCACCCTGGCCCTAGCTGGAGGGAACAAATCTTCACCCACACAGATTTTTCCCTTGTTGGGTTAGTATATTCTGTGGCAGAAGAAGATGAACTAGTCAAGGAGCCAGAGAATGAGGAACAGATTAGGAGAGGAAGGAAGCATTGAGGGCCAAAGCCAGAAGCCCGGAGAGAACTGTTCCCAGAAGGAGGGCCTAGACCATATCATATCACCTCTTGTAGGCTGGGAAGAGCAAGGGTGAAGCAGAGCCCTGTTCTTCTATATTGAGAAGTCCTCAGATGCAGACCCAGCACGTGTCAGGGGTGACACAGAGCATGGTTCATGGAATGTGATGCCTACTGAGTGTTTATCTGCAGAAGTGGGGAGGACGTGCCCGATCCTTGCTGCCATGTCCTTGTTTTCCAGTGAATACCTTTCATGATCTAACTACTCCATCTGCTATCGCTGAAATCTCTACATAAACATTCCTTCTCCACTTCCCAGAATAATAAACAGGCAAGAAAGGCTGCATAAATGTCCCATAGTATAAATATGTCTGTGAATGGCTCTGGAAAGTTTCAACCTGAAAAATAGCATCACCATTTGTTGGTGTGATAGAGTCCAGGTGTCTCTTCTTTTTGGACTCGACTCATGGTGAGCTGGTTTGGGTATTGAAATAAGCCAAGTGACCCAGTCAGGAAGCTAACTCAATAAGGATGGGAGTCTCAGTGTCCTGTGAGCTAGCACACATGCAAGAAGAAAAAAGCCTAAGCTTTTCTCAGCTAAGATTCCCTGGATCCAACATATCACTCTGTTTCAAGACAGGTGACAAAAATACACACAAAAAATGCAACATAACAGTTTGCCAGCAGGTTGGCTTCATCCTTGCACTTCAGATGCCGTGCACTGTTTCTCTCCCTCAAATTCCTATCAGGTCTTGCTTTTGGAATCTTTATCACATGGTTCACATTGTTGATAACAGCTTGGTGATTCTTTGCCTAAAGCTACTTGTGCTCCAGTAGGGATCACCAATTTCAATGGAAGGGACAGACCTTTAACTGGTGACCAGTCAAGATTTAATTAGGAGCTGAAGGAGAATTTGGGTACCTTCCCATCCAGTGAATCTAGACATGAAGCAACTCCCAGATGTGCCCCATCAGTTGCTGTAGATAATCGGGTATAATCAAGTCAGCAAGCCCATAATTCTAGAACCATTTACAATAATGGAGACATTGGAAAAACCTTACCTCCCTGTCCTCCAGAGGGGTGATGTTAGGATTCCTGGAGTGGAAACATGGAGGGACGTCTTCTGTTTGCCCCCCACCTCTACCTTAATCTTTGCTCTGTGCCCAGGTGGCTGATGTGAGCAAGCATCAAAGGGTTCCTTTGTTCTATGGTTTTTGTTTGGATTTGGCCAATAGAAGGAACCAGCAAGAGATCAGGACAGTGAGGTCAAGCCCTTGGTGCATGGATCCTCCCTGCAGGGATGCCACAGGTTAGTTGTCTTCCTCTGGGGAAGGCCTCTCTCTGGGCTCTGGGAACAGCTCCTGCTCCTTGACCTAAGGTTGAAGGGTGTCATGACTTTCAAGGTTCTGCACTGTCCTTCATTGGTTTCCCCAAATGCTCCCCATACCTCTGTTAACAGTTCCTTTGTTAAAACTCTCCTGGGTACCTGGGTGGCTCAGTCGGTTAAGCATCCGACTTTGGCTCAGGTCATGATCTTGCGGCTCATGAGTTCAAGCCCTGCATGGGGCTCTGTGCTGATAGCTCAGACCTGGAGTCTGCTTCAGATTCTGTGTCTCCCTCTCTCTCTGTCCCTCCCCAACTTGTGCTCTGTTTCTCTTTCTCTCTCTCTCTCTCAAAAATAAACATTAAAAAAAAAAATAACTCTCCTCCAATGACCTTGGTTGGGTGTGGCATCTTTTTCTTGCCTGGACCCTGACTGGTGCAGAGGGGAAAGACTGAATGTCTTAGGAAACAGAGATAAAGAATTGATTCCATGTCCCACCCCTAGCCCTCACCCCACAGAACCGTGACTAAAAAGGGGTGTGTGTGTGTGGGTTCTCTGATAGGTAGAAACCTCTCTGTGCTGCTGCCACTGATGTGGCCAAGAGATTGTCTTGGATGATGGGATTGTCTGACTCTCACCGTGTGGGTCACACAAGCCTCCAGATTCTCGTGCAGTGACGTTCAGGTGACAACCCAGTAGTGCCAAGGGAGGCATTTCCTGCCGTGCTGGTGATCGTGAGTACCCAGAATCCTAATTACACTGTTTTAAGGGAGATAAAGCAATATTTCCTGTCACCTGCATTTCTAGACCAAGATATACACTTTTTTATTTTATTTTATTTTATTTTATTTTATTTTATTTTATTTTATTTTATTTTATTCTAAAGACTGTATTTTTAAGTAATCTCTACACCCAACATGGAGCTTGAACCCACAACCCCAAGATCATGAAGATCATGATCGCACACTCCACTGACTGAGCCAGGCAGGTGCCTCCACACATGTTTTGATAACAATATACCTGCCATTTTGATGTGTGAGACACAATCTAAGGAGTGGTCTGTCCCTTTCTGTCAGTGAACTTGTGGAACACATAACAATTTTTATGGTACACTAATCTTTGGGAAGCATGGGGTTAATGTTCAATGTTATTATTATACAGTTATTCTACTCTGTTTGTTTATTACTCTTCCTACAGAGATAGACATGGGGACCTCTAAGCTGCAGGAGTCTCAGAGTCTGAAGGCAGATGCAACTTGTCCCCAAAGACAGGGGCTTCTGAGAGCCAGAGGTTCACCAGTTCACAGGCATTGCCCAGGTTGCTGAACATTTTCTGTTTTCTTGAGTGCCAGTTGCTTTCCTCAAGTGGCTGACAGGTGGCCAGAAAAGGCAGAGATAAGAAATAAAAGAACTTCAGCCAACCTACCCTTCAGCAGATAGACACTCTTTCCCACCCCTGAGCAAGCCTACCCTTCAGTGCTGCACACTCATAAAAATGATAACTAAGAGCACAGAAGTGAGGAAAAGAATCATTTGTCCTCTGTTTCCCTCATGATCAGGTGAGATGCCTTCCTCACTCCTTTCACAGATGACTAATGTATTATCAGTGTTATTAATGCAATAACTCCTGTCAACCTATGTGCGTCCAGCTCTCTGGATCTAGACCTGCTTTTCTCAGGGTGCAGGGTAGTGTCACCTTGCTTCAAAAGGTCAAAGGATCCAACCAATTATGAAGCAAGATTGGTTTATGAGTCACTCAAAGCATGACCTTATGACTCACTTCGGACTTCCAAAGTTTATTTTGAAATGTTCTAAATGCCCAGATTTATGGGTACAAGTTCCAGGGGAAAACCACGAGGTAAATGTATACATATATTTTTAAGTTTATTTATTTATTTTGAGAGAGAGAAAGAGCACGAGTTGGGGAAGGTCAGAGAGAGGGGGAGAGAGAGAATCCTAAGCAGGCTCTGTGCTGTCAGCACAGAGCCAGGTGTGGGGCTCGATCTCACAAACTGTGAGATCATGACCTGAACAGACACCAAGAGTTGGACGCTTAACCGACTGAGTCACCCAGGCACCTCATAAATATAGTAAATATATATTTATTTTATTTTATTTTTTTATTGTAGTAAAATATACATAACATGAAATTTATCATTTTAACCATTTTAAGTGGACAGTTCTCACACTGATGGGCAAACATCACCACCATTTACTTCCAGAACTTTTCATCTTTCCAAACTGAAACTCTGTGCCTGCTGAACTATGACCCCCATGCCCCTCTCCCCCAGCCTGTCAGCCACTGTTCTTTCTGTCCCTGAATTTGAAAACCCTTGGGACCTCATGCAAACAAAATCCTAGAGGATTTGTCCTCTTGTGGGAACAACAGATTTTTTTTCCTTTGTGTGCTCACACTTCACTTTGGACACCAGTTGTGTGGGGTTTTCTCTACACCAACCAGTTCTCCAGTTCTCTGTGACACCAACTGCAATCCAGTCAGTTCTGACACCATCCACCTAGAGCGAGTGTCAGATCCCACAGGTTAAAGGCTCAGTCCCACCAGACTGACCTTACTTCAGATGCCAGTAATAAGTCTGGAACTTCCTTCTGACTTCTGTCCAACAAGCTATAAATCAGAGGTTCCTATGCCCCCCTCCTTGGGTTCTATGATTTGCTACAACAGCTCACAGAACTCAAAGAAACACTTCACTTATGTTTATCCCTTTAGTATAAAGGATTCAATTCAGGAACAGCCAGATGGGAGAGATGTATAGGGCAAGGTCTGTGGGAAGGGGCCCAGAGCATCCATGCCCTCTCCAGGGGCACCACCCTCTGGCACGTCCATGTGTTCACCAACCCAGAAGCCCTCTCAACCCCATTCTTTGGGGATTTTTCTGGAGGCTTCATTATGTAGGCACAACTGATTTAATCATTGACCATAGAAAATTAAGTTGATTCCAGCCCCCTTTTCTTCTCTTCAGAGGTTGGGGGTGGGCTCAAAGTTCTAACATGGTGGCTTCCCCTGGCAACCAGCTCCCCCCCCCCCCCACCGACCTGCCACATCCTTAGGGGCTTTCCAAAACTCACCTCATTAACTTAAACTCTGGTGTAGTTGGAAGGGGCTGGTTATGAATAACAAAAGGTGCTCCAAAGGTGCTATTTCAGACCTGAGGACAAAAGCCAAATATTATATATATATAAAATATATATATTTATAAATATATAATATTAAATATATATTTATAAATATATAAATAATTATATATTATTATAATTATTATTATAACATAGTATTATAGCATCTGCTCCTCTTGCTCTTATCCCTTAGAAATTACAAGGGATTTAGGGGACAAACATACCTAATGTCCTCAAGTATCATCCATGTTGTAGGTGTCAGAACTTACTTTATTTTTTCCTTTAATTTTATTTTTGAGAGAGAGAGCAGGGAAGAGGGGCAGAGGGTCAGAGAAAATCTTAAGCAGGCTCCACACCTAGCTCGGAGTCTGGCATGGGGCTCCATCTCATGACCATGAGGCAAAATCAAGAGTTGGATGCTTAACATACTGAGCCACCCAGGTACCCCAGAATTTCCTTCCTTTCTGAGGCTGAATAATATTCCATTGTATGGACAGAGCACATTTTGTTTATCCGCTCATTGGTGGATGGACACTTGGGTGGCACGAGGTAAGTGTTTGCTTTTTTCATTAAGCCCCCCTCATACCCTTCAGAATAAACATGCATGAATATAATTTAAAACTCAGAAGAGTTCAGCCCTTTGTGCCTCAGTGAGGATGAACGGCAGAAGAGCGGGTGCTTCATGAGTATTTCCCTACCTGGACATGGAGCTCTCTCCTGCCACCTGCCAGGCCCAGTGGCAGAACTGGGAGGGGCGCTAGCCCCTCTCTCAGGGAGCTTATGGTGGCCTCTGCTCCCCGCGGCATGTAGACTGCATTGGTCCATGGAAAGGAGGAGCGTGGATGCCCCAGGTCCACTCCTCAACCCTTCCCCTGCCCGCTCTGCTCTGCAGCACCAGGGCCATGTCACAGGGCCATGTCCCAGATCCTGTCCCTGATTGCTGCTTCCAGGGCTCAGCTTGGGGGGGGGGGCAGGAGGGTAGGGGGGCTGGCTGCAGGAAGGGAGAGCGGGAATTTCTCCCCTCTGCCTATGGCAATGTCTCCGGCAGCAGCTTCCCCTCTTGGTTCCTGTTCCAGCGTCTGCTACATGTCTCCAGCTCCTGGGGCCCACGGTGGCCTCCTCCTCCTCATCCCAGTTCGTCTAGGCTCCTCCATGGCCCTCTGCATTACAGCCCTGCTGTCTAAATTACTTAACGTAGATTCTGTCTTCCTATTTAGACCTTTTCAACTGTTTTTAGAAGGACACACAGATTTTATGCTTAACTAAAGCCTCATTAAATGCCTGAGCAAGTGAACTAAAAATGTATCCCAGTCTTCTGAGTTGACCTAATTTATCTTTTCATGTTTAAGTGAGCTCCTCATCATCTAAGAGCAGGAGAGAGATGCTTTGAGAAGGCCAGTTCCTTACTTAGCCCTAATCAGTGACTAGCAGGTTGTAGGCGGAATTAGCTAAATGTAGCCCACATTAGGGAGAAACAGGGAGGTGGGACTATGCATCAGCAAGATTATGTTTGGTTAAAAAAAACCTGCTTAGGTCCTTTTAATGAATCTTTGCTTCCACATCCAACTTCTCTGAGAACTGCCTCAAAGGCATTTAGAACAATCCTCCCTTAAGAAAAAACTAGAGGGGTACCTGGGTGGCTCAGTCGGTTGAGCGTCTGACTCTTGATTTCAACTCAGGTTATGATCTCACGGTTCGTGAGTTTGAGCCCCGCATTGGGCTCCGTGCTGATGGTGCGGAGCTTGCTTGGGTTTCTCTCCCTCCCTCTCTCTCTGCCCTCCCCACTAGTTTTCCCTCACTCTTTCAAAATAAATAAACTTAAAAACCTAAAAAAAGAAAAGAAAAGAAAAAACTAGAGAGCAGAATCCCTTGTGTTCCTTTATCTTGACCTGCCATAGGCATATTATTGAAGACTTGTTCTATCCAATAGCAGTGTACTTTGAGAGTTTTGTTCTTTTGGTCATTTGTTCACTCATTCATGGATACATGCATGCATACATACATTCATTCATTCAATAAATCCATTCAGATTGCCTTGTAAGTGCAAGATGCTGTCATTATACATAACCTTCAGTAGTCATTTCTCACAGTGGCTTCTCCTTAGTTTATAAAACTTCTGTTTTTGCCATATTAAGGAGAAATTCCAGATGAAATCCATGGTTTGTGATTCATTGTTGACCCTCTTAACTGACTTTTAACACCTTGTTTTATCTTTACTCACTCTTTAGCTTTGTGGAGTAGAATTAAAAATCTAGTCTAGGGGTGCCTGGGTGCCTCAGTCCATTAAGCTTCCAACTCTTGTTTTTTGGCACATGTCATGATCTCACAGTAGTGAGATCGAGCCCCGCATTGGTCTCTGTGTTGACAGCGCGGAGCCTGCTTGGGATTCTCTCTTTCTCTCCATCTTTCTCTGCCCCTCCCTGATCTCTCTGTCTTTGTGTCTCTCTCTCTCTCTCTCAAAAAAAAGTCTGGTCTAGTACCATTTGGAAACTATTATCTCACATACATCAAATTGTTAGCAAAGAAACAAACAGCTTTAAAACTAGCAGCTTTAAAGTCCCAGGAGAGGCTAACCTTTCAGACTTCCGTCACCAATACTAACTTGTGCTTGGCACATGTGCACAGTTTAGACACGCGGACCCAAGGAAGAAAGAAGTCTTGGAAGCAGAGTGCAACAGCTGTTGCTGTGATAACTGATGTTTATTTTCTGTGACCATGTCGGAGTCACTCTTGGCACCGTTGATCCCAGGCTCTGGCACTTGTCTGGCCAAGTGCTGATGGCAAGCTTCTAGAACTAGGGTGAGGGGAACAGGTTTATTTTGATCTGCTTAGCACTATGAAGAGAATTTACGAATGGCAGTAGAGACTGGTTCAAGAGGCAAAGAGTAGAATGAGTGGTGAGTTACCAAGTAAAACATATAGAGTTTCTGAATTTGGAAGCTGGGTGTCCAACTAATCATCAGGTGCTGAAAGTCATCCAGTGGACTATTTTCATACTATTGAGATAAGGGAAGACATAACATTGAAGCTGTACAAGAAAATATTGAATTGGGCCACATTAAGTGGCAGAAAATACCATATACAAAGGTTGATAGGTAAACACAAGCTAGCAGACATATTTACAATAGATATGACAAAGTACTAATATCCCTGAAATAGATTTTGTGTAGATGACCATGACAAAGGTAAAGCATCCAACAGTAGAGCAGGTCAGCTGCATAAGCTAGTAGTTTACAATTGCTAGTAGTTTTAAATGAACAACCAAGGAGGAGCCAAGAATATTATTAATATATGACTGACCTCACTCATCATAGAAGAATGCAAATAAAACCAAAATGCAGACGTCATGTTTTTCTATCAGATCGGAAAAATTCAAAAGTTGGTGGTACTCAATGTTGATGGTGCCAGAATGAAATGGCAAGTCCCATGCACCGTGGGTAGGAGTGCAAAATTAGGTCAGGTTTCTGGAAACCGTCTCACAATGTTAAAACTGAAAACGAGCATGCCATTTGATGTCACTACCCCTTTTAGAGAACTCTGTAGTAAGAAGATATTTGGCAAGTTCGATAAGGTATAGATGCAAGGATTTTCATCGTAGACTCACCCATAGCAAAAAAATGGGAACAACCTAAATGCTTATCTAGGATTTTACTTAAATAAATTACTATACATTAAAAACCATGTAACACCTTGCAAACAATTCAGTTCTTAAGATGAAATAGAGCTATTTATATTGATGAAGTAAAATATCTACAACATAGATTAAGTTAAAATGCCTATTATAAAATAGCATGTAAAGCAGGATTCCACTGATGTATGATAGTATATTATCTGCTGCATGTTTACACATGTACTGTGGAGACAGCTGTTCAGAGATGTGTTCAGTAGAATGTGAACATTAAATCTGGTGAGTCTTCTGTTGGGGGGTGGAAAATTGGGTAGTGTTTATTTAATGCTTTACACTTTTCTAGTTGATTACTTTTTATAACGAGCACATACAATTTTTGACCAGAAAAAGAGGAATGTCATTTTAATAAAATGATAAATCTTCATAGAGATTCAATGGATGAACTAGAATATAAACTCTACTTTCTGGATTCTCTGTGCAAACTTTTCCTCACATTCTTATACTGCTCTTTTACCCTCCATCAGCACCCCCAAAACCTTAGGTTTTGCCTATGAAAGGTTAATATGGTGGGAGGCAAGGAATGCTACACTAGAAACTCTGGAACTCCCATGTTGAAAAATGGGATGGTTACCAGGATCTCCCTCCGTCACTCTGCAGAATATTTCCCCATCCTGCTCCGAACACTCCCGTGCCAACAATGACACAATGACAAAAGTGTCTGTCATCCAAGTGGACACTCCATTCCCAGCTCACAATTCTGTTTTCACAGAAGTATCAAGCTAATAATTACAGGGTGCAGCCAATTCCTTGACATCAGCCAAAAAATGGTTACAATCATATTGCTGAGCATCTAGTTTTTCCTTAATGATCCATGTTCAAGCTTCCAAATATCTTTTTTTCTATAGCTTTTATCTTAATGAAAATTCTTGGGTGTTGTATTTTGCTTCATGTGGCATCTTCCCAGTTGCCTGATTCCAGTTGCAATGAGTCTTTTTTGAATTATAGCAACCAGAATTCCCAAAGACAGAATTCACCATGATTTATGTGGGAGTGATGTTCAAAGATGTGCACTACTGTAATGGCTGCCCAACTAGAACAGAAGTGTGCCTGGAGGCCTCCTGTTGTGCCTGGTGCCAGGTATTATCTGTGATCCATAGCCCTGGAACTGTGTGCCATCTGATCACCAACATCCCTGAAGTTCACGGATTGAACAGGAGAAGTTCCTATTAAGAAATGTCTGTCTTAATTTCCTTAGCCTATTATTCCAGGTCTTCCTGTTTTGCTCATTTCGTTTTTGAATTCAAATCCACTTCATCCTGCCCTCAGCTTTACTGAGATATAAATGATGTATACACGTTTAAGGTATACAATGTGATGATATGATATAGTACAAAATGATGACCACAGTAGGATCATTTACCCATCCATCGCTTTATATAATTGCCCTTTGTGTGTGTGGTAAGAACACTTATGATTCATTCTTTCTTTAAAAAAATTGTTTATTTATTTATTTTGAGAGAGAGAGAGAGAGAGAGAAAGCAGGGGATGGGGCAGAGAGAACGGGAGAGAGAATCCCAAGCACGCTCTGCGATGTCAGTGCCGAGCCTGATGTGGGGCTTGAACCCACAAACTGTGAGATCATGACCTGAGCTGAAATTGAGAGTCAGAGCTTAACTGATTGAGCCATCCAGGTGCCCCAAAATCCATTCTATTAGTGATTTTCAAGTATAAAATATAGTATTGTTAATTATAGTTGCCATGTTGGACATTAGCTCCCCAGAGCTCATTCATCTTATAACTGAAAGTTTGCACCTTTGACCAACATCTATCCATTTCCCCCACTCCCAGCGACCAAGAATCTATTCTCTGTTTCTATGAGTTTAGCTTTTTTAGATTCCACATGATCATACAGTATTTGTCTTTCTGTGTCTGACTTATCTCATTTAGTATAGTACCCTCAAGTGTCACTTGTGTTGGTTTTCTTCATTCATTCATCGATGGACACCTAGGTTGTGTCCATATGTTGGCCATTGTGAATAATGCTGCAATGAACATGGGGATGCAGATATCAATTTGAGATAGCGATTTCATTTCCTTTGGATATATACACACGAGTGAGATCAGTAAATTGTATGGGAGTTCTAGTTTTAGACGTTTGAGGAAACTTCATACTGTTTTCTACAGTGGCTACACCAGTTTATATTCCCACCAACAGTGCACCAGTGTCCCTTTTCTCCGCATCCTCATCAACACTGGTTACCTCTTTTCTTTTTGATAATGTTCTTCTAGCAGGTGTGAGGCGATAGCTGGTTGTGGTTTTGGTTTGCATTTCCCTCAAGATGTTGAGCACCTTGTCATATAGCTGTTGATCATTTGTACACTGTCTTTCTATGTATGTTTTCTTTCAGGAAATGTCTATTGAGTTCCTTTGCCATTTTGAAATCCAATTATTTGTTTTTTTGTGTTGAGTTGTATGAGTTCCTTATATATTTAGGATATTAACTCCTTATCATATACATGACTTACAAATACTTTCCCCCATTCTGTAGGTTGCCTTTTCATTTTGTTGGTAATTTCCTTTGTTTTACAGGAGTTTTTTAGTTTGATATACTCCTACTTGTTCATTTCTCTCTTTTTGCTTGTGCTTTTGGTGTTATATCCAGAAAAATCAATCCCAAGACCAACATCAAAGAGTTTTTCTCCATATGTTTTTTTTCTAAGAGTTTTATAGTTGCAGATCTTACTTTTAAATCTTGAAGCCATTATAAGTTCGTTTTTGTGAGTGGTGTGGGATAGGGGTTCATGTGAATATCCAGTTTTCCCACCACCATTTATTGAAAAGACTACCCTTTCCCTGTTGAGTGTTCTTGACTCCCTCATCATATATTAGCTGACCATATGGGCATGGATTTATTTCTGGGCTCTCCATTCTATTTCCTTGGTCTATGACTCTGTTTTTATCTCAGTACCATACTGTTTTGATTACTTTCATTTTGTAATATAATTTGAAACCAGGAAGCATGATGCCTCTGGCTTGTCCCTCATGATTCTTTTGGCTATTAGAGGTCTTTTGAGGTTTCATACTAATTTTACAATTGTTTTTTCAACTTCTGTGAAGAATGTCATTAGGATTTTGATAGGAATTACATTGAATTTATAGATAGCTTTGGGTAGTATGGACATTTTAACAATCTTAATTCTTTCTATCGATGACCACAGAAATATTTCCATTTATTTGTGTCTTCCTCAATTACTTTCACCAGTGTCATAAAGTTTTCAGTGTATAGATCTTTCATTTCCTTGGTTGAATTTATTCTGAAGTATTTTATTGTTTTTCATGCTATCGTAAATGGGATTGTTTTCTTTATTTCTTTCTCAGATAGTTTGCTGTTGGTGTATAGAAACTCAAGATAGTACAAGAAGTCCTAGCCAGATCAATTAGGCAAGAAAAATAAAAGGCATCTAAATCGGAAAGGAAGAAATAAAATTGTCTCTATTTGCAGATGCTATGATCTCATAGAAAATCCTAAAGACTCCATTAAAAAAAGACTGTTAGAACCCATAAAGACATTCAGTAAAGCTGCAGGATACAAAATCAATATACAAAAATGAGTTTTAGTTCTTTACTTCGTTTTTATTCTCCTCTCCTCAGACAACTGTCATAAGGGCCACTTACCCCCTTCCTATATTTTCATTCTTGCCATTTCCAACTAGGGTGTATATATTCAGGGTGGTGTCATGGGCAAGACACACAGCAGGTGGGAAGTTGCTTTAAGCAACAGGGAAAGGCTCTGAGGACTTCCAGGAAACAAATGTCAGTAATGAAGTATTTGTGTGAATTATTTTCCTTGGCATCAGTGAACAAATACAGTGAACAAATACTCACAGATGAGCCTCTCCAGCCTTTGCCTCTTTTGTCCATTTGGATAACTGCTTCAGAGGACAAAAATTTGTCTTTTGGCCATACCAGAAAGGGGAGATTAGAGGACAAGAATTAGGTTCTTAAAGGATTGGAGAACAAAATCCTACCTGGGATTACTAAATCCAAACTAATTGGGGATAGTCCTGGGCCCCATGTCACACAGTGACATTCCTCTCTATTAGGATTGGAATAATTGTGCTAAAATTTTGACATCGGCTTTGGCCCTTTCTTGGGACGGAGTGAAAGGCATGTTGGCTCAGGGACATGTGGGAATGGATAGAAAAAGTTCTATGTGCTGTATTTGTGTACACATGCCTTTGTGTTTGTATGTACGTCGTGCATGTGTGCCTGCATCTATCTAAGCACACACACCTACACAGTACAAAGGAATGCTCAGGAATTAAGTGTGAACCCTTTCCTAAGTGTGCTATTGGCATACATAAAAAGGGAGCATTTTGACGAGAATCACTTTCCACGAACATGCCAGCCAAGGGATGCTGGCGGGAAGATACACTTGCTGGAATAGCCACAGAATCTTTCAGCTGGCCTGAATTGAGGACACTGTATCCTGTCCTAGCTCAGAGATGAGCTGTGGAGGAAGGCACTAGCCGGTCAGCTGGATTGTTAAAGAAGAGTAAAGAGTAAATTCAGGTGTTTGAGTACGTGTTAATACCCACCTCCACTTCATTAGATGCACAAAGATTTCCAACTAAATCACATGATTTAAGGGAGCAAAGGACATTAAGAGACAGGCTTGATGGAATACTTCAGGGATTTTGTTAAGGGCTGTCTACTTGATGATACAACTACCTTTTCTTAGTCATGACACCATGATTAAGACACCATGAAAGATGAAAAGAGGGTTGACGGTTTTTGACAAAGATCTGTGAACTACCCATGAAAATTGTTCATTTGAGTTTTTAGGTGCATAGGTCTTGAGTAATATTAACATGTTAACAGAATTTTGGAATCATTAGGCAAAGAGAGTATTGAGCCTCCCAGCATGCAAGATCTAAAGGAGTCGTCTCCATCAAGCAATATATATTATATATAATATATTGATCATTTAATATATGTAATATATTTTTGTATACATAGTTATAATTTACATCATTATGTATATGATTATTTATGTTATAGATGTGTACATATTATGTGTATATTAGATATAATTATGTATATGTATGTATATAGCCTAGATAATTATAAACTTGTTGGGAATTTCACATATGCACACTTTTGAACCAGAGGGAACAGAACACATTTTGTCAAATTCAGAAGCCTCTTTAATCATGTTGGGGGCTTGGCCTGGAGCCACATTTGAACTTTGGAAATGATAAAATGTGTTTACCCTTAGTAAAATACAATTTTCCATTTGGGGGTCTGAGAGGAGGAAAGCCTTTAAAAAGAGACTTATTAAAATCCATGAAAGTGTTCTTGGACATTAAAAAACCCCACAGTTGGCTATATTAAGTGCAAATGTACTAGAACATAAGGCTTATATTTCATCTAAAGTACACATGAATTTAAAAGTCCAGGAAGGGATTTGGTTTTGCTGAACTAAAATAGTTGAAAAATAATTGTTGACATTTG
Organism: Cryptoprocta ferox; assembly: GCA_028646485.1. NCBI lineage: Eukaryota > Metazoa > Chordata > Mammalia > Carnivora > Eupleridae > Cryptoprocta > Cryptoprocta ferox. The sequence goes on along the minus strand of CM053576.1, from coordinate 51,354,287 downwards.
ACAAAATCAAGATGTTACCATATTTGTCCCCCCCCGAACTGAAGGTCTTACCTACGAAAAACAAGAGGTTTTGATTTCTAACTCAGGTTATGGAGCCATATTGGTGTCATTATGAAAACACGGAAGGTTTTAAGGCAACAAAAATTCACCAGTGAAACTCTCCAGACACACAGGACGTTGTGACCTTGGCATTGATGGACTTTTTGAGAATTCATTGGTACTGTAGTGAAGACATTTAGCAGAGGCACAGAGAACTGACACTTTACCTATTTGTTATCAAGAGGTTAGCAGTCACTTCCTGGGCTGGACCCCCCACCATCAGGAGGGAAACTGTGGGCTTATGGTCTATGGGGGGGGGAGTGCAAAGAAAGGATGTTGGGGAGAAAGTGTGAGAACCAGAGGAGAGGAGAGAGAGAGAGAGAACAGAAGGAGGGAGCTGAGGGGTCAGAAAAAGAAATGAAAGATGCACAACCAGGGGGAAGTGGGACCGGAGCCATCTCCCTGATTTAGAAGATAGCCACGAAATGAAACATCTCAAGAAAACCCCACTAAACTCCCCAAACTAAACACTTAATTTGACAAGAAGTTAGGTCTGCTCCTTAAAGAAAAAGTAAAAAAGATAAATGAGATAATGAATCTTTCTAACTAAGGATCTGGTAAAGAACTGGCTCAAGAGGTCCCCTTTTCTTCATACACCCTTATTTTTTTAAGTGCAGGTTTTGTGTTGTCTCAAAAAAGAAGGGCAGCAATTTAACTGGTGATAGCTATCTATTATGACACACATACTCTTAAAGTGCACAATATTCACCCTGCGTTTTCACCATCATCAATTTTTGTCCTAAAAAATCATGAGAAAAAAAAGGTATCCTAAATTACTATTCTATTTTGCACAGGGATCAGAGAGGAAGGAGTCAAAATTTGTCCTCTTTTGTGAAGAAATGCATTGGTCTCAAAACCCTTAAGGTTGGCAGGAAGTAGAGGAAAGAGGTCAGATAAAGGCAAAATAACAACAAAATGAAAACATCCTATTTCTTTCTTTTGAAAACAAGTCCCTCCAGAAAGTGATGGGCAGCCAGTGGTTGGCCAGTTTGAGCAGTGGGGATAAAGGCCACTTTTGTGTGCTCTAAAATCCAGGATGGAAAAGCCAGCTAATCCATAGAAAAGTAAGGCTTTTCCTGTTTGTTATCAAACTACACTCCTTAAAATGATAAATGGGTGTTCAGTTAATTTTTTTTTAATTTTTAATTTCACTGTAGTAAGAATATATAACATGAGACCTACCCTCTTAACAAATTGTTCAGTGTACAATGCAGGAGTGTTGCCTATAGGTACAATGTTGTACAGCAGATTCTTGAGCTTATTCATCTTGCTTGACTGAAACTTTATGCCTGCTGATAAGTAACCCCTCCTCCCAGCCCCTGACAACCAACATTCCACTCACTGCATCTATGAAGTTGACTATTTTAGGTACTTCATATAAGCAGAATCATGCAGTATTTGTGTTTCTGTGACTTGCATAGAGTCCCCAAGTTTCATGTATATTGTCACATATGGCAAGTTTTCCTTCTTTTTCAAGGTTGAATACTATTCCATTGTATGGATATGTCACATTTGCTTTATCCATCCATTGATGAACCTTTAGGTTGTTTCCACACATTGGCTATTGTGAACAGTATTGTGATGGATATAGGAGTGCTGCTATTTCTTCAAGATCCTTATTTCAATTCTTTTAAATAAACACTTTTAAATAAACCATAAATCATATGGTAGTTCTATTTTTAATCATTTGAATATCCTCTATGCTGTTTTCCTTGGTAGCTATATCTACCAACAGTGTTTAAGGATTTCAGTTTTTCCACATTGTCAATACTTCTCTCTGTCTCCCTGTCTCTCTCTCTCTCTCTGTCTCTCTCTCTGTCTTTGTCTCTCTCTCTCTCCTTTCTCTTTTTTTAAAAAGTAGCCATCCTGACAGATGTGAGATGATATCTCTTTGTGGCTTTGATTTGTATTTCCCTAATGACCAGTGACATTGTTTTTTTCCATGTAGCTATTAGCTATTTGTATATCTTCTTTGGAAAAAAATATCTATTCAAGTCTGTGGCCTACTTTTTAATTGGGTTATTTGTTTGTTTACTATTGAACTGCAGGAGTTCTTTTATATTTTGGAAATTAACCCCTTGTCAGATATGCTGTGTTAAAAAGAAAACCACAGTCCCCTAATGGTGACACTATTTAAGGCCACATGGCAGTAAACCAAGACTTAATATCTAACATAACTACAGTTTCAGTCCCCCACCCCCGGCCAGGAACTTAATCTCTACCAGCCAAACTAGAATTTCCTGGTCAACACTAGAGCAATCCCCTGAGAGACCCCTTCCACTCTCTGGAGGAAGGCAACCTTGCCCAAAACAATGCATTCCTTGCAAATAAATTCCTTTCCTCTGCCCTCTCTTCCTTTAAAAACCTTACATTGTGTAGGGCTCCTTGAAGCTCCCCTTACTTTCTAGATGGGATGCTGCCTGACTCATAAATCATTTAATAAAACCAGTCAGATCTTCAAATTTACTTGGTCGAATTTTGCTTAACAGTGATTTGTAAATATTTCCTACCATCCCATAGGTTGCCTTTTCATTTTGTTGATGGATTCCTTTGCTGTACAGAAACCTTTTTAGTTAGATATAGTCCCAAGGAGATTTGTCATTATATTTTCTTCTAGGAGCTTTACAATTTCACATCTTGCATTTAAATCTTTAAGCCATTACATTTTTTGTGAGTGGTTTAAGATAGGGGTGCAAATTCTTTCTTCTGCATGTGAATATCCAGTTTTCCCAGTAGTATTTATTGAGGAGACTACCTTTCCCCATTGACTGCTCTTGGCTCCCTTATCAAATATTTGTCATCATATATGCGTGGGTTTACTTCTGGGCTCTAATTTATGCTGCATTGGTCTATGTGCCTGTTTTTATGCCAGTATCACACTGTTTTGATTACTTTAGCTTTGTGATATAATTTGAAATCAGGAATTACAATACCTCTACTTTTGTTTTCTTTCTCCAGGGTGATTGGCCATTCATCATCTTTTATAGTTCCATACAAATTTTTGAATTGTTTTTTCTATTTAAAAAATGCTGCTGTGATTTTTATAGGGGTTGCATTAAATTGCTTTGAATACTGTGGACATTTTAATAATATTAAATCTTCCAATCCATGAACATGCAATGTTTTTCCATTTGTTTGTGTCTTGTTTAATTTCTTTCATCAATGTTGTATAGTTTTCAGTATACAACTCTTTTGTTTTCTCGGTTATATTTATTCCTGGATATTTTATTATTTTTTGTGCTATTTTAAATGGAATTGTTCTACTAATTTCCATTCAGATAGTTCATTGTTAGTATACAGATCTTTCTTGACTTCCAATGGGGTTATATCCCTATAAGTCAAAATGTAGTTCAGTTGTAAGTCAAAAATGGATGAAATACACCTAAACTACTGAACATCATAGTTTAACCTAGCCTTCCTCAAATGTGCTCCAAATACTTCCATTAGCTTATATTGTGCAAAATCTCTCACACAAAGTTTATTTCATAATAAAGTGTTGCATATCTCATGTAATATATTTGATACTGTACTGGAAGTGAAAAACAGAATGGTCGCATGGATGCAGAATGGTTGTAAGTGTATTGGTCATTTGCCCTTGTGATGGGGTGGCTGACTGGGAGCTGGGGCTGGGGCTGCTGTCCAGCACCACGGGGCTGGGGAGATCATACCATATATTACTAGCTCAGGAAAATATCCAAATTCAAAATTCAAAGTACAGTTTCTACTTGAATGCATATCACTTTCACATCCTCACAAAGTTGAAAATAACAAGTTGAGGGACCATTTGAATAGAAAAACAATGGGTTTTTGAATTTGATTTTGTATACTGCAACTTTACTGAATTTTTTATTACTTCTAACAGTTTTTTTAATGGAGTCTTTAGGATTTTCTATATATAAAATCATGGTGTCTGCAAACAGGGACAATTTTAAGTCTTTGCTTCTGATTTGAATGCCTTTTGATTCTTTTTCTTGTCTAATTTCTCTGGCTAGAACTTCCAGTGCTATGTCAAATACACGTCATGAGAGTGGGTATCCTTGCCCTATTCCTGATTTTAGAGGACAAGCTTTCAGTTTTTCACTAAAGAGTATGATGTTAGTAGACTTTTTATATATGTCCTTTATTTTATTGAAACAATTTCCTTCTATTTCTAGTTTGTTGAGAGTTTTTATCATAAAAATGTACTGCATTTTGTCAAGTGGCTTTTTTGCATATATTAAAATGATCATGTGTTTTTATTTTATGTTTATTCTCTCTTTTTGTAAAGTTCATTTGTTTATTCTGAGAGAGAAAGAGAGAGCATGAGCAAGGGAGGGGCAGAGAGAGAGAGAGGGACAGAGAGAATCTCAAGCAGGCTCTACACTCAGCGCAGCACCCATGTGGGGCTCAATCTCATGACTGCAAGATCATGACCTGAGCCGAAATCAAGAGTTGGTCACTTACCTGACTGAGCCACCCAGGCACCCCTATCCTTATTCTCTTAATGAGGTGTATCACATTAATTGATTTTCATATGTTGAACCATTCTTGCATCCCAGGGATAAATCCTACTTTATTGTGGTGTATGATAGTTTTAATGTGCTCATGACTTAGATTTGCTAGTATTTTGTTAAGGATTTTTGCATCTATATTCATCAGAGATATTGGCCCATAGTTTTCTTGTGGCATTTATGTCTCTGGCTTTGGTATCAAGGTAATGCTGGCCTGATAAAATTAGTTTGGAAATGTTTCCTTCTTTTCCATTTTATGGAAGAGTTTGTGAAGGATTGGTGATAAAGAGGATCATAAAGGAGTGCTATGAACACTTATATGTCAAGAAATTGGAAAGCTAGAAGAAATGGATAAATTCCTAGAAACATACAACCTATCAAGATTTAATCGTGAAGAAGTACAAAGTCTGAACAGACCTATAACTAGTGTAGGGCTAAATTATTGAATTGAATTAATTATTGGTTGAGCCAATAATAAAAAACTTCCCAATTAAGAAAAGCCCAGGACCATATGTCTTCACTGGTGAATTCTATAAATTACTTCTTTATTCTAGAGACTTTCTCACCACCAGCTGTACTAGCACATCGTAGATGGGCAGGGGAGGTATCAAGATAAGTCATTTTTCCTGATTTAATGTTTTGTTTTGACCTATTTAAGCATAACCAAAAAGAAGAATTTTAATCCTGAGTGTCATTAACTTCATGTTGTTTATATGGGCAATAATTTTTCCTCTCTGTCAGTGGACTCTGGAAGAATTGTTGATTGCAAACCCCTTTGGGTTAAGGAATTTTAGTCAATTCTCCAAAGCTAATGTGCAGATCTGAAAAGAATGTGTGTATTGGATAATCGTGTCTCTGAGAAAGTCAAGCAAACAAAGAAAAACAAATTAGGAATGTCTGCACCTTCCCAGTTATCATTTTCTCTCATTTGGAAATCAGTGTATTTATGGAAAGTAAGCTTTTCTGAGAAGCTGTTTTTTGTAACATTCCAGAAACAAGAAGCTCCAGGTCTGTTTTGCTTAAACCAAAAAGAAAAATGTAGGAGGGAGGTGAAAAGGGGGAAAAGTGGAGCAAACAATTGAGTAAAAGGCTGATGATGAATGTAAGCTGATTTGGTGGAGCTACTATTAGGCTTAAGGTTTTGTCTGGAAACTGTGACCAGCACTGCTGGAGCCAATGCCTCCAGTCCTGGCATGATTCTCCAGTGACTTCATGATCTGAATTGATCAGACTGGCCTAGGATTCTCCTCCAGGGCTGCCTGTCTGCACCTAGAGGGCAGAGTCCTGCGGCACCTGGTTTCTGTGGTTCTATTAAAAATTTAAAAAATCTCATATACTGAAAATTTCTCTCCCTGAAAAAAACTCTGGTACCAGCTCTGAAGACAAAATTTTTCTGATTATAAAAGTGATATTTTTCTGTTTTTAATTTCAGAAGTTAAAAATACTGGGGCACCTGGGTGGCTCAGTCGGTTGAGCATCCAACTTCAGCTCAGGTCATGATCTCACAGTTTGTGGGTTCGAGCCCCGCGTCAGGCTCTGTGCTGACAGCTCAGGGCCTGGAGCCTGCTTCACATTCTGTGTCTCCCTCTCTCTGCCCCTCCCCCATTCATGCTCTGTTTCTCTCTGTCTCAATAATAAATAAACATCAAAAAAATTTAAAAAAAATTCCCAATGTTCTCCCTATCCAGAATTAGCCATTACTAGCAGTGTGGGTTATTTCTTCCAAATAGTGTTTGTAACAAATGTTATACCTAGATATCTAAAGTATACTGGAATCATACTATACAGTACAGTTGACTGTTGAACAACACAAGGTGTTAGGAGTGCTGATTCCCCCAACGCAGTAAAAAATTGACACATAACTATGACTTCCCCAAAGCTTACCTACTAATAGCCTACTGGTGAGCAGAAGCCTTACTGATAACATAGTCAATTAACACATATTTTATATGTGTATGTGTATTGTATATTGGGTTCTTACAATAAAGTAAGCTAGAGAAAAGAAATTTTTTTAAAACATCATATAGAAGAGAGAATACATTTAAAGTACTCTACTGTATTTATCAGAACAAATCTGTATATAAGTGGAGCTCCAAGATTCAAGACCATGTTCTTCAAAGGCAACTGTATTGTTCTAGATACTGTCCTTTCCACTTAACATTTGGTGAGCATTTTCTTTAGAAAACAAAACTTTAATTATGAAAGCAATAGGGCAAATAATTTTAACATTTGTTTATTTTTGAGAGAGAGAGAAAGAGCATGAGCTGGGGAGGGGCAGAGAGAGAGGGAGACACAGAATCCGAAGCGGGGTCTCTGCACTGTCAGCACAGAGCCCAACGTGGGACTCAAACTCACAAACCGTGAGATCATGAGCTGAGCCGAAGTCGGACGCTCACCAACAATCACCCAGGTGTCCACGGGCAAATAATTTTTAAAATCAAGATAAAATAGAATGCTAGCAAAGAAGAAGTAAAGGAATCTTGCTTTCTCCCTAAACCTTGCTGCACACACAGTAACCCTCCCCAGAGAGAGATGTGTTTACTTGTTTGTTGTTTTTATAAAACAATGAAGAGGCACATTTTTTATTCCTCTATTTGATAAAGTATCAGAGTTTGTCTGGATCTGATCACTTTCCAAAGTACAGGTGAAGAGTCTGGCTCTCTAACACTTCCCCATCTTTCCTGCCCTTCTCCATTTTAAAAATATTTATTTTAAGGCTTTCATTCTACTTTTATAACTTTAACAATGTACTTAAACTTCACTTTCTTATTCCACTGCATTTACTCATTTCCTCCTGGTTTTCTATTAGGAAAATGGAGGAGAGTAAAAACCACACACCATCTCCTACCTCTGTCTGCCCTTCACCTCTCGACTCTTAGGCGATTCCATTACTGTTCTTTTGGGGTTGACATCTGGCCCAACCCATGCAGACAGCTAGCTCAAGGTCACTTGTAGTTTTAGTGCTATATGGAGTTCTGTTCTTTGTCAACAACACTGTAATAAAATTAAATGAAAAGAAAAGAAATGAGTGATGGTGTATTAGTTTGCAAAGGTGACTCTAATACAATACCATAATCTGGGTGGCTTACCCAGCGGAAATCTCTTTTCTCACTGATCTAGAAGCTGAAAGTCAGAGATCAAGAAGTTAGCAATATTGACTTGTTCTGAGACCTCTCTCCTTGGCTTGCAGTTGACTGTCGAAAGACATCAGGATATGTCACCCCAAAATATGCCACCTTGGCACAAGGACTATTTTAAGCTGAAGGCCATTGAGAATCAGCAGATGCAGGAAGAATTGTCTGCCCTTCTTTATCCGCCCAAAAAGCAGGGCATACATTTCCGTTTGTGCAAGTGGTGGCATGCATGTGGACAAAGTGACACAGTGTAGAAGAGGGAACCCAAGGAAGCAGAGTCCTGAAAGCCAAACAAAAGAGGGATTTCCAATGGAAGGATGGATTGGGGTGTCTATTGCTGTGGAGATGAAGAGAAAGGACTAGGTGTGGAATATAGTGAAAGGGAGGGCATCGTGACCATGACAAAGTGGTTCCAGAATCTGAATCAGGCTCCAGGCTCCAAACTGTCAGCACAGAGGACCGATGCAGGGCGCGAACTCATGAACTGTGAGATCATGACCTGAGCCTAAGTTGGACACTTAACTGACTGAGCCACCCAAGTGCCCCTATTTATTTTCTGTGGAAGGCTGAAGACAGAGTAAGCATGCTGGTGAGCAGAACCAGTCAAAAGGAAAGATAGGATGATACAAGAGAGGAGAATTCAGGGTGAAGGCCTGAGTAGGACAGGGGGGCTGGGGCCCAGCACACTATCTGAGGGGCTGGCTTGGATTAGAGCAGGTTGCTCTCTACCAATTAGTGCAAAGAGGCAGGTGGTGGGGAGATGTGGTGGCTCCTTTCTCAATGGCGTCTTTTTTCTCACTGAAATAAGAATCAGGACCATCAGTTGAGGACCAGGAGGAGAAGGGGACCTGGAGAACAAGGAGACAGGGCATCTCACTCCTGCCACACCATGCCAACCCCAAGGTGCAATGTGGAACACAGCAGGAAGAGAGATAAATGTTCGATGATGGAAAGGTGGCCCAGTTGCCCCATCCATTCCATAGATCTTCCATCAGAGTCTGTCATTCCTTTGTTTAAAACCCTCGGATGGTGCTTGGTTGCCTCCACAAATGGGTCTGGATTCCCTGGTTTGGGCTAGGTGCCCTCTGTGACCAGCCACTGGTCAGCAGACCATCCCACCTCCTCTCATCTTGCCAAGCAGGCAGCTGTAGGAGAAGGAAGAGGCCTTTAGAAGCCTCTGGCCTGCATCTCCCCATCTAGTCAGAAGTGCACCCATACTCTTCAGATGCAGGACACAGGGTGACTCTGTCCCTGCTGTAAGGAAGGCACAAGACCTCGGTTAGGGGGTGGTGGAGGGTGGAGGGCATCGGGTCAGGCAGCCCCTCCTTCATTCTGGGTCCTCTCTGCAGACACGCAGGCGCAGTGTTGCCAGCTCTCCCATGTGTCAAGAGAACATGGACATTCAGAGTATTACGTAAAAACTCATTATTATTATTTTTATTTTTATTTTGTTACATGTGTATTTATTTTGAGAGAGACAGAGAGAAAAGAGTGTGTGCATGTGGGTTGGAGAGGGGCAGAGAGAGAGACGGAGTGAGGGAGAGAGACAGAGAGAGAGAATCTTAAGCAGGTTCCATACTCAGCATGGAGCCCTATGCCAGCTTGATCCCATGACCCTGAGATCATGACCTGAGCCAAAATCAAGAGTCAGACGTTCAATGATTGAACAACCCAGGTGCCCCACATAAAAATTCATTTTTAAATAGTGGCCTAAAAAGCTTAAAAGTGCCCCACAAGCAGAAGCAAAGCCATCTGCAGGCTGGATTTGGGCCGTAGGCTATAGGTTTACTGCCTCTGGGGAGGCGCTGGTTGCTGCCCCCATCGGGCCTTGAATGCTCTCTTCTTCATGCCCGGAGGACACCCCAATGCCCCATGACTGTCTGGCGAAGGTGTTGTCGGCAGCCCAATTCTGTAGGAAGAGGACCCAGGTGCCATACTTGTTCTACTTGTTAGGACAACTAACCCATCCTACGGATGCCCCATGTAGACTGACGTTACTGGAGCAGGACTTTATAACCTAAGCTGAGAGATGGTCAGTGAGGTCTGAATGCAGCGTTAGCAGCACTAGATGGGGGCACGCTAGGCAGCAGTGAGGGGGTGCTAACCCTGGCCTTGCATGAGCCAAGGGGAGCGCCTCCTTCAGCTTCACACCCTGGGCTCTGGCTGGCCTCGATGGACCCTGGCTGGGGTGAACACACGGACAGCATTTGAGAGTGCTCAGCAAACAGTCTTTAGATCATTATTCTCACAATCCTTTCATGGCTGGGATGGCGGATCATCAGCAAGGGAAGGGCCTGACCCATCTCTTCCCGGTCGACATGTCTCCTTGCTCCCTTCTTTGGGTCCCTTCTGCATAACTTTCTGTGGCCTCCTTTGGGCCCCTTCTGCACACAGGACATCACTTTCTGTGGCCTCTCTGGTGGGGTGTTGCACGTCCTCATTTGTACAGTGGTGGGGACTGTAGGCCAGCTAGACCCTAAGGCCCAGAAAGCAGGGCCCCAGGCTTATTTGATTGTGGATACCTAAGTCTCGCCCAAGTGGCCATGTGGCATTGGTTGAAGGATTTAATGTGACCCCCTGGGACACATCTATGATGCCAGCCTGCTTTCTGAACTTCACACAGGACCCAGTATTAAGTTTCCCATTGCTGTTTTCTAGCCCCTCTGTCATATCTCAGGCAGGTCTTCTTGCTTTAGATTGGAACTTGCAAAACTCCCACCTCCCGCCTCCCCCCCGCCCCCCCCCCGCACATTTCTACAATTCTTTTGCGAGTAGATGGATTCCAGATAACCCAATGTCAGACAACACTCAGTAGGAAAAAATTTTTGTGCTAACTGTTCTATTTCAGTTCTGGTTCTCTTCCTGTCTCCCCCCAGCAAACATAAACTGTGTCTAAATCTTTGCCAAGAGGACAACCTTCTTAAACAGAAGCAGGGAGACTGATCAGCAGTGGCTAGAGGGAGTAGTCTGTGGGATCGTTCCAGAAGCACCCTACACCTAGGGCTTAGGGGTGCCCACGGTCATCAGCAATCGTGTGCAGAAACTGGCCCCATCCTAGCAGCCCTGCTTTAAGAGTGACAGTGATGGTCAAGTCCAATGGCAAATGGAAAGGTAGTCCTTGGCCGAGAATAACCCGCTCACTTCTTGCTCTGTGGTGGGCCCATGTCTGCTTATTTGTCCTGCAGGGCAGTAGGGAGCCAGGACACACCACACCACTCTGCTCCTAAGGGCCCTGAGGGGTACATGGGCAGGACTTCCAGTGTCACCTCTTTTGCTGTGTGTCAGAAGACCATTGAAAACAGAGATTCTAGAATAGAGCTTGGTAGGACGCCCATTTTAATCTGTATGCAAGAATAGTGTGGTCGCAATCCACGAACAAGTAGCAAACGCTTGTTCACTTCTCGTACTTTGATGATGTATTCATAACCTGTTGCCTTTCTCTGTTTCAGGGATCGTAGGCAGTAAGTGCAAGAAGTCAGATTCTTCTTTTTTATAAAGTCGTGCATACTCTTGCTGTGGTGTAACTACAACAGCAAAAAATGGGAAAGAGCCTAAATGTCTTATAATAGGAAATGTCTAAATAAATTACGATACACGCTTAAGACAGGAGGCATGTAGCCAGCAACCCAAGAATATGCTTGCCAGTTATGTTAAGTGGAAAAAGCTGGAGGTAAAAATGGACTCAGAGCACAAAGGCACGGTTATCAGATAAAAACACTTGCACATGTGCGCAGAAAAGAGACTGAAAAGGTTCACATGAAGATGTTAAAAATGTCATCCTTTGATGATAAGGTTACAGGTAATTTAATTCTTTTCTTAATATTTCTTTCAGGTTTCCTTTTTTTAACAATGAATATTTGTTATTTATGTAACAAAAACTTATTTAAAAATTTTTTTTAATGTTTTATTTATTTTTGAGAGAGAGAGAGAGAGAGAGAGAGAGAGAGACAGCGTGAGCAAGGGAGGGTCAGAGAGAGAGGGAGACACAGAATCCGAAGACAGGCTGCAGGCTCTGAGCTAGCTGTCAGCACAGAGCCCAACGCGGGGCTCAAACCCACTAACTCGAGATCATGACCTGAGCCGAAGCCGGACACTCCACCGACTGAGCCACCCAGGCGCCCCAACAAAAACTTATTTTAAAGAATGCACATGCATTATAATTTTGTACACGTTCATAGAACTCAATCAACAGGAAATATTAAAGAATTTCAAGAACATCTCATCATTTGTTCTTTACTGGATGGAAAGATGGGCCCACTTATGTACTGAATTCTATTACATAAGAAATACTACTCAAAGCAAGCTTCTTTTTTTCCTAAGTTAAGACAAAAACAAACAGAAGGAAACGGGGCGAAGCAAGATTTAAATAGGAATGAATGCACCATGCTCATGCAACAAAGGATGTGTAAACACTTCCTGTGCTGAGTATTTTCTCTGTGCTGAGATCTTTCTCTCCAGATCCCCATCTCGCCCCATCCTTGGCCTGGTCTGTGTCCAGAAGGCTGGCCTGCATAGACGGAGTCAATGGACTCCATGGACCTGGCTGCCAGTTGGGTTTGGCCAATGGGGAGCCCTGGCAGGAGATCAGAGAGAGTGAAGTTGTGGTGTTTATTCCCCTCTCCCTGCCAGGTAGCTGTTGTTCATTCTGAATTTCTTTATGGAAAGCCACAGCTCTTACCAGGTGGCCCTCTGTGCAACTATCAGCTCTCTCTCCGGGTTCTGGCGATCACTTCTTCCCTTGGCCCCTCAAGTCCTGGGGCATTTCCCCTTGATGCTGGCCCTGAGGAGCTACTCTGTCCCTTTTGAACATCCTTGAAGAGTAGTTCTTTTATTTTATTTTATTTTATTTTATTTTATTTTATTCATGTTTATTTATTTTTGAGAGAAAAAGACAGAGCACGAGTGAGGAGGGGCAGAGAGAGGAACACACAGAATCCGAAGCAGGCTCCAGGCTCTGAGCTCTCAGCACAGAGCCCAATGTGGAGCTCAAACTCACAAATCTCGAGATCATGACTTGAGCCGAAGTCAGATGCTTAACCGACTGAGCCACTCAGGCACCCCTAAAAATAGTCCCTTTATCAAACTCACTGCAAATTACCCCCCTTCAGAGTGCTGTCTGCTTCTGCCTGGCCCCTGACTGGCTTAGCGCTTCATGTGCCCAGCCCCCAGTCTTCCCATCTGTGCTTTCTCTGGAGTTTGGATTAATCCCATCAACATACATGCTCTGCAGAGGGGTAAGGGTGGGGGATGCAACTCCGCCAAACGTAAAACTGGACCCCACAAAAGGACACATACCACACAGGAGGACAGGCATAAAAAGAAAGAAAGTCACTTTCTTCGGGTAAAAATTTTCATTCAACCTGAATTCATAGACATACAGAGCAAGCAAAACACAAGGAACAGAAGGAACAAGATCGCATTTTTTAAGCATTATTTCTTTGGCAACAAATTAGAGATGAAAAGGGACCAGCCGCCAGACTATGTTCCCTCCCATGGTTAGGCCCTGGGAGTGGCCCAATGTCAAGCCAAGAAACAATTGTTCTTAGGCCTCACTGCCCTCACCTTCTAATCTGGGGTCTTCACCATAAAGGTGACCCTATGGGACCCTATGGGACCCTATGGGACCCTATGGGTCAGAGCTGGTCTGGCATATCTAGATGAGGGATGTGGGCATGAGGCCAGGGAGGAACAGGCTTGGTGGTCTGGTGGGGCTTATACGCTTCCCCCAAATTCCAGCTTCCCTTCAACGTGCAGCTCAAAGTCCTCTCTGAGCTCTGATGTAATTAATCATGACATGATTTTTAAATGTATTTTTTTTCTTTATTTAGTCTATAGAGTCCAGATCACCTGGATCACCAAGGATGTATCTTTCATCACCTCCCAGGGTGGTGGGTACCTAACAGATGTTCTGTAAATGCCAGATGACTGACTGAGAAGTGGCTTGCCATCACACGTGGCAACAGAAATAATACCTGGACATAATAACCAGCACACACCTTCCCGCACACCAGCCACTGTGCTGTGCGCACCTGCCTTATCTCATTCCATCCCATCTCATTCCATCAAGAGCTCGTGAGCTAGGTAGTCTCCATTTTATAGGTCAAGAAACTTGGGCTTGGAAAAGTCCAGTAACGTGCTAATAGCCCCACAGTCATAATGGCAGAGACTGAAACCAGTTTCTTAATGTTTCCACTATTTTGCCCTTTTTCTTTGGTGACCATCCCCATGCTCCAGTAATAGCGACAGTCATTTCAGTGAACTGTTCCGTCAAGTGGCTTTAACAGGCCACAAATGTCTACACCGGTGAGGGGAATAACAACCCTTGTTCAACATTCCTTTCTGTTGTAGACTGTCTTCCTTGCTCCCACTTGACCTTGACCTGCTCCACCCTCAGAACAGCTAGTGTGAAACCAGATGACCCATTATCACCTTCTCAAGGGGCCCTGCCTGAACTCTTCATAGGCCAGAGCTGACCATTTTTCTTCCAGGCTGGCCCTCTGCTTTCTGCTTTAGCTCACATTAGAAACTCCTTTGAACTCCCAATTTTAGAACTCAACAGAAAAGAGACGCCTACAAAAATTTTGTTCACTGTGCATTTTGGCCAAGCAGCCCAAGGGCATTTCTGAGGTCTAGAGGCAGCCCGTACTCTGTGTCTGTTCCACCGCCTAGTGTTCTCACTTGGATCAATAAAATGAGGCGAAAATAGGTCCCAGGGCTTGTGGGTAAGATCTGGCCACAAAATTACATAAAATATTTGGTCACCAAATACTTTTTCCTGAAGCCCTGGCATGGAAACTCTGACGTCAAGTTCATTGAAGTCCAGAGATTTTGGTTTTTATGAAAAGAGCATGCTGAAGTCGAATCATGGTCAATGTTCTCTGTCACTGAAGGGTGTGAACATAGAAATCATGATGCAGGGCAGAGTGTGAGAGAACTGCCAAGCTACACATTTGATGCTCTTGATGATTTCTGGATGGTTAAATTTAGTTATGTCTGAATATCAGAGAGAGTCTGAGGAAAAGGATTTTGGGTGGTGGGGTTTAGTTTAAAAGCATACCTTTCCTAGGAACTTGGCAGTTTCCATCCAGGCCATCATCAATCACATTCCTTATGCTCCAAAAACGTGGAAACGTGTGCAAAATGTTTATTAGTTTTTCCCAGAACAGGAAGGAATTCTTTGAGATGGAAAGTAAACAGAGCTATCAAAGCTATCGACTTACATTCCTTTCTCTATTTTTAAGTAACTAAAAGAAAAGAATACATTGCCCTTTTTACTTTACTTGTTTGATGTGAAGAGTGCTCTTAGAGGGATACACACCTCCCATCAGATGCATCTGTGGTACCTGCCCTTGTCTGTGAGAGCCACACAAATGTCCATGTACCAAATGAACCAAGAGTCTCATCAATCAAACACCCACCTCAGCCTGCTTCCAATTTGTGCCTTTTTCAAAGTAAGATAAAGTATAAATAACATAAAACATACCTTTCAGAGTGTACAGTCAGTGGTATTAAGTACACTCACAGTGTCGTGTAACAATGACCGCCATCCATCTCTAGAACTTGTTCATCTTACAAAATGGAAACTCTACCCATTAAATAACTTAAAAATTTTTTTAATGTTTTATTTATTTTTGAGAGAGAGAGACAGACAGAGCATGAGTGGAGGAGGGGCAGAGAGAGACACACACATACACACAGAATCTGAAACAGGTTCCAGGCTCTGAGCTGTGAGCACAGAGCCCAACACAGGGCTCAAACTCGGGAACTATGAGATCATGACCTAGGCTGAAGTTGGACGCTTAACCAACTGAGCCACCCAGGTACCCTGAAACAACTTTTTTAAAAAGCATTAAACAACCCTGGGGCTCCTGGGTGGCTCAGTAGTTTAGGCATCTAACTCTTGATTTTGGCTCAAGTCATGATCTCACAGTTTCTGAGTTCAAGCCCCCACATCAGGCTCTGTGCTGGCAGTGCAGAGCCTGCTTGGGACTCTTTCTCCCTTTCTCTCTTTGGTATCTGTGGGATACCAAACTGAGGGTAAATAATTCTTGTGCTACACTGTGAGGAACTGCAGGACATGCACACAGAAGGCCAGGGCATTTACAGGGCAGTGCATAGTTAGAGAAGCCAACACCTTTCTGTCTAGCTCTTGTTCCTCCCAATTTCTTAAAAACAAAGAGTGTTAACCACCTGTGAGTGCCCTTCCCCACTCACGTGGTCTCTGTCTCTCTCAAAATAAATAAACTTTTAATACTTAAAAAAGAAATATTAATTTTTTCTTATGTTTTTTAAATTTATTTATTTTTGAGAGGGAGAGAGACAGAGCATGAGCAGGAGAGGGGCAGAGAGAGACGGAGACACAGAATCTGAAGCAGGCTCCAGGCTCTGAGCTGTCAACACAGAGCCTGATGTCGGGCTCGAACTCACAAACTGCAAGATCATGACCTGGCCTAAGTTGGCTACTTAACCAACTGAGTCACCCAGATGCCCCTAAAAAAGAAACATTAAGCAACCAAATTTTCCTTTCTCCCCAGCCCCTGGCAACCCCCCATTCTACATTCTGTCTCTATGAATTCAACGACTTTAGGTACCTCATATAAGTGGAATCATATAGTATTTGTCCTTTTGTAACTAGCTTATTCACCAAGCATAACGCCTTCAGAGTTCATCCATGCTATAGCTTGTGTCAAAATGTCCTTCCTTTTTAAGGCTGAATAACTTTCTATTGTATGGATAGACCATTTTGTTGGTCCATTCATCTGCAGATGGAGATTTGTGTTGTTTCAATCTTTTGGCTATTGTGAATAGTGCTGCCATGAGTGTGGGTGTATACATATCTGTTTCAATTCCTGCTTTTGATTCTTTGGGGGCATACACCTAAAGCAGAATTTCTGGATTATGTGGTAATTCTATGTTTCTCCTTTTTAGGAACTGTCATATTGTTTCCCATAGGGCTGCACCAATTTACACTCACACCAGCAGTGCACAAGGTTTCCAATTGCTCTTCACTTTTGTCTTTTATTTTTATTCATTTTTTATTTTTTAATGTTCATTTATTTATTTTGAGAGAGACAGAGCATGAGCCAGGGAGAGCCAGAGAGAGCGAGAGCGCGAGAGCGAGAGAGCGAGAGAGATAGAGAGAGAGAGAGAGAGAGAGAGAATCCCAAGCAGGCACCATGTGAACTTGGTGCTGGAGATGGGGCTCAATCACACAAACCATGGGATCATGACCTAAGCTGAAATCAAGAACCAGACGCTTAACTGACTAAGCCACGCAGACACCCCCACTTTTGTCTTTTAAAAGAAGTACACGTTTAAACGTACTTTAAGTGAGATGACCATTTTACCTGGATTTTGAGGGACTTTTCTAGTTCAAGCCACTGAACTTTAGGAATGTGTTTTATTAACAACAAAAATGGAAATAAAACAGAAATGATAGCTGAAAATAGAATGAAGAGATAAAAACATCAAGGAAGAGAAAAATGAAAACAATATAAATCGGTGGAGTGGTGGCCTAGCTCGTGATTTAGATACCTGGATCAGAAGTGGCTTTGGAGATACTTCATAGTAACCCCTAACACCAGGGAAATGGTGGGCTCTGGATTATCAGATGCCACTTCCCAAGATTGAATGGATACCCTCTCTCAGCAGTGGCTTTGGAAATAAAATCCTCTCCCTCTCCCGTTCAGGGAAGACCCCAGGGAGGATCATTAACAACACTGCACCTGGATACCAAATTGAGGGTAAATAATTCTTTTGCTACACTGTGAGGACACACCAGAAAAGGCCAGGGCATTTACAGGGCAGTGCATAGTTAGAGAAGTCAACACCTTTCTGTCTAGCTCTTGTTCCTCCCAACTTCTTAAAAACAAAGAGCGTTAACCACCTGTGAGGGCTCCGTGGTCACTGTGGGAAGTGAGGCTCAAAGAGGTAAAGTTACCCGGGAGGTGACCCAGACAACACAATGGAGTTGAGTTTTGTTTTGCTGGCTTGGCTTTGGGTGACGAGTGAAGTTGGAGGAGTACTGTGTCCATCCTGGGAACCAAGCAAACTCCTGCCATGCCTTAGATCTGGAAGGCTCATGCTCCAGTTTTGCCTCTGAACTTGAGTGCTGTAGCTCTGAATCAGATGACAACACAGGGTATTTGTCTCATTCTGTATCTAGAACATTGCATATATGCCACTGGGGTTTAAAGAATCAGCACTATTTATGTCAAATTGATCTGCAAAGCCAGTTCTTAGTGCATCAAATCCACACTCACTTTGTTGCCATTAATTAGGTTTTAAAATTGCTTAAATTAGGCTATTTAACTTTCAGCCTCTTCACTATTGGAAGATTCCTGAGGTAACAGAACATGCTTTCTTCTTTTTAGCACACATACCATGCTTGGAACAGCTGACTTAGTATTTAAAGACTATTTTTAAATTAAAAAAAATTTTTTAATGTTTACTTTTGAGAGAGAGAGAGAGAGACAGAGAGACAAAGTGCGATTAAAGGGGAGGGGCAGAGAGAGAGGGAGACACAGAATCTGAAGTAGGCTCCAGGCTCTGAGCTGTCAGTACAGAGCCCAATCTGGGGGGCTCGAACCCACGGACGAGCCCTGTGAGATATGACCTGAGGTGAAGTCGGATGCTTAACCAACTGAGCCACCCAGGCACCACTAAAGGCTAGTTTTAAGTCCTGTATAGTCTCTGGGGCCCCGCTCCCCACAGTCATGCTTTCTTCCTGCTTATGCTTATAAGGGGTTAGGTCTGTCATTTTATCTTAAGTCTAGACAACATAAGCAAAGATGAGAAGCTCGATCAGGTAAAAACGCATCATATTTGGTATGTAATATAATCATACAAATATCTTTAGATCTTCAAATATTGAGATTTGAGTAAAGTAATTTTTTTAATGTTTATTTATTTTTGAGAAAGAGAGCACGCATGCATACGTGAGTGGTGGAGGGGCAGAGAGACAGGGGACAGAGGATCCGAAGCAGGTTCGGTGGAGAGCAGAGAGCCTGACGTGGGGCTCGAACTCACGAACCCTGAGATCAAGACCTGAACTGAAGTTGGACACTTAACCGACTGAGCCACCCAGGTGCCCCTTTGTGAGGTAATTTTTAGTGAATTTGTGTGCCCATACATGGATATAGAATCGCAATAACCATGACATAGCATAACTTCCCTTGAAGTTTGTCTCTAACAGATCACTAGATCTAAGTCAGTTGTGCAAATTAAAATGGATCAGTAGGATCGAATAAATATATCGATTTGTATTAGATTGTCAGGGCAGCCATAGCAAAGAACCCCAGACTGGGGGGCTTATACATAACAGAAACTTATTTCTCACAGTTGTGGAAGCGGGGAGTCAGAGGTCAGAGTGCTGGTGTGGATGTGCTGTGGTGACAGCCCTCTTTTGTGTGCAGAAAGCCAGCTTCCTCTCCTGTCTTCACATGGCAGAGAGAGCAGAGAGCAGAAGCATGCTCTCCTGGGATGTTTATAAGGGCACTAATTTCATTCATGAGGGCTCCACCCTCATGACCCCAACTATTCCTAATTACCTCCCAAAGGCCCCGGGCCCTAATACGATTATACTAGGGGGTAGGGTTTCAACATATGAATTGGAGGGGAGGGGGTACAAACATTCTGTCCATAACACCTAATTTCTTCTTCTTACAAAAATTCCAGTCATACTGGGTTATGGGCCCACTTAATGACTTCATTTAACCTTAATGACCTCTTTAAAGACCCTATCAGTACAGGCATGACTAGACGTGGGGCAAGCCCTGAGAGAAGGGAACGCATCGGGGCGAGTTCCGCAGTCGTCCTGCTCTTTCCTGACAGCATCTGCCAGCTCTCTGAATGGGCAGACAGGATCACAGCATTCACTGAGAGTCCCTGGATTGAGGAGACAGAGGCTGGAGTTCAGAGCTACAAAAGTGGCTACTTGAGAGGCAAAACTGCACAAAGGACCCGTAGAGCAATGAACTGCAAAATTATACACAAACTTTCCCTTGAAACACTTGCCCACTCCTAAAGGGAGTGTGCATCAGGCAGACCTAAGAAACCAGCAGGAAGTTGCAGGTTGGAGCATTTAAAGAGATGACCAGGGATTTTGGAAGCCACAGGGCACTGGGGAGAGAGAGACTGGAGTTTAAGACTCATGAACTAGGAAAGGCATTGGTAAATAATACAGGACCCTGACAGAGCTCCCAGAAGAGCCCAATCTTAGGAAAAAAGGCTATATCACAGAAGAAAGGATAAAGCTTCAACAGACCAGGCCTGACAGCATGAAATCAGCCCATGACAAAATCACAGTGATCAGTGGGAATCCTCTCTGTCTGCCAGCTGGAACATCAACACAACTTGCCAGAAGACAACCTCTTCCAGAGTCTTTCATAGGCCATGTCCAGAACTTGAAACAAACCACAAGCCATACTAAAATTAAGATCAAATCACTGAAAACTAAGAAAAAAAAGTCTCACG
Organism: Cryptoprocta ferox; assembly: GCA_028646485.1. Taxonomy (NCBI): domain Eukaryota; kingdom Metazoa; phylum Chordata; class Mammalia; order Carnivora; family Eupleridae; genus Cryptoprocta; species Cryptoprocta ferox. The sequence goes on along the minus strand of CM053576.1, from coordinate 51,334,090 downwards.
TGTTACTTAGATATTAAGTTATCAGAGATTTTATTTATTTATTTATTAAATTTTTTAAAATGTTTTATTTATTTTTGAGACAGAGAGACAGAGCATGAGCTGGGGAGGGGCAGAGAGAGAGAGAGAGAGAGAGAGAGAGAGAGGGAGACACAGAATCCGAAGCAGGCTTCAGGATCTGAGCTGTCAGCACAGAGCCCGGCACAGGGCTCGAACCCATGAACTGTGAGATTATGACCTGAGCCGAAGTTGGATGCTTAACCAACTGAGCTGCCCAGGCGCCCCCAGACAGATTTTACCAATGTGTGTGTGTGCACGCGCGTGCACGCACGCGTGCATTCCTTTTCCAAGTATTTCAAATGGTTATTATACAACTGAAAAAAATACTGTAGGTAAAATTCATAGTTAAATGAATGGTTCTAAGATTAGACATAGCACAAGAAAGGATTAGGAAACTACAGAAAGGACAATAAAAATATCCAGATTAAAGTACAGAATGGAAAAAGTAAGTTGGAAAATAATCAAATGGGTACAAAGACAAGACACATAAAAGAAAGGTCTAATGTCTGGATTGGAATCCCAGGTGAAGAGGATGGAGAAAGAGGGAGAGAAAGACAGAAGCAGTATTTTTGAAAGTAGTATATTTAAAAAATACAGTACAAAATTAATAAAAGACATCAAACCATAGATTCAAAAATTTTAGAGAATGTCAGCAGATAAATACAATTATACCCATGCTGAGTCACATCACAGAGAAAATGTTGCAAGTGAAAGTAAGACTGAAAACTGATTTTTTAATAGCCAGAGGACAATGGAATGACATCTTTATAGCGTTAAAAAAAACGCTTATAGGACACTTACAGACAAATGGAAATTCTCATTAAAAAATTGCTAAAGAAAACTTTTCATAAAGAAGGAAAATGATCTCAAATGGAAGTACAGATACATAGAATGAAAGGGAGAGCACCCCAAAGGGTAAATCTGAAGGTAGATAAAAATTAATAATGGATTACGGGGCTTAAAATATAGATAATATAGATGACAACAATAGCACCAAATTAAAAACAAAAACAAAAACAGAACAAAACAGGAGTAGTGTAAATGAAGTTAAACTGTTTCAAGTTTCAGGCACTGTTCAGGAAGTGGTAAAAGTACTAATTTAAGATAGATTGTACAAAGTCAAGGATGTATTTTTAATCTTATGGTTTATCACTAAAATAATAATAAAAGAATGTATAAGTAATACGCTAATAGATTAAAATAGAATAATAAAGGTGTTTGATTAAAAAGTAAAACAATAAAAGAAAAATAAGAGAGAGGGAACAAATAGAAATAAATTAACAAGATGATCGATTTAAAACTAAATATATCAATAATTAACTGTCAGTGGACTAATACTTAAATTAAAAGGCACATATATCAGATTGGATTAGAAACATTATTTGACAAAAGACACATTTTAAATATAAAAACACATATAGGATGAACATAAATGGCGATAACAGATACCAAGCAAGCACTAAAATCAAGGCTAATATACATAAATTGCCAACAGATAAAGTAAACTTTAAGAAAAAAAATCAGAAATAAAGAAAGAGCTTTCATAATGATAAAAACATGAACCAAAAATATAACAATCCTAAATTTCTGTGCACCAAATGGCAGCTTAAAAATATATAAAGAAGACTTGACAGAATTAAAAGGAGAAACAGAGAAACACGTAATCATAGCTGGAGATTTTAACACACTTCTCTCATGGACCCATTATAAGCAGACAAGAAATTAGCAAGGACGTAAAAGATTATTAACAATACAAGAAATCAGTTTTGTCTATTTGATACGGTTATATAGCAACACAAAGAACAGTGGATCGACTATGTATTTTTTCAGACATAAAGGACATGTACCAACATAGCCCATATCCTATGAGTCATTCAGTAAGCCTCTACAAATTTCAAAAGACTGAAATCATACACAATATGTTCTCTGACCACAGTGGAATTAAATAAGAAAATAAAACAGGTTAACTGGAAGATCCACATAGATTTGGAAGTCAAGAAACCCGTTGCTAAATAACCCACAGGCAAAATAAAATCTAGGAAATCTCAACTCAAAATGAGCAAAATATTAAAAAAAATTGGAAGGAAATTAGAAGTACTTTGAACTGACTCATAATGAAAATATGACATATCAAAACCTATGAGTTTCAGCTAAAGCGATGTTTAGATGAAAATACATAGCTTCACAACTGCACATATTAGAAAAAAGAAAGATTGAAAATCAACAACTTAAGTCTTTATCTCAGGAAGTTTGGGCATAAAACATCAAACATAAACCTAAAATGCCTGGTATATAATTAAAAAGCAGAAATGTTGAAAAACCAGTGTTCTCAATAGACGAAAGGAAATTATAAAATAAGAGCATAAGTCAACAAAATGTAAAACAAACATGCATAAAGAAAAGCAACAAGACTGAGTTTATACCTTGGAAAGACTTCTAAAATGAATAAACCCATGACCAGATTGATCCAGAAAGAATGAGTAAAAACACAAATTGTCAATATAAGAGAATATAGTAGATTCTAAGATGCTGAACAGATAAAGATTGTTGCAAAGAACTGAATGCCACTAAATTAGACAATGAAATGAAACAGACAAATTTCTTGAAGACATAATTTACCAAAGCTGATAGAAGAGAAATAGAAAATCAGAATCACTGCATAGACAAATAAATCCACAATTCAAATGTCACCCAAAGAAAACTGTAGGTCCAGATGATTCACTGCTGAATTCTAAGGAAGAAATAATGCTGATCTTACACAAGACTTTTTAGTAACTTTAAGAAGAAAGAACTCTTCTCAACTCAGGTTATGAGGCCCACATAAATGCTGATAGTGAAACCTGACATGGACATCAATGATCTCTCATAAATTTAGCCATAAAAAATCCTGAAACAAAATATTATCAAATTCAATGCAGTGATATTTAAAATTTTTTGATGTTTATTTTTGAGAGAGAAAGAGAGAAACAGAGCACAAACCAGAGAGGGGCAGAGAATAAGGGAAACAGAATCTGAAGCAGTCTCCAGGCTCTGAGCCGTCAGCACAAAGCCTGACACAGGGCTTGAACCGTGAAATCATGACCTGAGCCGAAGTTGAACGTTCAATCGACTGAACCACCCAGGTACCCCAATACAGTTGATACTTTAAAAATCGATTATAGCAGACCAAGTGGAGTTCATTTCAGAAATTAAAAAATTCAAAAATTTATTTCAAATAAATCAATATAACTCACTACATTAATTGAATAAGGGATAAAATTCATATGATTATTTCAAACAATATTGAAAAAAACCCTTTGTAAAATTCACCATTTAATCATGGTAAAAAAAAAAACCGTTCCAGTAAAAGAGGCAAATGTCCTTATTGTAAAATAGCAAACATAAAATGCGTACTGTAAATGTTATAATGGTGAAATACTAAATGCTTTCTCCCTCAATTTGGGTAAAACAAGGATGTTCGCTAATGCCACTTCATCTGACATTGTATTGGAGGGCCTAGTCCAAGTGATAAACAAGACAGAGAAATAAAAGTTACAAATATTAATAAGAGGAAATAAAGCTTCATGATATGAGTGAGTGTGTGTAGAAAATCCAAAAGCCAGTCGACAAATATTAGAATTTATATGTGTTTATTAAGGTCACTGAATATAATAAAATCAACATACAAAAGTGTATTTCAATATTTACACTCAATTAGAAAATGAAATTTAAAAAGCAATGTCATTTATAAACACTAAAAACAATTTTTAAAAGCCTATTATGAACTGTGATTTAAAGTATGCAATTCTTGGGGCGCCTGGGTGTCTCAGTTGGTTTAATGTCTGACTTCGGCTCAGGTCATCACAGTTCATGGATTCAAGCCCTGCATTGGGCTCTGTGCTGACAGCTCAGAGCCTGGAGCCTGCTTCGGATTCTGTGTCTCCCTCTCTCTGTCCCTCCCTTGCTTGTGTTCTGTCTCTCTCTCTCTCAAAAATAAGTAAACATTAAAAAATTAAAAATAAAAATATAAAGTGTGCAATTCTTCTACCCAAAGCCTCACACCTAGGAGAAATTAATGTTTCTCTGTCACCATCTTGAAATTCTTAATTTTTGAACAGGACCTTCTGTTTTCATTTTGCATTGGGCCTGAAAATTACACAGTTGGTCCTGCTCTTAGGCATGTTAACTTTCAAATGGCTCGTAGATTATGTCAGAGGTTTTCAACCTTGCAGCACATTAGAACAACCTGGGTGCTGGAGATTCTAAGTTAACTGGGTGGGGGTGAAGCCTAAGCATTGGGAGTATCTAATCTCCAAACTGATTCCAGCGCTCAGCCGAAGCTGGGAATGACCTAGGTGGACAGGCAGTGCCAAATGACTGGTTTGCAAAACATCTGGGGGTTTAGAGGATGAGGAGATCATTTTTAGCCGGTGGCCCAAGGGCTTTCATACGGGAGATGGAGCCAGACTTGAGTTCGTGCATAGGATCAAATGTGCAGTATAACAGCATTACAGGAAAGGGCATCATGTAGTCTAAGAGCTGGTCCCTCTGGCCGGAAATGCTGCCCACAGCCTCCTCCTCAGTCAATTTATTCTCTCACCAGTCTGTGCAATCCCATCAGTTGTTTTTGTAATGAAAATATAAAGGGTATGAAGGATAGAATGAAGGACTTAGCCACCAGCAGCTTTTGAGAAGAGAAGGACAAAGCCTCTTGGGTCTTGGGTGTAGGTGCCTGGCTGAGTAGTTACCATGGAGGAAGGAGCACTGGACACAAGATGGAGTTTCTAGTTCTCATCCTGCACCAGCTAACCTCACATGGAGCTTGCTCAATTCCGGACACCTCTGTTCCTCACCCAGACACTGGACTGATTTGATCTCTAAGTAATTTTCTGTTCCCAGAAAGGGTATAATTGTATCATTTTTGTGTCATTCCTTAGATGTATATGTTGTCTCATATATATGTCGTAGATTGTTTTTTTTCAATTGAGTTATAATTGACATCCAACATTATACTAGCTTCGGACCTACAACATAGTGATTCAGCATTGTGTCTGTTGCAAAATGATCACAGCAAAATTTAGTTAGTATCCATCACCATACCTGGTTACAGAAGCTTTTTTCTATAATGAGACCTCTTAAGATCTACTCTCTTAGCAACTTTCAAATACGTGTTGCACCCCTAAGACTTGTTTATTTTATAACTGAAAGTTTATACCTTTTGTCTTCCTTTAGCCATTTGACCCACCGCTAGCTTTCTGCCTCTGGCAATTATCTGGTCTCTGTTATCTATGAGCTTGGGCTTTTTTTTTCTTTTTGTTTGTTTTTAGATTCCACGTACAAGTGACATCATATGGTATTTGTCTTTCTCTGGCTGATTTATTTCACTTAGCATAGTACTGTCAAGGTCTATCCATGTTGTTACAAATGACATGATTCCATTTCTTTTTTATGGCTGAATAATATTTCATTATATATAAATATAATAAAATATATATTATTATATGTAATAATATGTGAATGGATAAATATGTGGTATATATAAATATGTTATATAGTATAGAACATAATATATCATACATTTACAATTATATAATACAATAAATATATAAATATTAATACAATAATTATATTATAAATATATGAATATATTATAAAATAAATGTATTATATTATTATGTATTATAAATATAATTGGCTATTGTAAATAATGTTGTAAGAACATGCTGGTGCATATGTTTTTTTTTTTTAAGTTTATTTATTTTGGGAGAAAGCATACACATGAAAGGGAGAGGGGCAGAGAGAGAGAATCCCATGCAGGCTTCACGCTCAGTGCAGGGTCCAACACAGGGCTCAATCCCATGACCATGAAATCATGACTGAGAAATCATGACCTGAGCCGATATCAAGAGTCACACATCCAACTGACTGAGCCACCCAGGTGCCCCAGTGCATATGGTTTTTTGGTTGTTGTTGTTGTTTGTTTGTTTTGAGTGCATGTTTTCATTCCCTTCAGATAAATATCCAGAAGTAGAACTGCTGGATCATATACGTAGTTCTATTTTTAACTTTCTGAGGAACATCCATGCTGCTTTTCATGGTGGCTGTACCAATTTTCATTCCCATCAACACCACACAAAGTTCTCCTTTCTCCACATGCTGGCTAACACTTATCTCTTGTCTTTTTGATAATGGCCATTCTAATAGGTGTGAAGTGACATCTCTCTGTGGTTTTAATTTGCATTTCCCTGATGATTAGGGATGCAAAGCATTTTTTAAATGTATCTGTTGGCCATCTATATGTTTTCTTTGGAAAAATACCTATTCATATCTCAGTTTTAAATTGGATTGTTTGGTTTTTGCTATTGGGTTGTATGAGTTCTCCATATATTTTGGATATTAATCCCTTATCATATATGATTTGCAAATATTTACTCCCATCCCATAGGTTGCCTTTTCATTTTGTTGATGATTTCCTTTGTTGTACAGAGCTTTTCAGTTTGATGTGGTCCTGCTTGTTTATTTTTGCTTTTGTTACCTTTGTTTCTGGTGTCAGAATAAAAAAACTCATCACCAAGACTGATATCAGGGAGCTTACTACCTATATTTTCTTCTAGTTTTGCGGTTTCATGTCTTACATTCAAGTCTTTAATCTATTTTGAGGTAATTTTTGTGAATGGCGTTAAGACCGCGGTCCAGTTTCAGTCTTTTGTATGTGGTTTTGCAGTTTTCCCATACTGTTTACTAAAAAGGCTGTCTTAATTGACCATATATGCAAGGGTTTATTTCTGGGTTTTCTATATTGTTCCATTGATCTATGCATCTGTTTTTATGCTGATACCAGTGTTTTGATTACTACGGATTTGTAATACAGTTTGAAATCTGCATCATGCCTCCAATTTTATTCTTCTTTTTCTGTAGAGTATTTTTACAGATCAGAAAGTGTAAAGCTAAAGTCTATGGACAGAATCAGGCCAGTAGACATACTTTTAGTATCAATAATATTATTTTTTCAAATGTTTTGCCAACACTATGAGATTTTACATGAAATTGTAGATTTGGTGGCTCTTGAAACAACAGGAAATCTGGCAACCATAGACTTGCTTGAAGTGTTCCTGCAGACAGTGACTTCTGGTGCTGAGGAGGACTGCTCTTTGAGAGACATGGGCTTGTCAGCTCACTGTAGTTCCCCACTACTCACTATTATACCTGGTTAGCTTCACAGATGTACACTATGGGTCAGACCTTGCGATGGTACCTATGTTCTATTATGGTGCTGGGTACCTAGTGAGGTCCCTGTGAAGACTCCTTCAGTAGACCATTCACTGCCTTGCCTCTTGTGTTGTCTTAGAATTAAAATCTGTTAGAAATAATAGTCTAATGAGTATTCAATGTTTTTCCATTCCCTTGTTTGTCTTGTCTAACTGGGAGCTTTAGAGTCCTATTTTGCTCTCCAGCCTCAAAGAGGATGACCTCTCTTCAGACATGACTGGTTCCAAGAAAACAAATGAAGTCTTGGTAATTGGGTGTTGTAGAGGAATGTATGTTCATATCTATTTTCCTGGAATCTGCTGCATTCCTCAGGCCCTCTGAGTCTTCTAAACACTCAGGCCAAATGATCCTGAAGCTATTTTTCTAACCACAGTTATCTAAATCCTGTTTACTTTTCCCTTTTCTTTCCAAGTATTCAATCTGAGTCACTTAGGTTTTGTGCGGGGCAGCAAAGCCTTGCAAGGTCAGGAACATTTTCCTTGAAGACTGTCCCGTGAGTTCAGAGGTTAGCCAACTGCTTCAACTTTCAGCACCTATGAGGACACCTGCTAGGATCGCCTGATCCCATGGCTTATCCCAGGGATCTGCTTGCTCTGGCTTGTAGAGGACTGGAGAGGGAAACCAGTCTCCTGCCTGGTCACTCAGTGAAACTGGTCCCATGGTTCTTCTCCAGTGTGGCTGTGAATGCCCCCCCACCAAGCCCTAGGCAGAACACTTAAAAGCCAGCACCTGACAGAAGGATGGTGAAATGGCACCCCGTGCTGTATTTGTGCTTTGAAAACAAGTGTATCCTGTTTCCAAGTCTGAAGTGAACCTGGAAAACTCAGTTTTGTAATTGGAAGTGCATGGAACATGAGAAACTATTAGTGGATAGAGGAACATTTTGGTATGTGGTCTATATCAGGAAGAGAATCCAGTGTCTCTTCATTATGCTGACCAAAACCCCCCCAAACCCCCCTGAGTCTTCGGAACACATCAGCCATTGCCTTGTCATCCTTCTCAGAAAGAGTCAGGAGGGAGGGCAAGGTTTGTTCTCCCACCTTTAGTTTTTCTTATAAATATAAAACCTTTGCCCCAAAAGGACACATATCACTTCTAAAGAAAGGCCTAAGGGGGGGCCTGGGTGGCTCAATCTGTTAAGTGTCCAACTCTTGGTTTCGGCTCAGGTCATGATCTCATTGTTCACGAGTTTGAGCCCCACATCTGGCTCTTCTGACAGCATGGAGCCTGCTTGAGATTCTCTCTCTCCCTCTCACTTTGCCTCTCTCTCTCTCAAAATAAATAAATAAACTTTTTTTAAAGAAAATCTTAAAAAGTAACAGGAAAATAAAAACAATAGATGCTTAAGCCACTTTGGGAAGGAGTGAAGGGTGTGGTGTAAAATGTATTATAGTTCACAATGAACCTTCTCCCTGGGGCCTCTTTCTGATGATTTTTTTCTCTCGTTCCCCCCCCCCCCGCCCCCACCAAAGTCTACACACTCACAGGCAATATTTCCACTTTTTCAGTTATGAAAACTGCTGTAGACCCTCTTTTCATTAAGTCATTTGGCAGAACTTGCATGTTGCTGGTATCAGTCATTGGAGTGAAGTCTCTTAAAATAGGCTTTTGGGACGCTGGGTGCCGATGCTCAGTGACACAGGCAGCTAAGTGTTCAGATAAAAATAGACAGGTGTGAGTGGTCTGCACTTGCTCCTTACGCATGCTCATCACCTCATCTCAGCTGTCAGCACCTCTGTCCTCTGATTTCACACCTACTCCCTATTATCCACCTCCCTCTTAACTCCACTTGCTCTCCTCCTCATGGTGCAACCCTGGAATGAGTCCTGGGCAGGGGACAATAAAACATGGCCATCAGGTTTCCCGATGTCTAGCATTTGGGAGACAAATGCACCTCAAGTTATGTATTTACTCATTAGAAAGTTGATACAGGTATGTAGTTAATCTCATCTACATGTATAGACAACTCCAAGATTAGGATAGTGCAATATAATTGAGAAGAGTCTAGCAAATAGGTTGATCTTAAGTTTAAATATATTTTGAGGTAGCTGGTTGTGGTTATTGCTGTTGTTTTCCTAGGATTTTGATACCAATCTTTCCCTTTTCACTTCTGAGCAAGTATAAAAAACCCTCATCTGGCCAGCATCCCAGTCTCACCAGTACCATCATGACCTGCTGTGCAGACTGGACACTGCTCAAGATCAGAGGGCACCACTCCTCATGGCAATGAGGTTCGTGGTAGTCTCCTGGGGTTGTGCAATGTGGCAACCCTCCTACCCATAATTTCCTGGATCTTCCCTCCCCCCCAATTGTTTCTGTTCTTTAGATACTGATATGGTGATTTGGTAGGTAGCAATGGTGAAGACTTCAAGATATGGAAAGTTTGGGATATGAGATATGGGAGTTTTCTTGCTCTTTCCTTCTGTCCTATTTCAAATTCTGTTTGTCACCATGCCATTTCCTTCGCTCCCCCTTTGATTGATCTATGAGGTAACTGATCTCCTTCTAGGACATTGGAAGCCTCACTAAGGGCTATTGACAAAAGTGAGTTATTCCCTGTACTCACATTTTCTTCCTCCATCTGATCCCCTGCTATCTATCTCCCTGAGAAATGTAAAGATACAGAAACCATTAGCTGTCATGAGAGATTCCTGAGATTCTAACATTGACAGAACTGAAATCCACATTAAATGAAGTGTCCTTAAGTTGGAAGAAATCTTAGAGGTCATCTCGTACAAGCGTACGCCCCATGAAGGGCTCCAATTCCTCTTGATTCCTCCAGTGACTAAGCATTCACCATCTCACTAGACTGTTCAGTCCATTGTTGGAATCTCTTGACATTTGATGTTCTTTGAACTAAAGTTATATTGAGCCCGAATCTACCCACTCCTCAACTTCAAGTGCCTGCCCTGCGCCAGGCATGGTGTTGGATGCAAAGGTGAGTAAGCCACATACATTGCCTTGAAGAGGTCACAGTCAATGATAATGATATGAAGGAGTGATCACAGGGACATGAGCACTAGAGGAGCACAGAGCAAAACCCCTCGCTCAGCCTTGAGTTCTGTAGGTGGCTGAACTGTGTTTTGAACTTTTTGTTTTCTGGAAACATTCATCCCAAGTCATTCTTTGTTGACCTAACAGCTCCATAATTTTTAATATAATGATTGCATTACACCATTTTCTTGTCTCCAAGTTTAACATCCTTATTGCCTTCAACTATGAATTTTTTAATCATAAGAGTTTTCCCATCTATGTTCTTTTGGAAATGTTACACCCCAAGCCAGCCTGGTATTCCTATGTGATCCAATGGGGGCAGCGTGCCAGATGCCATTACTTGCCATGATCTTGATATTCTAATAATGTGACCATTGAGTACATTCCTGTACTTTAGAGATCATCATTTCATGGTCAAAACCCAAACCCTTCATGCCCAGTACTTTGTGTGTGTGTGTGTGTGTGTGTGTATGTGTGTGTGTGTGTGATGAACAGCTTACTCTGAGATGTTACTTATTTTTTTTACATTAGAGCAGTTTAGAATTAACTGATCACCTCTCCTCTGCTTGGCACTTTGTGCTGTATTATAGTGACCTTGTCATTTTCAGTACTTCCCAGGAGGAATCTAAGTGCTCTTGGGCTTAGAACTTGGACCCACTGTTCTCATTTACTGTGACTCTTACTATAGGGACCATTAGTTGCAGATCTAATGTCTCCTTAGTATATATCACAGTATATATCACAGCCCCGGGTTTAATTCAATAACACTGTTGGAAAAGAAATGTTTGTCCTAATGTGACTTAAAAATATATATTCTAAAGACCTTTTCCAGATAAAGTTTGGATTCCTTATAACTTGCTCATTAGGTTCTTCATTTGTAAAATTAAGTCAACTTTTTCTTTTTCATAAGGTAACATACATCTTAAAAATTATATAATTTCACATGGCTTATAATAAAAAAGGACAGTCTCATGCTTCACTCATACTTAACCCCACTTCCCAGAGACAAAAACTTCTAACTCTTTTATCTGGTTCTTCTGGTACTTAGGTTTGTATTATCGTATAACTTTTTATGCCACTTTCCTTACTTTTTTATTTTTGAAACATTCCTTGATTTCTAAATTTTGTTTAGTCTTGTCTACTCTCTTGTTCCTTGTGGAAGATAAGGTATCAATTAAGTTTTTTATGTTATTTTATTTTTTGAAAGAGAGCGAAAGACAGAGCATGAGTAGGGGAGGAGCAGAAAGAGAGGGAGACACAGAATCTGAAGCAGGCTCCACGCTCTGAGCTGTCAGTACAGAGCCTGACGTGGGGCTTGAACCCATGAACTTTGAGATGATGACGTGAGCCGAAGTTGGACGTTTAATGGCCTGAGCCACCCAGGCACCTCTCAATTAGTTTTTCTAAACTGTTTATTTATCTATTTATTTAGAAAGAGATACACAGCAACAGAGGAAGGGGCAGAGGGAGAAGACACAGAATCCCAAGCAGGCACTGCTCTGTCAGCGCAGAGCCCAAAGTGGAGACTGAACTCACCAATTGTGAGATCACGACCTGAGCTGAAACCAAGAGTTGGATGCTTAACTGACTGAACCACTCAGGCGCCCCAAAGTATCAATTGATTTAAACCTCCCTGCCTTCCCTACACTCACCCCTTTATTTTCCCTTCCCATCCTTTCACTGTAGTTTTATCAAATTTTTTTGCTAAATAAATGTACAGTGGCTATCATTATAACTCTAAAATTGAGCCACTTTGGGGGGGGGGGTCATAGTTTCATTTCCTTTCTTTTGCTTTTCATGGGTTTAACAATCACCTCATGTTTTTTCCATTTGTTTATTTTCCTGTTATCTATCATGAATTCATTTGTAAATTATCCACCAAAAATGTGTATCCCCTTACAAGACTCTATCAGTTTAATTTTCTTTTTTCCCTTTTACAACCATGCTGTAGCCTCTGTCATTCTACTTCAATCTGCACTGATTACATTATAACTGCACTGATTACATTCTTGAGAATTTCCCTCTCTCCTGGGTTGGATCTCCTGATCCCTGGTTCCCACATCCTCCTCTTTCTTGGAATATTTGCCCATTTTGGTGGAACACATTCTCACATAGCTTCTTGAGAAGGAGTATATGGGCAGTCAAATCTTTGAGATCTTGAATTCCTGAGTGCTTTAGTCTACTAACACATATCACTGCTATTTGGCTGGGTATGGAATTCTAAGATGTTTTCTGTTTTCTCATTTACATCCCTGAAATGTTGCTTTTTTTCTTTCAGAAGCTTTTAGAATTTCTCTTTGTCCCCAGGACTCTGAAAGTTTACAGCGATGATCAGTGTGAATCATTTCGGGTTCTTTTAATCTTGAAAAGTGTTTCTTTCAGTTCTGGGAAATTTTCTTGTATTGACTCTTTGATTTTCACCTCAGTTTTCCCCATTCACTCTATCTGGCACACTTATTATCTTGATTGGATTCCCTAATTTTCTTATTTTTTTCCTTCTTATCTTCCCCCTTTTCCTTTTTTATTCTGTTTTTTTTTAGATGTTAAAATAATCATTCTTTAATGTTAACAAATATCCAATGTTCCAATTTTCAATTATTTCATGTTTTCTCTTTTTACCATTTCAATGAGGATACTAGTAAGGTCCATATGTTGACTGGTTAATAAGTGCCTTAAATGCATTTTAATCTATAAGCCTCTCTCAATCTTTTTTCCTTTCACTTAATTTAATAATAATAATAATAATAATAATAAAAAAACCCAGATCATTTGCCCCGTAGAGACTCCTGAAGGCTGTACTTCGCTGCTTGTATCTTTGAGCTTCTGGAAAATTGTTTGGAGCTAAGGCTTGTTCAGACTGAGGACTGGTGGTTGTTTTTCTATTTTTTTTTTTTTTTTTGGCAAGACTACTTCATAAGTGATATTATATTCTTGTATCAGAAGGCATATAAGATATGTTTTTCTTTTTGTGATGTTAGCAGACTTTTATGACACATAACATGATCCATTAATTCATTACAGATTGCAAAACAATGCTCTTCATTTATTAGGTGTAATATTTCTACATAAAGAAGTTTGCCGCCACCATTCGTTTGTGTACAAAGTGATGTGGTTCATATAGGAAAATCAGGAGAAATTCATCATTGTTACCTGCTCTTTACCAGTTTTCAGAATAATGGGTTGATTTCCTGGCACCTGCCAGTGGTGACTAGACAGGATTTATTTGTTTTGCTATCATCATAGATAGAATATTGTTTGGTCATTGGTGGCTCTTATCTTTGTTGGTGTTTAAATGGTCCTGTATTTGGCCAGTGAGAACATCAAGTTGGCCAGAGTCCTTTATTAGTGTTACCACAAGGGGAGAGACAAAGCAAAACAAAACAAAACAAAAAACCTGGGCATGATGTTTTCTTTGGATGAGTTAACAATTTTTTTCTATTTCTTCTACGGATGTCTATTCTTTTTAGATATTCAGTCTTTACGGTGGTCAATTTTGATAAGGTATATTCTTTAAAATTACCCATTTCATTTAGGTTTTTCAAACGTAATTCCATAGAATTGTGCAAAATCATCTCTGATGACTTGAAAGTCATTATTTTCTTTGTCTTTTTCAATTTTATCCATGTGTGTGTTCTCTTTGTTCCCCCCTTAAGTTAGCTAGTAGTTTGTCTACATTTTTTTCTTTTTAAAGAATCAGCTTTTGGACTTATTAATTCTACTCATACTGTTTTCTTCCATGTTATTTGCTTTGCTTTTTCTGTTCTATCTCTTGAATTTAGTCTTTAACTCATATACTTTCAGAATTTAATTTTTAATGTTAATATTAAATGCTGTCAAATTTTCTCTGATTTTAGCTCTGTACCACAGATTCTGATGTTGCGCATGTGTGGTCAGTACTGTTAATTTTCAAGAAATTCTGTGATCGAAGAGATTTTTTTTAGTAACAGGACTTTTTTTTTTTTTCTTTTTAATTTCTAGGTAAAGGGACTTTCTGGGGTTTTTTTTTTTTTAGTTTTGATATGTAGATAATTTTATTTTTTATTTTTTTCCCACAATTTATTTATTTATTTATTTATTTTTTAAACTTTATAGTTTATTGTCAGGTTGGTTTCCATATAACACCCAGTGCTCTTCCCCACAAGTGACCTCCACCAAGACCATCACCCCCTATTACCTTTCCCCCTTCCCCTTCCCCCCTCAGTTTGTTTTCAGTATTCAAGAGTCCCTCGTGTTTTGTCTCCCTCCCTCTCCCTAACTCTTTTCCTCCTTCCCCTCCCCATGGTCCTCTGTTGGGTTTATCCTGTTAGACCTATGAGTGCAAACATATGGTATCTGTCCTTCTCCGCCTGACTTATTTCGCTTAGCATGACACCCTCGAGGTCCATCTACTTTGCTACGAATGGCCAGATTTCATTCTTTCTCATTGCCATGTAGTATTCCATTGTATAGATGAACCACATC
>CM053576.1:51284458-51318830 GCA_028646485.1 Cryptoprocta ferox | reverse complement strand
AAAGCATATAACCAGCCAAGAGGAGAGATAAGAATATGATACTGGATATATATCTGGATGGCAGCAGAAAAGAAGGAGAAGCAAAGAAAAAAGGAAAGAAAAAAAAAAAAGAGACAACTCCCCTGTGCGGATGGGCGTGGTCTGGCGTCAGGTCAGGTCTCGGGGGCTGCTCTCTCCGAGGCCCCGCCTTGGTGGTTGCGGGGAGAAGTATGGCGCCGCCTCAAACCTTTGCCGGAACTAAGCGTTGCAACCGCCCTTCTGAGTCCGATCTCCCTGTGCCGCGGGCGAGCCAAACTGTATTCTCCAAGCTCTGCCTCACTTCCAAATCCCAGTCCGTGCAGTTCAACACCATCACCGGGGATGAGATGCGTTCCCGCTGGCGGCTGGCCTCCCGGCCCAGCTCGTGCCACCCTTTTCGCGGAGCCGCCGCCGCCGCCGCTTTTCAAGGCGCCTTTCTTGCCGCCGCCGCCGCCGCCGCTCCCGGTGCGGCTTGGAGCGGATGCCGCTGCCGCTGCGCCCAAGGAAGAACTCACCGGCCAGATGGGACGGATTTCTCTCCTGGCGCCCGGCAGTTATATATGGGGAGACGGGCGAGTTTTTCCTCCCTTAGAGATGGTTCTAGGTGCGCTCTCTCTCTTTCTCTTCCCCTGGTCTCTCCGGGGCACAGCACGCTCTCCCTGTGTTGGGTTGGGGCTCCTTCCCCCTGCACCACCGGGACCCGCCCATCCCCTAATTTCCCAGATCACAGTCACTCACTCAGGCATCTTTGAGGTTGTCTTCTTTCTGGCGTCTGTTTCTTCTTTCCCCCACTTGCAAATCCAAGTTTTATCCCTTCAGTCCTTCTCAGTTCAATCCATACGGGCGTGTGCGGATTACAGAGCTCCCTGCTTCTCCGCCATCTTGCCCACCAACTCTCTGGTCCAGTTTTAATCAGTCCATTTAGGAAGCATTCATTCTTTTTGTAAAACTCATCTCCTGTCAGAGAGCTTCTCTTTTCCTCTTCTGCTTCTCTCCAGGGGTAGGGGCTGGCTTATGCAGCAACCTCGTGGCACAAGGGGAAACCAAGGTGTTAGAATCCTTGGGTGCTCTTGTTCTGCCCTTCAGTTACTGGGGGATGTTATCTTGCACCTGGTTGCCGCATGCGCTGTGGGTGTTCAAAGTTTTGTCCACAGAGGTGTAACCTGTCATCTGTTTCTTGGGTAAGAGTTGGTGATATCTCTGGACTACTCAGTATTTCCTCAGCTCCTACTAGAGACCTTAGGACCTGAGGAACAACACAGGTGAGGTCTTGAATTTTCTTTTGACCTTTTATCATATCCCAAAGTACGTGCTGGAGAAGCTGGCTATCTGGAAACACTGATGAGGGAGGACAAAAACCCCCCCCAAGAACAGTCTGTTTTCTCTAGCCAATGGGCCAGTAAAAGATCAACCTAGCAAAGGAAAAGGATTTTAAAAAAATGTACAATGCAAACATCAACTTAAAAAGGCAAGGGTAGCTGTATTAATATTGAATAATGTAGATTTCAGATCAAAGAAAATTATAAGGAACGGGGGATAGAAGGATCATAATAAATAGGTCAGTCCACCAAGAACATAATAATCTGAAGTGTGCATGTACCAAACAGCAGTGCTGCAAAATATGTGAAGAAAAATAGACAGAATTGAAAATAAGAAGTGGATAAATTCATAATCAGACTGGGAGAGTTCAACACCTTTCCTTCAACAATTGAAACAACAGCTAGAGAGAAAACTAGCCACGATATAAAAGAACTCAACAACACCATCAACCAAGAGGATCTATTTGACATTTATAGAACACTCCACCCAAAAACAGTAGAATACATTTTTTATTTTTTTAAATGTTTATTTATTTTCAAGAGAGACAGAGACAAGGAGCGAGCAGGGGAGGGGAAGAGAGAGAGAAGGAGACACGGAATCCAAAGCAGGCTCCAGGCTCTGAGCTGTCAGCACAGGGCCTGATGCGGGGTTCGAACCACAGACCATGAGATCATGACCTGAACTGAAGTTGGACACTTAACCAACTGAGACACCCAGGTGCCTCTAGAATACATTTTTAAAAACATCCACAGAAGGTATGCCAAGGTGGATCATATCCTGGGCCATAAATAAATCTTAACATGTTTAAAATAATTAAAATCATATGGAATATTGTCTCTGACCTCAACAGAATCAAACTAGATCCCAATTACAGAAATAAAACAGAAAAATCTCCCAAAACGTGGAAACTAAATATCATACTTCCTTAACAATC
The DNA here is from genome assembly GCA_028646485.1 of Cryptoprocta ferox. NCBI lineage: Eukaryota > Metazoa > Chordata > Mammalia > Carnivora > Eupleridae > Cryptoprocta > Cryptoprocta ferox. Next base: position 51,316,558 of record CM053576.1, on the reverse strand, counting down.
CATGGGTCAAAGAGTAAGTCTTGAGGAAAATAAAAAATACATTGAGCAGAATCAAAATGAAAATTCAACATATCAACGTAAATGGGACACTGCTAACACAGCAATGAGAGGGAAATTTATAGCACTACCTGTGTACATTAGAAAAGAGGGAAAGTCTCAAATAAATAAATAGTAAGTTTCTACTTCAACAGACTAGCAAATGAAGAGCCAAATAAATCCAAAGCAAGGAGAAGGAAGGAAATAATAAAAATAATGGCAGAAATCAATTAAACTGAAAACAAAACAATAGAATCAGTGAAACAAATAGCTGTTTTTTTCAAAAAGATCAAGACACTGGAAAAACCTCTAACAAAAATGACAAGGAACAAAAAAAAGAAAGAAGACACAAATTATCAATATCAGGAATGAAACTGGGGATCACTACAGACCCTGCAAACATCGAAAGGATAATAAGGGAGCACTACAACAACTCTCCACACACACATTCATAACAACTTAGATAAAATGACAAATTCCTCAAGTACCCCAATTAACCAAATATGAGGTAATTTGAATAGCCCTATAACTATTAAGGATATTGAGTTTGTAGTTTAAACGCCTCCAAAATCTCTAGACTCAGATGGTTTCACTGGAGAATTCTACCAAATGTTAAAAAACAAACAAACAAAGAAACACAAATTCTGCACAATCTCTTCTAGAAAACACCAGAGGGAAAAATCACTTCCCAACTCATTTTATGAAGCTAATCTTATTCTGATACCCAAACCAGAAAATGACATTACAAAAGGGAGAGAGAGAGAGAGAGAAGAAGAAGAAAAAGAAGAAAAGAAGAAGAAGGAGGAGGAGGAGGAGGAGGAGAAAGAGAAGGAGAAGAAGGAGAGGAAGAAAGGGGAGGAGGAAGAGGAGCAGGAGGAGGAGAAGAGAAAAAGTGAGAGAAAAAAACCTCAACAGAATATTAGTTTATACAATTTATAATATATAAAAAGAATTATATATAACATAATCAAGAGGAATTTATTCCAAGGATGGAAGGCAGTGTCAACATTTAAAAATCAATTAATATAATTCATCAAATTAACAGGCTGAAGAACAAAGCCATTTCATGTTAATTTATACAAAAAAGAATTTGACAAAAATCCAACACCTGTTCAGGATAAAAATAGTCCTCAGAAAACCATGAATAACGTGAAATTTCCTCAGCTTGGTAAAGACTATCTAGCTGGATGCCTGGCTGGCTCAGTCAGTTAAGCGTTTGATGTCAGCTCAGGTCATGATCTTGCAGTTGGTGGGTTCGAGCCCTACATCAGACTCTGTGCTAACAGCCCAGAGCCTGGAGCCTGCTGTGGATTCTGTCTCGCTCTCTTTCTGCCCCTCTCCAACTCATGCTCTGTCTCTCTCACTCTCTCTCTCAAAAATAAATAAACATTAAACGAAAGTTTTTAGAGGCACCTGAGTGGCTCAGTTGGTTGAGCGCCTGAGTTTGGCTGAGGTCATGACCTTATGGTTCGTGGGTTCAAACCGTACATCAGTCTCTGTGCTGCCAGCTCGGAGCCCGGAGCCTGTTTCAATTCTGTGTCTCCCTCTCTCTGCTCCTTCCCCACTTGTACTCTATGGTCTCTCTCTCAAAAAAAAATTAACATTAAACTTTAAAAAATTTTTTAATTACAAAAAGAACAAAAAACCTAGAGCTAATACTGTTCTTAGTGGAGAAAGATTGTGTTTCCTCTGAGACCAAAAAGAAGGCAAGAATGACCTCTCTCATCACTGCTATTCAATATAATACTGGAATTTCTAAACAGTGCAATAAAGCAAATAAAGGAGATAAAAAGCATACAGATCAAAAAGGAAGAAAAACATTATTCTTATTTGCAGATGACACGATCGTCTATATAGGAAATTCTAAGAAAACTTCAAGAAAACAAAACAAAACAAAACAAAAAAAAAACAAATAAAAAACTCCTAAAACTAATAAGTGAGTTTGGCAAGGTTTCTATTTATATTAATATACAAAAATCAATTATATTTCTTTACCCGAGTATTGAACCTGTGAAAACCAAAATAAAAATAATGGCAGTACTGAATGCTGGTGAGGACGTAGAAAAACTGGATCTTTCATATATTTAGAGTGTAATGTAAAATGGTAGAACCACTCTAGAAGCTTCTTTAGGCCAACGAGAGTATTATATTTAATTTGGACTACACACATGACATTCTTTATGAATATTTTAAGCCTTTTAAAAATAGTTAAGCCAAAGTTTAGTGCCTAGATATAGAAATAAAGTTTATTAGATAATTGCATTGTTTTCTTTCAGTGGAATTTAATTCAAATCATCCAGATATTTGACAAATATTTATGGAACTTCTTCGTGTTTAGGCACTATTCTAGGTCCTGAAATTAAATAATGAACAAATATATCCTAAGGCTTTTCATAAAGGTTACATTTGAGACAGACTAGCCTTGGAATAAGCATTAATCTATAACCAATCAAATATCTTGAATTTGTACACTTTATATCTATTTATATGTAACATATTTGAAATTTAAACTGATGTTTTAAAAATATTAATTCATTTAAAATAACCCACTACATGTTCATATTACATAAATATTTTAACAAAAACTAAATATACTTTTCAAAACAAAAATATTTAGTTGGAAGAATGGTATTGCTCTCCATTTTTTGCAATGTCTGGCTTAACTGAAGATAGCCAGATTCTCATATCTGATTTTACATTTAGTCTGTTGTGATACGTTGTTTGGTTGCAGTGAATAAAGAAAATCTGGGCTCACATGGGTATTTAGTTGGAAAAGATAGGAATATTTTATCAGCCTTTTCACATCATTGTGGATAATATGTTCTGAGTCTACATGAAAACTTGACCAGTGTCAGGTTGTTAAGATTAGCTGCAGTGTGGAAATGGAAACCATATTATTGAGCTTTTTGTTCTTTATTACATTAAAATTCATTGGTCTGTCTTGCACTTTGAATAGATCTTTTAGTCATGCATGATTTCTAACTTCAAGTGTTGGACATTTAGAAAAATGCCAGTTCATGAGCCTTATATAATATCAAAAAATGATAATCACAACATATAAATTGTATTTGTTTATTTATTTTACAGAGAAAGAGTAGGGGAGAGGATCAGAGGGCAGAGAGAGAAAGAAAAAGAATCCCAAGGAGGCTCCACACTCAGCATGGAGCCCCATGCAAGGCTTGATCCCACAACCCTGGAATCATGACCTGAGCTGAAATCAAGAGTAGGACGCTCAACCAACTGAGCCACCCAGGCGTCCTGATAATCATACTATATAAAAATCATATTTGCTAATATGACCACTGAACTCATCAGGAAAGTTCTTATTTGGAAGCTGTCAAGCTCATGGTCATGGATACAAGTTTTATAACAGTCCAGTTTTTGCTGGAAATTTAAATTTTTATCATTGGCAACAATGCTGTCAATAGTATTCCTTGAATTGATAGGTTCATTCTGTGCATTTTCGAGAAAATGTCTGCCAAATACTCAGTGTGAACCATAGTTTGCTGGATATATTCTTGTAGGTAAACATGGTGTTTCTGAAAAAGTGGTTAGTTCAGCTTGCAACTCACACAATCTCACAAGTGCCTTTTTGACTGGCAGCAGGAGTGCCTTTTGTCCCATTCAATCACAGAGCATCAAAATGAAGCATGTTCAGGGGCATCTGCCTGACTTGGTTGGTTAAATATCTGACTCTTGATCTCAGCTCTGACCTTGATCTCAGGGTTTATTTTCTTTATTTTTTTTAACATTTATTTATTTTTGAGAGAGAGAGAGAGAGAAAGAGAGACAGGGAGACAAAGAATCTGAAGCAGACTCCAGGCTCTGAGCTGTCAGCCCAGAGCCCAACACAGGGCTCAAATTCACGAACTGTGAGATCATGACCTGAGCTAACGTTAGATGCTTAACCAACTGAGCCACCCAGGTGGCCCAGGGTTTATTTTCTTGATAGATAGATAGATAGATAGATAGATAGATAGATAGATAAGATTTTAAAAAGAAGCATGTCCAAGAACTCATATCCTATACAATTAATAATTTTTACTGAGTTAATGGGGACACTTTTAAGTGAACCTGTGTTTTCCAGCAAGTGCAAACAGAACATGTGAATACAAGTGAAGAATAGAATAACCTCTGGTATAGACAAACACAGCTGCTTTAATTTGTGCTAAGGCACCAGCAGTTTTAGCCATCCCTTCTTTTGCAATCACATTTTAATATTATTATAAAAACTTCTTTGACTCTGAAGACTCCTTGAAAGAGTCGTGGGAATCCTCAGGGATCTGCAAACCACACTTTGAGAACAGATGTTCTCGGGCAAAAGAAGAGCGGAGGATTGGATTGGTGTTAAGACATTTCCTTCTTCATCTGGGCTATTCTTTCAAACCTGAATCAATTCATCAGAAAGCATACAATGAATGCTCATGTGCCTAGTTGAGTGCCAGGGAGACACTGAAGAATTAGTGCCTGTACTCATAGAACTTACATGTTTAGGGAGGGAATCGAGGCAATATAAAGAATTAGCAAGTTGTGAAGACCCCAAGTTTCCTGCGATCTCCTTCAAAACTTATTTTGCTTACAGGCAGCATCATACAATGTACCAATTTACTTTCTTGCCTTATAATCTTTGCTGATGCTACATGTGTCAAACATTGTCCTGTTAATGAGATCCTTTCTGATCCTGGTTCGGATTTCAAGGTCTGTTTGGGATCTCTGAAATTGCAGTGCCACAGTTTGAATCCCTTAGTACCTACTGACGTCAGCAACAGAGTCAACAAGCTCAAGTTCAGACAGCAAGCCTTGTCCGTGATCTGGAGGAAAACCTACCATGTTCCCATGAGCATTACCAGCCTGAAATAAGATACCAGAACTCTCCGACATCAGCTTTATTTTTATTAACATAAAAAAACAGAGTGTGCTTTTTCCTATGACTCTGATTTCTTTTTATTTGAGACTAAGGATTATACCAATCTGCATGTTTTTACCACAGTATAAATCGATACAGTGTAAGGTAGTGCATAAAAACACAAGCTTGTCATCAGACGAGTTTGAGATCTGATTTAAGCTTCATTTCACACCAGCTGTGAGTATTTGGACAAATTACTTAATCTTCTTGAGCCTCAGTTTTATTAATTGGTAAATGGGGATAATGATATTTAACCCCTAAATTTGTTAGATGATTAAATGATAAAATTCATGTAATATTATCACACACACCACTTCATGAGAGAGATCTTTCTGGCCCAGGTAGGAATTATTTTTAATAAATTATTTTGATGGACATAGCTCTCTAATCACCTCCAGGTTTTGGACTTACACATGGACTAATTAATATGTTCTCAACTCACTATTTGATGAATACCTGCTGTGTACTCAGCTCTGTGCCGGGCATTTTGGGAAATCAAATAAATTAAACAGAGCTGTGATCTTAAAGAACAAGTATCTAGTGCGAGAGACAGAATGTATAGAGATGCCATGAAACCATTTGTAGAATATTAAAAGTTGAAGAAGAGCTTTAGAGAGCACCTATTACAACCTTCTTGCCAATGAAGGAAGTAATTTATTATGGAAGACAGACGAATAATAGACCGGCTCCAAGCTGAATGGGTATCACCAGCAGAGTGCCAATAATAGCTAATAATAACATTGGTTGAATCCTTATTATATGTTGGGCATTGCGCTTAGTGTTTCACATGGATTATTTGCTTAACCCTCATACTAGTATCACTAGTTTTCCAGAAGGAGAAACTGAAGCTCTGAGAAGTGAATACACATTGAGAACACACATAAATCAGAACAGCCCCGGATAATATTTTCTACTGTTCAGAGTTTTCTAAGATCATTTCATACTGGACATTAGCCTGCCTACTCTTATGGGTTCATGCTAGTTTTCTCCTTGTCCTTGCTTCCTTTGCTTATATTTTAAATATAATCCAATCAGAGATTTTCTTTTGCTGCCACACTGGTTTTTTCACACACCTCCATCTTCCTCTTGATTAACCTTACTCGTGATCATAAGCTTTAAGGTTGTGGTGGTGTCACTGGTACTGTACCTATTTCAAGTGCAAAAGTTACATCCATTTATTGATCACATTGTGACTGTTGGTGCACATGTGCAACACTGAAAATGATGCCCATTCCTTTTCCCAACATTTGCTCCTGAGGATTGCCTCACATTTGTGTAATAGAGCCTTCTTTTCCACACAGAATGACATTTTAGAGTTTCCTTTAGGCATTTCTTTTCCTGTTCAAATTCTGGTTTGAATTTCAATTGACAGGTTCATAGGTCTCTTGACCAAAGCACTGGTACTAGAGAGGAAGAGCTCAGCAAGGAGGAAAAAAGCACAATTACATGGATACTTCATATGAAAAATGCATCAGCAAAATCCTAGACAATTTTCATTGCTTTGGTGTTGGATAAAACCATCCTAGAGCATAGAAACTGAACAAATTAAGGATTTCCAGTAATGAGAATGTGACACATGTGCTAACAAAAACCACGCCCACCAATCTCTTGGCAGTGTATTGGAGCAAGAGTCTCCTCTTCTGTGAGAGGCTGTTTTCTTGCCGAGTCCACTTTTCCATTTAGTCTCTAATAACTATCGTTGACACAATTCTGATATTTTTTTAAAAACCACGTTGTTTATCATCCAAAGGAAGTCAAACTTCTATAATATTTTCACTTTCTCGTAAGATTGAGAAAGGATGGGTCTTAAAGAACCAACAAAGAAAAGAGTGTTTTTCTTCTTTTATAAATTATACAGGAACATTTCTATGATAGTTGTAGTAGTTATGTTAGCATCTGGAATCGTGATGCCAGTTTAGCAATGACTGCAATCTAGTGGGAATGGTATGGAGTCTTGACCTTGGAAAAGAATCACAGTGAGGCATGGGTAGAAGAAAAGTACATCTAAATCCTTTGTACCTTCCCATGTGAATGTGGCAATGATGTGGCCTTGGAAACATTAAGGTAATTTATTGGTATTGATGCTGGCTACAGATATTGGAGAAAAAAGTGAGTGAGAAAAACACAAAATTTTGATTTAGTTTAATAAAAGTAATATTGGTTTTACTCTTTACTTCTTATGTATCTATTTCATACAGGAGAGTAACAATCCTACAGCACTATATGCATGTCTCACCCATGCCTTTGTAATTTCATTTGACTACATTAGGAGGATGATCACATGTTCTAGGTTTTCCAAGAGTAATTCAGTTCCAAACATTTGGTCCATTTGTCTCAAAAAATAATTGAAACCTCTCATTGAAGAAGTTCTATAACTGGAGAAGTTCCTGAAATAGTCCACAAAATCCAACACTAACCCCAAATATCACTGAATTACAGAGCTGGTTGAAAATCCATCATGGCCTCAGAAGGGTGAAGGCAGGTGTGAAGAAAGATAGTTTTTGTGCAAGATGACCCTAAATGACCTTGGAAACAGGGACTGTTTGGGTGTGTTCTTGGCATTTGCAGCCAGAGCTGTGGGTACAATTACATGGATACTTCATATGAAGTATCCCATTTACTGGCCAGAGCACCCACCCCCACACTGCTGTGAGCACTGGCCACAAAAGGCTCACAGATGTTCCCTTCTCCTGACAATTGCCCTTGGTCAGTGGGAGCTGTCTGTCCCTGAAACACCTGGGAAATGTTGCTCTCCCTCAGGGTGGCCTTCAGCCAATGACTGATTGATACTGGGTACAAAGTCTGGGCTTCTTGCCATAGGGGCAACAACTCTTTGATACCATTCATACTCCAGAGCATTCCATGGGATCAGGCAGAAGGTAGATGTCAGCTGAACCTGCAGCTTACTGATCCCTCTCCTGCTAATCTTTTTCTTTATTTTACATCTTTATTTTCTTTTCATGCTTATTTCCGGGTATTTCTTTTTCTGATCTCTCTTCTAATTTATTATTCTCTCCTCAGCTGTATCCGATTTGACTGTTAAATTCAGCCATTAAGTTCTAGCTATTGCTTTTGGTTATTGTTTTGTTTTTTATTCGAGGATTTACTTTCATTCTCTTTAATTTTTTTAATGTTTATATTTATTTTTGAGATAGAGAGAGACAGAGCATGAGCAGGGGAAGGGCAGAGAGAGAGGGAGACACAGAATCTGAAGCAGGTTCCAGGCTCTGAGCTGTCAGCACAGAGCCTGACAAGGGGCTCGAACTCATGAGCCATGAGATCGTAACCTGAGTGGAAGTTGGACACTCAACCAATGGAGCCACCCAGGTGCCCCACCTTCATTCTCTTTTAATAGTTTCCATTTTTTCTGCTGAAATTCTCAATCCACAAGTGCCACGTTGGGTTATTTATTTATTTAGTAAAATCGTTTTACAGTCTATGCCTGATAATGCTCAAATCTGGAGCCCCTATAAGCCTCTTTCCATTATCTGTTGTTTCTCTTGGTTTCTGCTGTTTCTCATATACCTGGTAATTTTTGCTTGTGTGCCAGACATTTTATTTGTAAAATTGTAAAACTAAGCCGAAGCCCAGGATGATGCCATCTTTTTCCAGAGAAGATTTTATATTACTTTCTGTCTGGCATTTAAAAATCTGGGATCCTTATCCAATCTCCGGGTCTGAGATGGGTTGAAGGTATCTGATATCCTGTAAGGGCCCGTCCACATCTGTTTCACCTTTATTCAAAGGCTATAACCTAGAATGAGGAGAATTCACCAGCAGCAATAGCCTTCTCTCACTGCCCAGCCAAGCCCCAGACTCCTATGACTATCCTCTTAACTTTGATGAGGGGATGTTAAAATACCCATTCAGTTTCTCAGCTATCCCCTCAGGGATGGGTCAACACTATTAGGAAAACAGCAACTCCCAGACTTACCCTCTTGAGTTTCTTTTATTCCTGTGTTCCTGGCCCACAATTCTTTACTGTCTTGTTAGCTCCCCAATGCCTACAAATAGATGGTTTTTAATATTTTGTGCAATTGTTCTACTTGTGTCCAGAAGAAAGATTTGTCCAGATTGTTTGGCCAGGCATTATTAGAAGCAGAAATTACAGACCAAAATGTTTAATAATAATAATAACAATAATAAAAATAACCACCAACTTCTGATGTTACCTGGAAGACAAAACAGGAAGAAAGACAGTATATCTTCACACCTCAGTTAACGTCTACAGACTTACTTTGAAGCATTCCTAATCTGTGTCTCCCTGCTTCCTCATCACATCTTTTCTGCATTATTTAAATTGTTTCAAATCTGTTGTTAATGGTTTCACCCATGGTATCATTTTTTAATCATCTCTATGCCTATTTGTCTTCAATCTCAATATTGTGACATGAGAACTGGAAATAGACCAGTAGTTTCTCTCATGTCATTATCCATGCCATTTCCCTCTGTTAGAAGTACCACTTCTCTCAAAAATCAGGGTCCACTTATTTCTCCTTGACTGAAGGCACCACCACTGTCCACTCCCAACCAGCCTAGACCTCCTGGAATAGAGCTCCATGAGCTCCCTCCCATTACTTCCAGCCAGAGCTGTAGGATGAACCACAACAATGGAGGAGACCATGGAGGTCATTGTGTGGGATCATCGTATTCAATAATTAGGGAAACTTGTCTGGGAAGTTTAAGAATAAGGTGTTACTCCTGTCATCTTTGCATTTGGGAGATGTTTCCACTTATTGTAGGACTTGATAGACTTTTCCAATTTCCATGGAAGAGGAAGACTTTTGAAGAAAAGAGGAAATTTTCCCAGGTTTAGAGTGTTGGACCAAGATGTAAAATATCATTTGCTGTTCTGTTTTAGTAATTTTGCCTTAAGTCATTTTATAGGAGGATAGCAGCATGATAATCTCTTTTTATAGTTAGAACACATTGGTACAAGAAAACAGAAAATACGGAGAAAGAGAGCAACATAGAAAGAAGAGTGAAGAAGAAGGAGGAATGGAAGAGAAAGGGAAGAAACAAATGGTCACTAAGATCTCCCTTCCTCCAGATTCCCTACTGCTCAAGTCAAAGAACCTTCCGGTCATGCAGGCTTCCCAATATTGTCTACTCTTTCTACTCTCTTTAAGTTCTTGCTTCCTGACACAGTCACTCCCTTACCTTCATTCTGTGGCACACACTCATCTCCCTCCTTCCACAGAATCCCAGTCACGGGGCACTTTACAAGAGCATACTTTCTAGGATGTATATACATACCCCACGTTATCTCAAGAAATTCCCCAATAGGGAAAACAATGTTGTGGTTCTGTTGACATATTTCAGAATCTCATTGTTGTAATATCTTCTCCAGAGCCATGGCTAGTTCGACTCGGTCATCTTTGATCAAATAGCTGTGTCTGACTCTTTGACATATATGAGTGCGACATGCAAAATTAGGTTTACACACAAGAGAATGTGAATCCGTGGAGATTGTGCCTGAACTAAATGAACACCTTTACAATGTACAACTTTCCCCTGTTTCCTTAAGTTCTACATACATCTCATTTTCTCACACGTGAATACGTAAAGTAACTTCTTATGCCAAGTAGTCTTTGTGGAAATTAGTCAGATCAAGATTAATGTCTTTATTTTTAATCAGTCATTATTAATTTATACAAATATTTTTGGGCCTTATGAAAATAAGCCAATTTAGCATGGTAATTTTGTACAGTTTGGACTCTGCTAAATATAAGAGCTTTAATTGTTAGCATACATCCGCTTTGAGGATAATATAAGGGAAAGTTGGTTGTTGGCCCTCTTTAGGATATATCTACCTACCTAATGAGTCCCATTAAACCATCAAAATATAAACACTGGAAACCCATTTTCCAACTGTCATTCTCATAATTCCAGCACCCCATATCTTACATAGATAACTGATGAAGGGCATATCAGAACTTCTTCAGGACCAGTCTCCCTGAGATGATGGCTTGATCTTCCAAAGGCAGCCCTCTGTTCCTACCACCACTGTGGATCGGGCAGACCTCACAAATAGTGCCCAAAGCCTGGCAATAAAGTCCAGCTGACTTTTATTGGTTTTTCTTTACAAAGTTGGCTTCCAGCCTATGTCTGGCCTCAGAATGAAGCCACTCCAGGTCCGCACACACTATTAGATCCAGAATCAAATCTCCCAGCTGCATCCATTGAGCCTGCTCCCGGGGCTCCGACTGTTGTCAGGTAGGAAATATACAAACAAATTGCACTTCAGGGTGTCTTATTTCCAGGGATTATTTTTAGTTGAAATCAGCACCTCCCCCAATTTTTTACATCTCCAAGGGATTGATTTATCTTCTGTCGCTCTTTCCTGCCTCTTTTCATTGCTGCTTTTCGGATTCACTGCCAAAGCAGTTGGTTTTCCATTCTCATTCATTTCTCAAGTGGAAGGAAGAGAGCAAATATTAGGTTTCACCCTGTTCCAAAGGAGGCCTTCAGGGGTGAGTTCACAGCAAAGCTTCCTGTCTGTTGAAATGACCTACCAGTGGTAGAAGCTATATTTTCTAGTTTTATCACCATTTCACTTCTTGGGCACCAGGTCAGCATAGGTGCCTTTCTCTTGGTGGCATTTGCTCATCAAACATGTGCTCCATTAAGACCGACATTGCATGCATCTCTTGATCTCCACTAGGCATTGGGAAGGGACATGTTTTATCTCATTTCACCCACGTCCCTGCTGGCACCAGAGGCCACCCAGGAAATAGAGTGCTTGGTTCATTGGATGTGTAGCTATTGTCTTTGCTGCAGCTACTGGGAATATAATAGCTGATGTTTATATGACGATTTTGTATATATTTTGTATATATTACTCTGTAGATATCACTTTATTAGTCTTACAGGTTCTGTGAAGCATGGGAATTAAAAAAAGCACTTTATAGATATGGGACCAGAGCCTTGGATTTAGTAACATATTAGTAATTAATGAATTAGTAACTGGGCTTGAATCTAAGTATTTCAGGTCCTTTCTTCAATTTCTTTCTAACCTAACCATTTATTTTCATAGCAAAAGCTTTAAGGCTTGTGCCCTTTGGTCACCGAATGCTTTCAGAGAACTCAGTTGTACTTTGCAAGCTGTCACTTGGAGCTAAGCGTACGTGTTGACACATGCATACCCAGGGTGACATTGGCAATCAGCCCGGGCCTGCGCCCAGACTCTTCTGCTCTGTCCCTGGCAGCAGGTGGCAGTTTCCATCCAGCCCCACATGCTCCCGTGTGCCCCAGGGCAGGAACGGCGGCCGGGGCCAACGTAGTCCACAGCTCTGAATGTGTTAAAGGATAAAAGCCATGCTCCTTGATAAGGGAGCCAAGACTTGCACTAACCAACCCCAGCCTTTGTCTCCAAAATCACCACCTGCCTTCTCCAGCCCCCATTTCTCTGCTCTAAAGCCTCTAAACACCTGCCATGGTCCTTTGTACCCGTTGTGGCAAGTGTCGCCCGTGGCCCATCATATGATCTGCTCACAGTCCTTCCTTCCCTCCCTCGCCACCATCACCGTGCGTGTAGCGGATGCCCTGCCGACCGATGTTGGATCTGGCCACAAGCCTTGCTCCATCCGATGGAAAGGGGATAGACTGCAGTGTGCCTATTCTTCTCTAGCCTCTTGTGCTTTTCTTACCCATCATGAGGAGAACATGCTGAGTAATGCTGGTCCCCAAACCAGGAGATATGGGGAGCACAGCTGAATCTAGTCCACAGCCTGGAACCAGGTCCAACGGAGGCCAGCAAAGCCCCATCATCTTGCAGACTGGGAAGTGAGAAAGGAATGCTTGCTATTGTAAGCCACTGTGCTTGGGGTCATTTATTACTAGATTTATTGTATATTAAATATTAATTACTTATTTATTACTCTCCTCCCCATTCCCTGAATGTACACACACACACACACACACACACACAGGAAATCATTTTCCCACCTGAGAAAGTTCCTACTCATTTTTCAAGACTCCATTCAAGGGAAGACCCACCTTAGGCCGACTCTGCATCTACACCTCCTGGCACTCTGAGCAGACCTCCATTTGAGCACTTCCTACCGCATACTGTGGTCTCCCTGATAGGAGCAGCCTGGGGCCGAAAGGAGAATTTGAACCAGAGTTTTATGGGGATGAGGTGTTTGTGTGAAACCAGCAGCCAATCTTGTTTCATTGCAGGAGCGGGATCAGGCTGAGGAAGGGACAGAGGAGCTCCCCAGGAGGCTTGAAGTCAGCGGCCCTCTGCTGGGGGAGAGGAGGTCAGGACACTTGTGCTAAGAAACATGTTCCTCAAGAAAAGATGAACGAACAGCCCCTTTGTTCTTATACCACAGTGTTCCACAGCCAGACTCCCCAGCTGTCACCTCCTGGTTTAAGGCATTCAAGGTTACTCACCATCACTGAACTCTGATAAGAGAAAGTAGGACAAATCCATCATTTATTAACCCACATCAGTGAGTTGTCACCTTAGTATGAATTGAATTATCAAGTGAGCGAGGCCCTGGTGGATGGGCAATAGGAGGGTGCATTGGGAGGGGGCAAAATGGGGCTGCAGTGGGCCTTTCACAAATCCAGCGGCAAACAAGAGCCCTTGGATCAATTGCTCTGCAGATGAGGCACCTCGATAGAAACTGTGGACAAAGAATTCTGTGAAGAAACTTGGATGTGAGAGAGAGAGGGACGGTATAGCCAGACCTTGGCTCAGTGGGTCCTATTGTAGCGATCAGACACACACTTGCTTATCTCCTCACAAAGCATCTGCACACACCCATTCCCTAGTGTCAGACTGGAAGCTTCCTTGCTTTGTTAACTTTGATTTCTAGATAGTAACGTAGCAAAGCAGTTTCAAACAGAGACATGTCCTGTTCAGGGGCCTGTCTGAGATCTGACTTCGTGTCTATGTGTTTTTCTCTCTGAGCCCTTTAGCTGTCCTTTGACAGCACAGGCCCTGGCGCCCTGGTCTCTCCACTATGAAGCTGGCAGCTGCCCACAGACTTGGCTGGCCAGGGACTGGGAGTGTGCGGGACGTGTGCCTGGGGCTCGCAGCCAGGTTTCGGGGCCCTGGCCATGCTGCCTTCTCTCACTGACCCCTGCCCTCTGTGGAATGCTGTGTGGGCTTGAGACAGTCCCTGGGGACTTGCTGCTGGCTGGCCCAACAGGGCGGCCGCACAGGCCGGGATGCCCGACGGGACTGGCACAACTGACTGTGTGCTGGCTCCAGGCAGGTCCTTCTTGTCCTTCAGGGCCCCTCTCTCTCCCCAGCAGAAACTTCCTGCAGTGGTGGGCTCTCAGGAAGCCTGACACGCACTTGTGTAGCGAGTGCACATGTGACATTAGAATTAGCCAGAAGGACTGGGTTTGGGCCCTGGCCCCCTGGGTGACATCCATGTGACCTTGTGGGTGACTGGCTCCCCAGCCAGAGTCCTCACAGATGAACAGTGACAACAACTATACTGTCTCCTAGGGTGTTGGGAGGGTCGCTGGAGAGAAGGCCAGCACAGAGCCTGGCCCATCTATGTCTTCAGTAATGGCCACTCCCATTATTATCACTGCCCTGGCAAGAGGGCTTGGAGGGGGAATGGAAGGCCGGCAGAGGTATGTGGGGAGAACAGGTTCTGACGCTGGCAGTCTTCTTCTTTGTACGAGGCACCACACAAACACTGTGCTCACTCAATCCCCCCAACCACACAGGAGTTGGGTTTGCTCATCCCCAGGTCATGCCCGAGGGAGTAAATCCTCAGAGAACAGATTCCAGCCCTCCTGTTTCTCCTGCTCAGGTGCTTCCCCCAGGAGGCCCCCAAGGCTCTCTTTCCCCCCACATTACCTCCTTTTCCACACGACTGCGCTCTGCCACCTAAATCTGCAGTCAGACTGAGGTACCTTTTGCTGGAAACTTCCATGTGCTCTACAAGCTGAATCCTGGGCCCTGAGTCCAGCCCTAGAGAGGGACTCACCACACCCCACCGTAGGCTGGACTGATCTGCTGGCCCGTCTGTAGTTACCGTGCCTCCCACAGACCCTCCTCCTCCTCCCATCATGCCCCATTTACATGCAGCCTCTCCCAGGCAGTGCCGCCTCACTCCCCAGACAAGGCTGTTGCCTGCCAGCCCTTCAAGGTTCTACAATGGGGGGAATCCGGGGTTTGCTCTGAGCCGTTACAGGAAATTCAGCTCTATGAATGTTTATTGGTCCTCTCTTGTACGATGGGGCTAGAAGTATTTCGTTTATAAGGATTTTATCAAAGTTATATGAGTTAAGGGGCGCCTGAGTGGCTCAGTCGGTTGCGCATCCGACTTCAGCTCAGGTCACTATCTCACAGTTCGTGAGTTCGAGCCCCTCATCGGGCTCTGTGCTAACAAACAGCTCAGAGCCTGAAGCCTGCTTCGGATTCTGTATCTCCATCTCTCTCTCTCTCCCCCTCCCCTGCTCATGCTCTGACTTTCTCTGCCTCTCAAAAATAAATAAATATTTTAAAAAAAGTTAAATGAGTTAATATAGGTACCGTACTTAGAATAATGCTTGGCTGGCATCAAGACCTAACCAAGGTTGTCTGCTCTTAATACTACACTCTCAGTCGATGTCAAATTAATATATGAAAATAGAAGGAAAAGGAGCCTAAGTTGGCCTTGTGTCTCACGTAGATGTTTGGTTTCCTTCCTTCCATATCTGCACAAAGTGCTGTTCAAAATTCACTGAATGCAGATAAGGCACTGGTTTAAATATCACAGAACAAAAATTAGCATGCTAAGTCACACATTACTTGATGGAAGATTCGGGCGCTCAAACCCCAAATGCACCCATTAAACTGTAGTTTGTCTTTAAATAAAAATCTTTACTTCTTGACTGATATTGGTGGAAAGTCAGAGAAAATGGTCCCTTGAGTATTCCTTGGGTTTGTTTTAGCCAAATTAGTTTCCTTTTTGGTGAGATCAGAACTGAACTTTAAAAAAAAATTTAATGTTTTATTTTATTTTTTGAGAGACAGAGAGAGACAGAGCACGAGCAGGGGAGGGGCAGAGAGAAAGGGAGACACAGAATCCAAAGCAGGCTCCAGGCTCCAAGCTGTCAGCACAGAGCCCAACGCAAGGCTCAAACCCACCAACCAAGAGATCATGACCTGAGCCGAAGTTAGACGCTCAACTGACTGAGCCACCCAGGTGCCCCAAGCTGCACTTTTTTTTTTTCAGTCATATAGGGACACATTCTGACACTGTTGATTTTATATTCTCTGGGTTTCAGAGCTTTCAAGGGCTGTAGTCCTACACAGAGGGAAAGAACGGACCAGAAGGGCATTAACATTGGGCTCTGATCCCATTCCAGGCACAGTGCTCTGGGTTAAAATGATCTCATCTGGACTGTGGGAGAAATGAGAAGGAACTGTTAGAGGGGTGGCATAAAATTTCAGTATTTCAGCAGTCTGCAGTGCAACGAACTGTGACCCCTGTTGTCTCAGCCACCCCTTTGGGCGCTCATTCATGCCTCAGCGCAGCCACAACACAGTCCACTGTTTATGGGTGAATAAGAGGGTGAAATTGATCTCCATGCCTCAAGCAGTTTATACTTGAGAGCGATGCTAGGGCGTGGTCACAGGTAGTGTAAGTGGCAATGTAGGACACAGGAACTAAGACACCTCACGGTCCCAAAGTTTTGTCATAATTTCACTTTTGAAATCTAGGGCTAAATTCTGAGATTTGTATGGTAGTGTATCCTACATGGATATTTGTGTCTACCGAATAGTCATCTACTGCGAGAACTAAAGAGGTTTTATTTTATTATAGTGGGCATATTGAATGTTTATTATACTAGCTGTTAAAAAGGAATTTCTTCCTTAGTATTTTAGTTTTTGCTCTTCAACTCTAATAGGGAAAAAGTAGGGACACCTGGGTGGTTCGTTCGTTAAGCATCCAACTTCCGCTCAGGTCATGATCTCACGGTTTGTGGGTTGGATTCCTGCATCGGGCTCTGTGCTGACAGCTCAGAGCCTGGAGCCTGCTTCGGATTCTGTCTGCTTCTCTCTGCCTTTCCCCCGCTCGCCCTCTGTCTCTGTCTCTCAAAAATGAATAAACATTTAAAAAATTAATATGGGAAAAAGTAAAATGATGACAATAAATAGCACACAAAAGGAGTAAGTGTACAAAATAGTTCCTTATAATTACTAAGAGTAGCAGATATATATATATATATATATATATATATATGCACTTGGGGAACTGTATAGTTGAGGTTCTATAAACTATTGGGATGTTTGGCCAGATTATATAATTATGTATAAAAATTTTAAAACTGCATGAGAAATTGTGTCAATTTGATAGTAATCATGGGTGTTATTCAAACACAATTTTTTCTTTGATAGCGTAGGTAAAAACTAGCCACATCACATAGAATGCCTGACACTCCACCTCTCCAGGAAAAGGCTGAGGGTAAAGTAATGCTAGTGTGCAATGTCCTTGCTGAAAAGGTGTTACCCAAATTCTATCAACCTGACATAGACCTGCTGGTAAGAGGCTGTATATGATACAGAATGGGCAGGCAGGTGTTTTGGAAAGTCAGCTTTAAAAAAATGCAAAGGTGGTTGCCTGGCTGGCTCAGTCGGTAGAGCATGGGACTCTTGATCTCTGGGTGGTGAGTTCAAGCCCTGCCTTGGGTTTGGAGCCTCCTAAACATAATAAATACATGAATAAAGCCAAAGGAAAATCAACTCTGCCATCTGGTGTACAAACAGGTCATTGCACCTTCTTTTTCTTTCCATCAAAAAACACCCAATCCACTTATTCTTCATTTCTGAAGGATCGTCATGATATTGCAGCTGAGTGGTTTCACCAGCTAACTGAAGCCTGTTACAGATTTTTCAAAAATTGTTGAGGGGAATGTTCCTAAAAGAATTACTCATTTAGTGCCTATGGTGAACCCATTTGCATCTTCCTTTGGTGACTCAGCTCGCTCATTATGAACATTAATTACCTCACTGTCTGTAATTCACAGATAACGTCAGGGTTAAATGAGATCTGGTCCCACCCTAAATGGGCCCGTGGAGAGTACTGTCCTTGTTTGCAGTACACTGTTTGAATTCCTACTCTGTGGATGTCCCTGCTCTGCTCTGCAAGCTAGCCAGGCACCTGGGGCAGGGTAACCAGAGTCCTGGGTGCAGAAACCTGAAGCCACAAGGCAGAGATGGCCTGGACTGGAAACAGGTGGTGTCCAGATGTAGAAGGAAACCTGAAAAGTAGAGCAGAACGTCAACAGGTCAAAAAGGCAGGGATCCGTCAGGGGCTAGACACCACAGGAATAAAAACAGAGAGAAGGTGAAGCGAGAGAGGAATTCTATCATAGCTCTAAGTCCTGTAGACAAGAAGAAATACTCCCTCTTTCTTGACAGTGGCTCCAGGTCACCTTTATTGAGCTCGGTCCAAATCCAGTCTCTTCCTTCATCTCTGCCACCAAAGGAGCTCTTGAACTTCATAGGAAGGATAGCCAGCTGGAGCCGCGTACAGATGCACATTCTCTGGCCACCCTTTCCTGGGATGGTGCGTCAGTAGGTCTGAGATGGAGCCTCTGAGGCTTCCTATTCTTTTTAAGTATTTATTTATTTATTTTGAGAGAGAGAGAGAGCACTTGAAGGAGTGGGGAACGGCAGAGAGAGAGGGAGGGAGAGAATCCCTCACAGCACAGAGCTCAACTCGAGTCTCAATCTCACAATCTGTGAGATCATGACCTGAGCCGAGATCAAGAGTTGGTCTCTTTAACCGAATGAGCTACCCAGGTGCCCCGAGTCTTTCTATTTTTAATAAAACCCACAGATGACCTTGATCCAGATAGTACAAGGCCCCCTAAAATCCTATACTCAAGGTTGTGTACCACATGTCTGAATTGAACAAATAATAGATCAACATAAAAATTGTGGTTGGTTTCTCATGCATATTGACCTCTTTGTCTAAAACCCTGTTCTCATGAACCTTATTCATACCATACAAAGTTCCAGTGATGCTGTTTAGGAAATATTGATTTGAAATATTTCTTTAAAAATAAACATCATAAAGATTCACTTTTTCCCCCAAATGAAGCAACATAATGGTGAAATCACACCTACGCGCTCTGATACTGGGGGAAGATGTGTAAAATGAGAGGATTGAAATCAAGGAAATCAATTCAGACATTAGGAGTTTACCTTCTGATAACTATTCAGCTTAGGGATCAGTACCTGTGTGTAAATTTACTGAATTCTTAAACAACGTGTTTTTGCCCATCTTAGCCATCCAGTCTGTAAACTTAATTTAATTTTTAAAACTTTTGAAGTTTCTTTAGGAATCTGATGGTGCAGATTTTTCCCCACGAGAATTACATGTTTCATATAAAGAGGAAGAGAAATCAGTAGTTCTTTCCTCCTAACAGTTGCTTGTGAATCATTGATAGGATAGATCTCAAAGCATATCACATTTAGAGTTTTTGTTTCTTCAACTGAAGTTTTGCTATAATTCTTAAAATTGGTGGCTACCAGTAGGAAGATCACGCATTCCATTTTTATCTATGGAAAAAGTAGTCCACCCCTGTTGTCCTGGTATCCTGTATAATTCATGCACCATTCACTCTAAAAAAAATCACAGTTTGGATGATAATATGTTTACCTCGCATTAGTTAAATAGTATCAACTCACAACAAATGAACAAAGGAAAAAAAGGCAAAACAAAAAACAGACTCTTAACTCTAAAGAACCAACAGATGGTCACCGCAAGGGATGTGGAGGGGAGGGAGACCGGTGAAACAGGTAATGGGGATTAAGACTGCACTTACCTTGATGAGCTCTGAGTAATGTATGGAACTGTTGAGTCACTATATCCTATGCCTGAAACTATTACAACACTCTATTTTAACTAAACTGGAATAAAAAAAAATAGTATCAACTCACAAATAAATAGCATTCTATTCTATTCTTCAGATTTGATGAAACCTTCATTTTTCTTTTTTAAATTTTTTTAAATGTTTATTTTTGAGAGAGAGAGAGAGAGAGAGAGAGAGAGAGAGAGAGAGAGAGAGTGTGCGCGCAAGCAGGGGAGGGACAGAGAATGATGGAGACACAGAATCTGAAGCAGGCTCCAGGCTCTGAGCTGTCAGCCCAGAGCCTGATGTGGGGCTTGAACTCAGGAACCCATGAGATTATGACCTGAGCCAAAGTCAGGCACTTAACCGACAGAGCCACCCAGGTGCCCCAAACCTTCACTTTTCTTGTCAACAAGTGCTTCTTTTTATTTAAATGGAACATCTTAAATTAGGTATGTTTTGTAAAAAAAAGAAATCGATGCTTCTCTATATATAACTTTGGAAATAGCCCTCAAAAATGCTAATTTTTGGAAAATTCCACTTTGGGCATTTATTACAGACAACCCACCCACTGGAACCCTCTGATTCTAGAACTAGAAAAGCTGGCTTTAACAAAAAATCAGTTTGAAAGCAATACTTAACTACAAGGCAGCAAGAACTTGAGAAGCCACTACTCCGGGGGAAAGACACGTACAGAAATGCAAGACTGCCATTGGGCTCTGCTTTCTCCCCTCAACACACGTCTGCCCACTCCCGGGTGGGGGGCGGGGTGTGTGGCTGGGGAGCATGTGGAGCAGGTGGGTGTGTCTCAACGCAGGGAGGCCAAGAGTCAGCTCAGGACCCACCCAGGGGGGAAGCCAATACATAATCTGGGGTTCCATGCGAGACCCTTGAAAGGTTACACCCTGGGAAACATCATGACCTGAACTATATCCGAGTTGTAAAAAACCCCAGATTAGAATGAAATTAATCCCTGAGAGATAAAGTAATATTCACTTACCCCAACTGCCTCCCAGAAGCAAAGGTAAGTTCTAGTTGGGTTTCGATGAGGTCGTCCTGGAGTAGGCTGGGCCTTTAATCCACCGTGTCTGATTTCCTTATAAAAAGAACTTTGGACTCAATCAGACACAAGGGAGGACACTGCGTGAGTGTGAAGGCAGCGATCAGGGTGATATCTACCAGCCAAGGCCCGCCCAAAGCTGTCCAGTAAACCTGCAGGAGCTGGGGCACAGGTGGGAACAGATTCTCCTTCCCAGCCTCCCGAGGACCCAGCCCCGCCCACACCCTGATCTCGGACTTCCAGCTTCCGGAACAGGGAGCTGATACATTTCTGTTGTTGAAGGCACCTAGCGTGTGCTTCTTTGTTACAGCAGCCCTAGCTGACGGGTAAAGTGGGGAAAGATAATGACAAAAGATGCTATTAGTTCTTTTTGTCCCTCGCTCCGTGCACACTGCTGTAGGCCAGCATCAAAAACACGAGAGAGCACGTCAGGGCGTGCAAGGGCAAGGGGAAATCTATTGGGTGGAGAGCAGCAGTGTGACCTGGGGGGCTGGCCTCATGTTCCTGCCTCTCTGTTTTCTGTCCACACATTCGTTTCTGGGAGGCATTCTTCAGATCTCCAGAAACTGGCCGAGAGGCATTTACCGTAACTAAAGAGGTTTAGGCTTGGCAAAGGAGCACCTGGGTCAAGGAAATTGAGAGGCACCGAGGGAAGCCGCAGTGGGGGGTGGAGAGGGGAGGGCACACTGTGGGGACCGCAGGTCAGTCCAAGGGCGTGGCTCTCCTCATCGCCTCCACCTCCTGCTGTTCAGGGTGCTAGTGATCAATGACCTGTCTCTCAGCTCCAAATTCACCGTTTAGTGCCGGCTCTGCAGCTCTGGGAAGAATCCCATTAAGCAGCTCTCCTTGTAGTAAGCATGACAGTCAGCTTTCTTAGTATGGGCTCTGGAGGGACAGCACAGAGGAAGGGACTTCTCTCACTGGCCCGAGTGGCTGCACTCATGGTGACAAGCCTGCAGGAACATCAGTGATGTGTGCCAGCCACATGCCCAGAATGCCACCTTGCAGCCCCTCTTGGCCTGCTGGTCCCCTCCTTATAGCTCCTGCAACCTGATGCTGGGGGCTCTGGCCTCCCACCCACCTTCAAGAAGCACCTTCATGCCTGCAAGCCCATGCATCTGCCCACATGCTGCGGCTCACTTGCACCCCAGTGATTCCCGGCTTGCCCAAGAACTGTGGACCAGCTCCTACCTGGGCAACCCTGTCAACTGTCCCACCATCCATACCTTCCCCATGGGGTTTTTTACCCCACCCAGGGTGGGGACCCCCATTCCATGTTGGTCCTTCCTTGGGCACTCTCCAACAACCCTGGGGAAACAATGAGAAATCTCTCTATATCTTATATCTACTTTCTAAAATCGTAGCTTAACCATCCCTACAATTACACATCCCCAATTTAAATGACCATGTGGTCGGTCCTGTGTCCTGATGGGATCCAAGCTGATACACCCGGCAAGCAGGTATGGCCCATGTGCACATCTTCACACGAAAGAACCGTTGCTCCAAGAAATCCACAGATCTGATAAAAGCCACTGAGCTCTGGTCATTCTGCAATCTGAGGCTGCCCTCAACTGCAGGTGCATCCCGCACAGGGCACCATAAGTGAGCCCTATTGGGTTCAGAGTGCCTCACTGGCATCCAAATTAAGTGTAAATTACTCCCAAGGGGTGGCATCCTTTTCTATTGATTTGCATAATTCAATTGTATAATAGACGTGGGTTCCTCAGGAGCATTACTGGGCCCTGGGACACTAACACTGGCCCTTTGGGCAGAGCTGTAAGGAGAAGTGAGCTGGAGAACCCTGAGATCATTTGTGTACTCATTCAAACACATTTATGAAGTAAAATGTCCTTGTTTCTTCCCCGAGTCAGTAGCAGAAGGGAAACTTCTGAGGAAAGGAATAAGGCCCTTCTGACTCCCCATGGCAGCACCACGCTCCTTGCTTTGCTCAGCATGTTGGGTTTGGGGATTGTGTCTGCTCAGCTGCTGTAATAAGAACACCATAGGGGCACCTGGGTGGCTCAGTCGGTTAAGTGTCTGACTTTCAGCTCAGGTCATGATCTCACTCATGGTTTCGAGCCCCGTGTCGGGCTCTGTGCTGACAGCTCAGAGCCTGGAGCCTGCTTCAGATTCTGTGTCTCCCTCTCTCTCCCTGTCCCTCCCCTGTTCACGCTTTCTCTCTCTCTTTCTCTCTCTCTCTCTCTCTGAAAAATAAATAAGACATAATAAAAATTAAAAAAAAAAAAAAGGAACACCATAGTCTGAGAGCTTAACTAACGAGTACTGCTTCATCCTGGTTCACAGTTCTGGAGGCTGCGTTGTCTGAGATCAGGGAGCTGGCAGGAGGCCCAGTGTCCAGTGAGACCTGCTGCCTGGCTTGCTGACAGCAAGCGTCTTATTGCGTATTCCCATAGCCCATAGGGAGAGAAATCATTTCTCTTGAGTCTCTTCTTATGAAAGCACTAATCCTATTCATGGGTGCTCCACCCTCATGACCTAATCATCTCCCAAAGGCCCCACTTTCTAATCCTCTTACCTTTGGGGGTAGGTTTCAACACACGCGTTTGGGAAGTGGACACACTCGGTCCAAAACCAGGTTGCTCATTAATTTTACATGTAGCTTGCCTAGGCTATGGTGTCCAGTTGTTTGGTCAAACACTAACTACGTGTTGCTGTGGAGGTGTTTTGTAGATGTGGTTAACATCTGTAATCAGTTGACTTTGAGTAAAGCAGATTACTTCTATAACAGGGCGGGCCTTGTGTAATCAGTGGAAGGCCTTGAAGGCAAAAACTGAAGGATTTTTTTTTTTTTTGAAGGAATTCTGCCTCCAGACTCTAACAGAAATCATGAATATGTTTCTAGCCTGCTGGCTTGTTCTACAGAGTTCAGACTTGCCAGTCCCCGCAATTGCATGAGCCAATTCCTTAAAATAAATATCTTTTTATCTGTTTTCTGTAGATTCTGTTTCTTGGGAGACCCCTGACTGTTACAGTAGATGGGGCAGGGGGCAGGGGGACGGGGAGGACCAAGGAAGTGGTTTAGTCATTGAAACCCTCGGCCTGGACAAATCTGGAGGAAGCTTCCAGATCAATTCCTAGCATCATCTGGAAAGCTTCTAAAGGATAAGGAGAAAAATGTGTCCAATGACAGAGGACAGAGGGGGCTTCATAGTTTGGTGTCTTCCTATAGAGAAACTCAACATGCCCAGAGTAGCCCATCTTGAGGGCCTCTGGGCTGGATGGAGAGAGACTAGGGTTTTGAGGGGACTAGGTGAGCCCAGGGACTGTAGTGTCTTCTTGTCACTGGCCAGGGGGAGGCAGAGGACTAGTAAATAAAAATAAATCTCTGGGTGCCTCTGAGGTCTTGAACTACCAAAAAAAAGTGACTAAGTCCTTGGTTCTGGTACAGGTTTGGAAGTATTATGTCACAGGTCTCGAAAGCTATAGAGAAATCATATGTAACAATTTATGACAAAACTTTAAAGTCTAGGTCAGCAGACTATGGCTTATGGGCGAAATCTGTCATGCCTCTTATTCATATATGTCCTGCAAGGGGAGGGGGGTGACATCTTTAAAGATTTGGTAAAAGAAACAAAGAAAGAGTACTTTTTACAAATATTCTAGGAAGTTCAATTATCAGTGTTCATACCATCTTATTGGAACACGCCTTTTCCTTTATATATTATTACCTTTGGCTGCTTGTGCGCTACATGACAAAACTGAGTTATTGGACAGACACCACACAGCATATAAAGCTGAAGTGCTACTCTCTGGTCCCTTATAGAGAAAAGTTTGCTGACTCCTGCTTTAAACCATCACAAAACATTTAGTCTCTCTCTAGTAGGATCGTAATCAGTGTGCCATGTCATAGGTTCATAGTGTGATGAAGTACCTATATACAGAAACATATAAATATTTAAATAAGTAAACATACACACACAAACACATATATATATAAAATCTTCAATGTTTTCATTTCAACTTATGAAAATTCCAAGAAAAACATTAAATATTTAAAAAAAATTTTTTTAACATTTTTATTTATTATTGAGAGATAGAGAGAGACAGAGCATGAGCATGGGTGGGGCAGACAGAGGGGGAGACACAGCATCTGAAGGAGGCTCCAGGCTCTGAGCTCTCTGCACAGAGCCCAACGTGGGGCTTGAACTCACAAACTGCGAGATCATGACCTGAGCTGAAGTTGGATGCTTAACCGACTGAGCCATCCAGGCTCCCCAATGATGGATCAGTTTTAAGAAGTGGATCTTTTTCATAAAATGGAACTAATTAAGGGAAAATATTTAGCTTATTCAATTTATCTTGGTCATATATTTTTTATTTTCTTTGTATATATATTCCAATTTATTATTATTTTTAATGTTTTTTAAGATGTTTATTCTTGAGAGAGAGAGATTGAGAGAGAGGGAGAGAGAGAGATAGAGAGAGAGAGAGAGAACGTGAGCAGGAGAGGGGCAGAGAGAGAGGGAGACATAGAATCCAAAGCAGGCTCCAGGCTCTGAGCTGTCAACACAGAGCCTGATGCAGGGCTTTAACCCAGGAACCGTGAGATCATGACCTGAGCTAAAGTCAGACGCTTAACCAACTGAGCCACCCAGGTGCCCCTATATATTCTGATTGAAAACAACTTTAACAATAATGTCATCCTAGGAAATGAGCTTAACAGAAAATGAGCCATTGCAGAGGTTTGCCTATTGATCGAATGACCAGGCAATGGCCCTCAACAGTGACCCCTAGGATATGCTGTGCTTTCCAGTGTAATAATGCTTAATTATGTAGACTGAATGAGTTGAATGCTTCTCAAGCTTTCCCTGGTTTCATGCTAGGTGTTAACAATTCAGTTTCACTTTTATGCAATGATTAAGTCTAGTTTTGATGATATTCTTTCTCCCTTCTCCTTGAGTAGCAAGTTAATGCAGGGTCTTCTGCCCCTTGGCCCTGAGGGCCTCAGTTAATATTTGATTAGTGAATGAATGCTAAGTGGATCAATAAACCAATCCAGATGTCAGAGCTCTGGCTTCAGCTGGAAAGAGCTGAAGGGGCAGTCTTTGAAATTGGCCACGTGTCAGCAGGCTGGCAGGGGGCCAGGTGATTGTTCTGGCTTAGCCTCGCGGAGATTGTTCCGATGACATGCTTCCATAGAGTGACGAGAACTGAGGTGGAGGAAAAGACACTTCTTAATTCACACCTGGAAACCCGGGGTTGGGAGTAGGAACAGCCAGCAGACCAAGTAGAGCGTGCTTTCACTGTTGGAGCTGTGCTGCCTCCTGAGCCAGTCGCGTCTGCTCCTTGTGTGCTTGCTTTGATTCTCTTGCAGCTGCATCTCTGCCTTCAGGACCAGGGAAGACATCTGTCAGAGAGTGCTGGGTGTTGCCAGATGTCTTCCCCACCATATGCGGCCACCCAGCCGAGGAAGGGTTTCTATCAACTCAGCTGCTTACATTGCAGAAAGCAGGTAAAAAGAGCCCTTTGGGGGCACTTGAGTGGCTCATCAGTTAAGCATCTGACTCTTGATTTTGGCTCAGGTCATGATGTCGTGGTTTGTGAGTTCGAGCCCCACATCAGCCTCTGCACTGATGGTGTGGAGCCTGCTTGGGATTCTCTCTCTCTCACTCTCTCTGCCTCTACCCCAAGCCACTTGCTTTCTCTGTCTCTTTCTCTCAAAATAAATAAATAAGCTTTAAAAACTTTAATAAAAAAAGAGTCCTTTGGATGTGGAAATCAGCTAAAATGAAATTTACAAGAGCCAGAGAATGTTGTTAGAATTTCCTCTGTGGCTGCATACTTAGGGAATTAGAGCTATCAATTGACATGCCATTCTTGATGGTGGGATCTGCCTCAGGCTACATCATTGATTTTCCACCTCACCATCCACACTGGTGTGCAGGCTGGAAACCACCCCTCATCCATCACATCCCACCCAACACCAGTTCCTGTCTTTCTAACTCCGAAGCGTCTGTTGGTCTACGTTCTCCTCTCCATCCATCTGAAGAGTTTGGAGCCCAGCCATTCGGTAGCCAAGCACTAGCCCTGTGACTCAAGTTCCATGACTTTGAAACAGGGATGAAATAGTTTCTGCACTTCCTACTTCACTGATATATGATGAGGCATGACCAAGACACTTTGAAAATCATGATGGAAAACAGAGACAGAATTACATACTATAAATGCACCATCAGGTAAGAAGTTTTCCTTTACAGTGAAATGACTTGCTTCTAGGTTATTCTATGTCACTTAACGTTGTTGGAAGCACTGACCTGTAAACTCTGCCCTTGAAATCTGAGCACATTCAGTCATCACACCCACAAATGAGACAGATGAAATCACAGTTGACACATGAGAAGGTGTGTCCCCTGGAGATCAGATAACCAAGCACCCTGCTGGGAAGTCTGCCTTCAGGGATCCAAGATGGTGTGACCCAGAAGCCTTTGCTCCTTTCTCCACCTGTGAGGTCGGCATGGGAAGGGGGTCCTGAGAAAGTGCCCTGAGCAGAGCTGGGCAGGGAGTGGACCCTCGGTAACCATTGTTTGTTACAATTTCTAAACAATATTGATAGACACGGGTGCAACTGATCACTAGCACAATACACCTCATCTCAGATGCGTTCACAAACCTCTGGTGATTCAAGACATCCAACTAAATAGAGTCCCCTTGAGAGCAGCAGGAGGGCTGCAGCTGGGACCACAGAGTGCCCACCCCCCCTTGTATTTTATAAGGTGGCAGTCTTTTCTCCTCCTCAGCTGCTAGGAAAGTCACGGAAGCTAGTGCTTAATCAGCAGAACACTGCTTGCTGGGGACACTGAGGATTCTCACTTCACTTAGCATCTAAATTGTGTTCTTTTGGCCACACATGTTACACCTCCTCTTCTATGTAAGTTTTCATTGCTAAGTGAGACAGTAGCTCCTCATGAGTTGGGACATTTTATTTTTAGTATGTCTGATGTGAAGCACTACTTATAATATTAGACATATTAATTTTTTATTATCTCTTCTCATTAGGCTCCTCTCAGTCTTCATCTTGGAAGAAACGTGTGTGTTTCAGTGAATGGACAGTGGCACCAGACAAAACAGAGTTGGAATCCCGCCTTTGTGGCAGCTTCTTTGCTATGAGCATTTGAGCAGCCCATGACCTCACGGAGCTGTGTCTTGGGACACCCAGTGTCTGCCTCATAGCCTGATGGTGAAGGTGAGGATCATCTGTGTGAAGCAGTGGATAACACAGCCCCTGCACACAGATTGCACTTGAGATGATACCATCACTTCTTTCCTTAGCTCTCTGCCTCTTCCTACTTTGCGTTTCTTGTTATTCTTGTGGTCTCCCCAGATAGGAACTAATCACATGTTGAGGGCATCCTGAGACTGTTGTCCTGAACTCCCCGCATCTTATGAAACACTTGGAGTATGTTTCTCCCTCCTTTTTTTCATGCCTCAGTTGGGTTTCTGAAGGAGACTCACAGCAGGCTTCTGCCAGGACGCAGATTCCCCGCGTTGACGTAGGCGCCATCTCCTGGTCATCTAAGGGAGGTACACACACATTTTATCCCCGCTTTCTAAACCACAAAGGAATGTTAAATTCAAATAGTATTACTACACCCATTAAAAAGAAATAGGCAGAGTAGCAACTCAGTCTTTTGTACCTTGGCATCTTTTTTTTTAAGTTTGTTTGTTTTGAGAGAGATAAAGAGAGCACAAGGAGAGAGAAGGAGAGGCAGAATCCCAAGAAGGCTTTTCGCCATCAGCGCAGAGCCCTATGTGGGGCTGGGTCTCACCAACTGTAAGATCATGCCCTGAGCCTAGATCAAGAGTTGGACACTTAACTGACTGAGACACCCAGGTGTTCCTCTTGGCATCTTTCTTTAAACTTATGGCAATACTATGGAGGAGAAATGAAATTATATAATTCTTTGTCTATCTAACAAAATGACTTTTATATGAAGAGTCAAGCTTTAAAAAAAAGTGGTTAAAATGTTGTAGAAAACAGCAAATGATGATTCAGTTGGGAGTCTGAAATTACTATGAATGTTCTGGATCAGAGGAGCCCATTAGCAACGTTGAATGAGGTTTATTTCTCCTACTCTTCAATCCCCCCCCAAGCAAAGCCAAACCATCCACGGATGTTGGTGGGCTTTCTTGGTAGTGATGATGTTGCCTCCCCAAACCCTGCATTTCCTCATGAACCAGGTGATATGTGTGAGGGAAATGCATGCACCAGGCACCCTCTTTGAATGCCACCACCTTCTCTCACCCAACAAAACAACATGTGGATGTTTGGGAACCATGGAGCAGACCCAATTCCCTGCAAAGCACCATGGAGAACTCTTTCTAAGAGGAGGGGACCTCTGTGGGGAGGGCAGACAAACAGGGCAAGGGTGCCTGGAGAAAGGAACCACCTCTGACCAGGCCCATTTACCTTCTTTCCTTCTCTTCTAGCTTCTGTTCTATCCATTTAAAGCTAGGGTCAGCAGATGCCTGCCTGGTCAGCCATCCCCTTTGTTGATAAAGCTGTGTTCACACATGACAGCCACAGCTATCTGTCTGCATGTGGTGTCTGGACACTGTCTTGCTATGCCATCCCAAGTGACACCATCACACTCTACGACTGTTTTTGCAATGAGGGAAGCTGGTTACCACCCCTGGAGCACTAGCACTGTGGAGTGCTAGAAGCCCTGGAGGTAGAAGCCCTCCTTATATTGCCAAGGTGGAGCTGGTTTTGAGAATGACACAGCCAATAAGTGCCCTGGTCCTGCTTGGGAAATCACGCTGTGAGGAGTGAGTGGGACACAGGCAGGGGCATTGAGAAAGTCCTTATCATCTTATCTACCTGAAGCACAGCGTGTGCAACTCTCACCTCCACCCACACCCGGGCCTTGCTCACCGCAGCGTGTTAGAGCTGCACCGTGCAGCTGTATTTGTCTCTTCGACCATGGCCGGATTGAGGTTATCTGGATACCCGAGTCCCTCCTTCTTCAATGTCCCTCGAAGTCAGCAGGCCACATCACACAGCGGTGCACGCACAACTTCCTGATACGGAGAATAGGAAGACATTTTCTCCCTTAGATTCGAATAATAAGGGCCTACGATCGCATAACTCATTAACAAATAGCTACTGATAAATAAGTATTGTCATCCAAGCCTCAAAAGTTTGATAAAATGTTCTCAACTTCTTAGCTGTTTTATTTTTTGTCATTCCTACAGCCAGTTACTTCATTCAGTTTGAGGTTAAATGTATGTTCCAACAATAATTCATCTTAGCTCTTACACCATAAACTAGAAGGGACAAGGCAAGGCTTTTCATGGGCATTTTCAACTGCATTTTTACTTATGTGTTTGTTTAATAGTTAAAGCCAGTTTTTAATTATGCTTAATTTTTTTCTAGGATAAAATCCTTATAGCCAAGACCGTACCCCCTCTGGCTACAGATCATCACATCCCCACCCTGGCATCTGTTCTCACACGGAAACTTTGCTTTGCTTCTCCAGCCCAGCCCAGGCCTGTCTTCTGAGCTCCAGAGCCATCCAAACATTAGACTGCCTACTCAGCATCACCTCTGGAATTTTGCAAGCTCAACATACTCAAAACCATGTTCATGGTTTTTTCCTCCCCTTCATGCCCCCACAGCTCCCTTCTCATGCCTTACACACTAAACCCGTGTTCCTATTTCACCAGGAAATGGCACAAGCCAAGAAACCAAGCAGGCCTCCCTGGGCTCCATGCTCTCTTACAGCCACATGTTCAATTCATGTCCAATTCTGTTCATTTTATCTTTTAAATTTTTTAAGTTTATTTATTAATTTTGAGGGAGAGAAAGAGCGAGCATGAGTGGGGGAGGGCCAAAGACAGAGGGAGAGAGAGAGAATCCCAAGTGGGCTCTGAACTGTCACTGTCAGTGCAGAGGCCCATGTGGGAGTTGAACCCATGAACTATGAGACCATGATCTGAACCAAAATCAGGAGTTGAACACTTAACTGACTGAGCCGCCCTGGCGCCCCGTATCCATTGCTTTTAATTCAGTTGACTTTTTCCTCTCCATCTTTATGACCATCACCCTAGTCCTATCATTTCTTGTTTTTTAAATATTATTTTATTTCCTTTTTTATTTTTTAGACAGAAACGAGTGTGTGATGGGGGAGGGGCAGAGAGAGAGAGAGAGAGAGAGAGAGAGAATCCCAAGCAGGCTCCATGCCCAGCATGGAGCCCCATGCTGGGCCCTATCTCACAATTCTGGGATCATGATCTGAGCCGAATAATCTATAATTACTCAGTTGGTACTTAACCTACTGAACCACCCAGGTGCCCCTTAAATATAATTTTAATTTTTAATTACATTTTAAATTTAAATATATTTTAATTGGCAATACAAAGATATAAAGACCCAAATCAGAAGGTATAGAACAGTATGCACTGAAAAGTCTCCCTCTTGCCAGTCCCCTAGCCAACCTGTTACTGTCCCCCATGCAACTCATGACAGAGTATAACATATCCAGTTACTCTATTATGCATCTTGGTTTATTTTAATTAAAGAATGTATCTTAGTGCTCATTCCATGAAGAGCTTCTTTATTCTTTAAACAATTGTCTGTCATCCTATTAAAAAATAAATTATTGGTAGGCATTCAGGTCACTGTTAATTTTTCTGTATCTATAAAGTAAATTCCCAGAAGTGAAGTTACTAGATTAACTAAGAACAAAGCCGCCATCATTTCTCCTGGAAGCAATAGCTTCCTAGCTGGTGTTCCCTCACCACTGTTGACCTCCCGTGAGCTTTGCTCTACTCTCCAGCCAGAGTAATCGTTTTTCCATAGGGGTGTCCATTGTTCCAGGACCATTTTTGAAAAAGACTCTTTACCCTCATCGAATTGCCTTACACTGTTGTCTAACACCTATTAGCTGTACCCCTCTCTGGATTGATCTCTATACGAATCTTGATTTCAGCCTCTGAACTCTATTTTGATACATTGACCTATATGTCTATCCATACATATATTTCAGTCTTGATTACTAAAGCTCTTGCAGGTATTTTATATTTCAATATAATTTTAGAATTAGCTTGTCAATTTCTATTTAAAAAAAAAAAAAACCGTGCTGTGATGTTGATTGGGACCAGTGTGGGATCTATATAGATCAATTTGACAATTTGGGGAAAAATCAACTTGGGGAGATTTTATATCTTGATAATA
Source organism: Cryptoprocta ferox (assembly GCA_028646485.1). Lineage (NCBI taxonomy): Eukaryota > Metazoa > Chordata > Mammalia > Carnivora > Eupleridae > Cryptoprocta > Cryptoprocta ferox. The sequence continues at coordinate 51,284,545 of CM053576.1, read as the reverse complement.
TTGAATTCTCCAGTCTATGACATAATATATCTCTGTTTTTAAGTAGGTCTTCTTTAGCTTCTTGCATCAATATTTTGTATGTTGTAG
>CM053576.1:50865845-51283958 GCA_028646485.1 Cryptoprocta ferox | reverse complement strand
TTCTTGCATCAATATTTTGTATGTTGTAGGGCACTGAAGCAGCGACCCTCCAGCAGCAATAGCACAGCTAGGGCCATATCTTGATCTTGGCTCACCACCTCCAACAGGAGGAATGGGGCCCTTAGAGTACTGGTTGACTCCAGGACTGGGGCATAAACAACACGAGGAGGAAGAAGAGGGAGGAGAAGGAGGAGGAGGAGGAGGAGGAGAAGGAAGGGAAGGTAGAGGAGGAGAGGGGAGGGGGAGAAGGAGGAACAAATTGGAACAATATGAGGGACAAAATAAAGTTTTAAAGTATTGGATTATAACACAAAGAATAAAATATCTCTAAGTCCACATTGATATCAATGTTATTAAATAACAGCATAAGGGACAACTTTTCCTTACAGAAGATTAATAAATAATAAATAATTAAATATTAATACAAATAAAGAAATAGTATACAATATATTATTTATATGACCTATAATATAAATAATACACACACTTAATAAATAATAATTAATTAATTAATAACTAATAAATGTAGAAGGATTCAGAGAAATAGCAAATCACCACCAGAATACCACAATAATAATTGCTTGCAGACAAGATCCCCAATGAATGCTAAAATTAGTGCACAAAATTTTAAGGAGAAACAGGATTTGGCATAGCTGTTAATATGGCTCCCCAAACATTTATAAATAACTGTGGTTGGCAGTAATTAATTACTACACTTCACAAATTCTTTTATACTCCTCCCTCCATTACATGGATTTTAACTCTTGTCACCTTCAGGGTGGTCAGGACTTACTCAGGAGTAAATAAGAGTATGAAAAAGGAAATAGTAGTTTTATAGTAGGGAGACCTGGCATACACCACCTTAGCCGCATGATCAAGGTAAGTGTCTTTGGTAATAAGATGTCTTGCCGTTGTACACCCCCAATATGATAACTTGAGAAGGACACACCACTTCTGTCATCTTCCACCCCAGAATCTACATTCTTATCATGAGAAAACCTCACACCAACCCAAACTGGAGGATTCTGGAAAATGCCTGGACAGTACATTTCAAAGTGTCAAGGTCATGAAAGACAGGAACAGATTGAGGGGCTGTCACTGACTTGGGAGACTTAGGAGACATGAAGACCACATACAGCGAAGGATCTTGGGTCAGATCCTGGAACAGAAAAAGTGAGGAGGACAAAAATGGGGGAGTCCAGACGAAGTCTACCATTCAGTATCAGGATCATGCCAATGTTAATTTCTTAGATTTGAAACGTGTACCATAGTTATTCAAGGTGTTAACGCTGGGGAGAGCTGATTGAAGGAAATATAGGCATTTTCTGTATTATCTTTGCAGTTCTAGGTCTACGATTATTTCAAAACAGGAAGTTAAAAATCAGGCAATAATTATGGGGCCAAGGGAGATCCAGATGTTGGCGTGAACTTGATAGGGATTTAAAAATATCTATAGTTGAAAGGTCATGAAATTAGATGACAAGGATGAAGACTGTAAACAGACAAGTAGAAACTATAAAAAAGAATCAAATGGGAATGCTTGAACTAAAAGAAACAATAACTCAAACAAAAAACTTAAGGAATATATTTAACAATAGATCAGACAAATTTGTGTAAAAGAGTTCAGAAGAGAGAAAAAGGATATTAAAAAAACAGAAAAGAGAATGAAAGATGTCAGACACAGCAAAAAAAAATCTAGTGTACATGAAATTATATAAAAACAGTCCCCTCCTCACTTCTCCGTAGCACGCCTTTCTTATCCCATCTCATGGAGAGACTCTATGTTTTGTCACCCTCAATCAGAGGAACAAATATGAATTTGAATATTTAATGATAATTAATATTAATACTATTAATTAGTATTAATAATTAATGGCACCAAATATTAGTTAAATATAAATATATGCACACAAACAGATAATGTTTATTTAAAATGTGTTATATATATGGGGGCACCTGGTTGGCTCAGTTGGTAGAGCATGCAACTTCTGACATCAGGGTCATGAGTTCAAGCCCCCTATTGGGTGTAAAGATTACTAAAACAAAAATAAATAAACTTTTAAAAAAGCATTTAAAATGTGCTGTATATGTTGGATGCTTTTGATCGGTGCTTAACCTATGAAAGTAATAGCTAGCAATTACAGAGCTCTTAGTATGTGCCAGACACGGAAGGCAAAGTCCCTTAGCTCAGTCACAGCCTCAAGAAGAGCCCTGCCCCCTCTGCAGCTCAGAGGGCCACCTGCGCAGCAAGATCCGTGTCGACTGGAAGTTATGGGCAGGAGGTTAGTCTTATTGCTCTCAATTTTCAGAAGGAAAGATTTAAAGCCCTAAGCACTTCATTCATTCATTCAAGGGAACGCTAGGAAGTGTTAGAGCTGAGGCCTCAGCCCCAGCGGCCTGGCCTCGTGGCTGGGCTCTCAAGTCCTTCTGCATGCAAGGTAGCCCAGCCTGACTTGAAGCCTGGAAGCGAGGGGCTGAGGCTAGTCTAAGTTCCTGGCCATCCCTGTTGATCTTAAAAGAAAGGATATAGCACATTCTCTAGGGTCTCCCTGTGGGCTTGGGACAGCCATAAAGAAGTCCCACAGGGGAGTCTAGACAATAGCTCACATCATGGAAGGAGATGAAAGTTTGGGGAACGACAGCAGCAAAGTGCAAGGTAAAGGGCCTAGACCATCAAGAACCATCCCTGGAGAGGAGAAGGAAATGAAGGAATTCATATTCCTTCGTGGAAAGACTTGAGGACTTGATAAGATCAAAGCCTTAGACAGTGAGCACTGATAAAATAAAAAGGGGGATTCAAAGCATGCTAGAGGGCTAGGCGTGCAACGTGCAGATTCCTTTACCCATACAGATGGAAGAACGTGCATTGGGTTTTCTTATTTTTCAGACCACTCATAACAAATTCCACCTTCAGCTCCTTCTATCTTCCTGTTGATTTAATTTTCTCCTAATGACAGCAAAAGGCACAAAGGTTCCTTCACCCTGAGATAAAAAACAGAATGACATTCATGCACACTGGATGTCTCACAGTGCTGATCTCTCAGAAGTCTCACGACGCCATCTTGTGCTCTCCTTAACACATTGGTTAATCAAATGTCCTACACTTACAAAGTCATTTGACTTTCCTGAGCTATATGCTTTAGAAGCGAAGACAACTCAGACGGTCTCTGGCTTTTGGGCAGGTAAGATTTGATTGTCTGCATTCTCTAGGCAAACCTGCTGGAATACAGAGAGGTCAGTAACTTGCTGATGTTTCAGAGCTGTCGATCATATCCTGGCAAGCCCAGACAGGCACTGCTCAGCTTGTCTTTCCACCTGAGGAAGGAAGACAGAGCAGGATGGTTCTGCTGGAAAGCTGGCAGTCAAGACCTTCAGAGTGGCTGGGAGATGCTAGGGCAGAGGCTCCTAAACTTCAAGTGTGCCCAAGAATTTCCAGGGGAGCTTGCTAAAGTACAGAGCTTGGGGGGAGCTACCTCCTGAAACTCTGATGCGATCATTCTGGAGAGGGCCCAGGTGATTTTGACAAGACCAGGGCCACAGCAAAGCCAGCCCAGAGGAGAACAAATGTCGGAGGTAGACACCCATGGAGTTCTTGTAATGTCCTTTGAGCCTCAGGAGCAGGAACAGCAAATCTGTTCCTTAACATGCCTTTAATTTGCAACAGAAACAGTATTGCTATAGTAAACAATGAGGCTTGTCCAAGCAGCTCCAAGAGCAGCTGACATGGACAGAGAAGAAGCTGGAGCAGGTTGAGAGAGTGTGATGGATGCCCCTGGGGGACTGAAAGCTGGCAGCCTCTTGTGGGATCACAGGACACACCCCTAAACCATGCCCAGAACCCTGGAGGGCTCTCTGCAGGAAGGCAGCGAGGTCCTGGGTGTGCAGAAAAGGACAGAACAGGGAGTTGGAGTCATTAGTGTCAATGGCAATTGTGCACCCAGAGCTGGCAGGCATTCAGAAATTGGGCTGAACTTGGACCCACTGCCCCCGCCTCACAGGACTCCACTGCCTGTGCTGACTCCTAGTTATTCTAAAACTTCAGCTTTTAAAGTTACTCCCTTCTGATGAACATCAACCAATTTTCTACTGCAAATAGGCTATTGGGAGTGATGGCTTGAATGAATTTTCATACTCTGGGCTTAGAGCAGGCTGCCTACATAATTTGGGGGGTCCAGTGCAAAATGAAAATGTGGAGACCCTTGTTCAAAAGGCAGGAAAAAAGTGCTGTCGATGGTATTAAAATATAAAGCTTCTTCCTTTCCCCTGTGGTTCCTCTCCTCAACTTATTATGGTATTATTTGCTATATAATGTCATCATAAGTAAAGAAAGATGAGAAGCACCTGGGTTAAGTGCCAACTCTTGGTTTCGGCTCAGGTCAAGGTCTCATGGCTCGTGAGTTCGAGCCCCATGTTGGGCTCTGTGCTGACAGCTCAGAGCCTGGAACCTGCTTCAGATTCTGTTTATGGCTCTCTCTGCCCCTCCCTCACTTATGCTCTGTCTCTGTCTTTGTCTCTCTCTCTCAAAAATAAATTTATAAAACATTTAAAAATTTTTTAAATAAAAAAAATTTTTTTAAATAAAAAAGGATGAAAGTACTACTTCATTACCATGAATTTTATGGTTCATACTTATATTGTACAATGCTGATTTTAAATGCAAATATAAGGATTTAACACATACTTGAAATCTCCAAAATAACCCAATTCAGAATTCATAGCTCACACGTGTATATTTTGCTCATGATAGAACAATGGAAATGCTGCACAAACCTAATTCAACTGATTTGATTTTGCTTCTTACTACATGGATATTCTACCAATACTCTCCATCTTTGAAATAAGGAAAGACCAGAAGAAAGAGGAGCTATAAGTTATCTTTTCCTTCTGTGTCAGTTTCGTCATAAACAATAGGATAATAGTAAGAAAGGATATGATGGTGTTTGTTGGTTGTTTGTGTTTCTGAGAATACTATTGCCTTCATTCTGTATTGGAAGCAAGTTCTGGTTCATAGCTGCTGGGGGCTGTCAGTGCCCTGACTTCGTCAGTGGTAGGTGCCCCTAACTTGTATTTACTTTGAGTCTTGCTAAACTCCCATGAGGGGGTCCACCAGAATTCTATCCTCTTGGGGCATTCTGAGCATGCAATCCTCCCTAACTGCATTGGTCACCTGCCTGTGAAGTCAGTCACCATGATTTGTGCAGTGCAAGAAAAATAGTAAAGTAGAAATTCACTATTTTCAGTGGATCAACCAAAATTTGTGATGACCTTCAACTGCATAATTCTAATAGAGCAAAATCATCATTACTTATATGTCAAGGTGATGGTAACTTGTCAGGTCAATTATTTACTAATTTCTTTTATTATATAAAATTTGCTTAGAGCATTTTCTAAAGTGAGACAAAATGAACAACAGAAATGTAAATATATCCCATTTTATTATTCCCTTCTTGCATAATTCCGCTATATGATCAGTGTTTTACAAAGCAAGATGATACAACTTATTATAAAAAATAAAGATGGGCTTATATCATTGCTTTTTCTCTGGTCTGAATTTTTTAAACTTTCCATAAAAATTAAAACTCATTTTAAAACACAGATTTCTATTGAATGTGGTCTTCTAAAGGAAAACATGAACACTCTTGATCAGCACAACACAAATGACAAAAATGTAAGTTGCAGATTTTTAGAGAGTCATCTTGGTTCTAGAAAAAATAAGAACTTTTTATAAGGCAAAATCATTTCTGTTAATGAAGGGGAAAAAAATCCTTACCCATTGACATTTAGCGGGCAGGAAAATTCTCATTTCCTCCTGTCAAATGCTATTGACAGAACATTAACAAAAGGAAAAAAGCATGTCTGTGAAGATTATGTGGGAATTTCCACCAGCTGTTATCAAGAATTGCTCTGATCAACTGCAGAAATTGCTTTCAAAGGAGAACAAAATACCTTTTGGAGATTTAGCTAACCACACCAGAATTTGGAATGCCCTATCCCTGTTTAGGTGAACTGAGGGCTTTTACTTTCTAACCAAAACAAGCAATTCACTTCAAGGACCACTCAGGAAAATATATATTAAGGAGCTGAGTTTGTCACATGTCTAAAAGGCAATGGTGTTTTAGTTTCCTGCCAAAGCTGTGCTTTTGTAAAACACAGCTAGTAAGGGGTACATGCCACTCTTTCAGGTCTGTTATTTTCTCTTCCATTTTGCAACACACTTGTCACACAGCACCTTGGTGTGCCTGTGGGTCACAGCTGAAATATACCAGGGAGGTGGTTTTTAATGCTCTGGATCCTGGGAAATCTTGCTTAAAACCCAGCTGAAATAGCAGGATGGGGGAAGACTGTCCTCAGCCTCAGCTCAGCTCTGCATGGTCAGCCAATAAACTTGCTCAGGTGAGATACCCATGTCTGTCCACCTGGCCTCTAGCAGGTACAGCTGCTGCTGCTGGCAAGTCTTTCCCCCAGTATTTGTCAGAGACAGGTGGAAAAGGCTCCTCTCATCATGGGCGGGGTCCTGAGGGAGGGGATCTGAGGGATCCATTTGTGCTTGTCCTCTGTGAGTATCTTCAGTCAGAATGAATGAGTTTTGTCCTATAAAATTAGAGTTTATTTTGTAAGGCAGTAAGGATTTAAAAAGAAATAGCTGGTGTGTCTTTTAGTTAGAATAATCATACACAGAGGCGTCTGGGTGGCTCAGTTGGTTGAGCATCCAACTCTTGATTTCAGCTCAGGTTATGATCCCAGCGTCGTGAGATCAAGCCCCACATTGGGCTTTGTGCTAGGTATGGAGCCTGCTTAAGATTCTCTCTCCCCCTCTCTTAGCCCCTCTCCTCAGCTCGTGTGCTTGCTCATGCTCTTTCTCTCTCTCAAATAAACTTGAAGAAAAAAAAGAATAATCACACCCATAATTTAGAGTGCTATTGAGAGAAACACAAATATTTTTGTCTTAATCTCATTAAGTTTTATTCCTTTTTAAATTTATTTTTATATTTTATGTATTTTTAAATTTTATTTTTGAGAGAGAGAGACTGAGTGCGAGGAGGGGAGGGACAGAGAGAAGGAGGGGTACAAAGGATCTGAACAGCAGAGAGCCTGATGAGGGGCTGAACTCACAAACTGTGAGATCATGACTCAAGCCGAAGTCAGATGCTTAACTGAGACACTCAGGTGCCCCTGTCCCTTAAAAATAAATGTATATGGAACTGTGGGGAATAGAAAACAAAACCAGGCAAGGATACCCCTCTTCTAGGATGTTATGGTATCATGCAGGAGATAAAATCTGAAGGTAAATAATAATGATAAAAGAAAATGGTAAGAGTCATAAAGCAGATAGTATGAGGTATTGCTGGTGTTTAGAAAAGAGAGAGCTTGCTTCTTTCTACAGTGATTCAGAAGGTCTTCACAGGGGAACCAGAATTTAAGCTGGATTTAAAATATGGGACTGTCTGTAGGGTGTTTTCTGACACCACATGCACAGTGTGTTTCCAAACATCAACCAACTCTTCAGTTCTCTGACACTAATTGGATGTTCTACAATTCAGTTCGAATCTGTCATTAATGACCTGGAGTTAGCACAGACCCCACATGTTAAGGGTTCAGTCCCACAAAGCTACCCCACTTCATAGCTCAGTAGAAAGTCCCAGTACTCCTGACCAGCTGGCTGTAAGTTGGAGAGTCCCCACCATCCCTTCCACAGGCTCAAGAATTTGCTAGAATGGCTCACAGAATTCAGAAAACACTTTACTAGTATTGGCTTATTATAAAGGATACAACTCAGGAGCAGCCAGATGGAAGAGATGCACAGGGCAGTGTATGGGGGAAGAGGGCACAGAACTTCCATACCCTCTCTAGTCATACCACCCTCCCAGCACCTCTGTTCAAGCCAGAGGATTCTTGAACCCTGTTGTTTAGGGGGGGTTATGGAGGTTCTATTACGAAGGCACACTTCATTAGATCATTGGTTGTGATTGAAACTGTCCAGGCCTTGTTCCCTCCCTAGAGGTCAGGGGGTGGGCCTAAAGGTTCCAACTGTCTGAACACAAGGTAGATTTCTTTTGCAAACAGCCTCCCTTCCTCTAAGAGTCACCTCATTAGCATAAACTCAGGTGTGACTTGCTCTGAATAACAAGGGACTCTCTCCTCACTCCTAGCACTCTGGAAATCCCAAGGGTTTCAGGGCTCTATGCCAGGAACTGGGGACAAAAACCAAATAAATATTTGCCATGATACGGCAGACTGATTTAGAAATACTAACGTGGAAAAGGAAGAACAAGGCAGAGCTACCGGAATTTCGGGATCCACATTGGAAATTCAAGTTCAGTTAACAGTGTACAGTAAGGAAAGGAGTCTTAGCAAAAGAAGTTGAGAGGTTTTTAAATCATAAAGAATTTAAATACCTGGCTAGAGGTGTGTCACCAAGGTTTTTGAGCCAGGAAGTGACTTGATCTTTCAATGGTTGGGAAAATTATTCTGCATGAGGGTGCAACGTGGGTCAAAGTGGACAGGGCAATTGACCTGATCTGCTGTTGGACTGGAAAGTTTGGAGATGTATGAAGTGTTAGTTGCTAGAGCCCCTCATCTGGGGATGTGTTAGGTATACATGACTTTGTACTTTGAAATAATTGAAGAGAGGAACTCTTCAGACCAAAACTTTCTTGCCTAACTTTCCATGGAAGAAGACTCTGCATGTAAGTTTCCTGGTCTCAGTTGCTTGGCATTGTGCCAACTCTGAGGAGCAATGGTAACTCCACTTCAGGCTCTAACTGAGATCTGAGCTTCTGAAAATGACCTTAGAGAGGAGCAGATTTTGCCACCCCAAAATCTCTCTTTGGAATAAGGATTATTTTGAGCTAAAGGCAATCAAAACCCCGCATATTCAGGAAAATCTCTTCACCACCCCCTCAACTGCCTATATTTACACTGGAAAAGGGGTCTGTTCTGTACCAGAAGGAGAACTATTACCAGAAGACAGCTTTTTTTCTCTAAGAAACTTATCTGCCTAACAGAGCAACCTCTGTTTTCTAAACGTTTTCTCTGCCATCCTGTGAGTGGCCTTTCTTCCCTTTGTATCTCTAGACCCCCTGCCCCTTTCCATAGCATAAGATGATATATAAACCTCAATTGCCTGGCTGCCTTTGGGTCTCATACATTATAGGGCTCCTGTATGTATGAAATGTGTTTATTTTTGTCCTGCTAACCAGCATTATGTCAGTTTAATTATTAGTAGCCAGAGAACCTAGGAGGGAAGAAAGGAAACATTCTCCTTCCCTACAGATCTACTATTAGTGTTTCCCAAAATGTGTTATAAAGATGGTAAATACTTTTCTGAGACGAATAAGCTTGAGCAATGCTGGATTGGACAATGTAGACAGGTTACTTTGCTGCAGGACTTCTCAGCCTTTAGCACATCAGTGTGCTTTGTAAAGCTCTAAGGGTGCTACAGTATGTCATCCTTCCCAAATTTAGTTGGTTAAAATCCACTTTTCATGTGTTATATCTTAGTCTAGTGTCCTCAGAAAGGAGGTATCCACAATGCTCATTGACCTAGGTGTCCCCAGGCTGGAGACCTATATACCCAGGACCTGTAAAACAAGCCACCTCCTGAGTTTAGGGCTCAGGGGCTAAGACAGACCATCCTGTGTCTCTGGGCCTACAGCAGCCTGCATGATTTCCCTTCCCATGCATGGTGCTCTGTGCAGTCCAGTCCCCAGCCCTTGGCTGAGCATGCACATTGCAATGGGACCACAGGAAGGGGGAGGATGCAGAGGGGAACTCGGCACTGTCTTAGAGTCCAGAGGCCTGAATTAGCAGCACTGAGGTGACTTTCACAAGCTTTCTGACTGGGCAAATTGCCTAATCTTTTTGAGTCCCCTCTGAAAGATGGAGGTAATAATCTACTATATCATCTAATAGTTACTGATCACATTCTGTATGCCAGGCAGTGTTCTAGATATAGGGGTACAATATTTGCTCCATCCAGGGATTTTAAACACTATAGCAGTGAGGCTCCAGTTCAGGCTCCATGGTCCTTGTTATTATTATAAAGGAATCACGAACAGGTTCTTCACAATTTGCTTGAAAGGCGACATTAAACTTTGAAGCCAGAAAACTAACAATTTGGGGCTGAATGAAAGCCTGTGATGAGCGCACAGCCTGGCTGTAGCACCACGAGGATTTCCGAAGGCAGAACCTGGCCATTGTATCTTGTCCCACCTCCCAGGGGAAGCCAAAACTGAGCAATCAAGGCTCTTTTTCAGAAATGTGCAACAGAAATGACAGCATTTCCCCTGACAAGTCTATATCAAAGTGGCTCCACATGAAGGCTGAGGCTCAGTGGGAAGACTGAAGTGTTGAGTGAAAAATTTCTTTTTCAAAGCACAGAGCCAAGGCACTGATGGGAGGCAGGGGTTGGGAGGACCTCTCCTGAACAAGGTGGTGAAAGGAAGACAGCGTGGAAGGAGGACGCCCGCGTGCTCTGCCCTTTGTGTGTGCTCCATTCCATGGTTCCTTCTCAAGGCAGCTACGCTCTGGGCTCACAGAGTGAACACACCATCAGTTGATGTATTTTATCTCATTTGATCCACACAACAGTGCCTCGAGCCCTCTCTGTTCCATGCTGGGCAAACCAAGGCTCAGAGACACAATATGACTTGCCCAAGGATGTAGGAATTTTGAACGACGTATTAATAAGCTTGATCTATTAAATCATGTTTATTTTTACTGACTATACCACCTATATCAGGAAACAGGAAACAGATGGCGTCCTCAAAATAGGGCAATTCGAGGAGATTTCTTTAGACAGAGACTACTGATGAAGCTGTGGGTGAGCCTAGTATTGACTGGTAGTGGCCAAGCTGTTAGCTTCCTGAAGGAGGAGGTGACCGTGGCTGCCTGAGGCCAGCAAGAGGGCTTCACAGAGCAGCTGCCTGCACAGGGAGGACACAGGCATGTCCAGGTGTCCCTGTGGGGAGAGACAACTCCCCTGCCATGGTCGTTTACCTCCTTCTCTCACTCCATCCCAGTCCTACCAGACCATACCGAGTGGAAGCCAGAGGGCGCAGGCACCTTTGATGCGGTTCACATAGGTCAGCCTTGGGCACAGGGCAAGATGGGGAAGGGTGGCGAGTGGATCTGAAGGGTAAGGAGTAAAACTTAGCTCAGACCCAGATGGTGAAAATGTGCCTGGCATTGCAATAGTCTGGGATAAGAGATACAGACCAGCCAGCTGAGAAGCTACCTGTGCTCCTTCCAAGAACATGCTGATTAAAGTTGTGACATGGCGGAGTGGCTGCTGCACAGGACAACCTTGTTCTCTCAGATCACAGACTGTCTCTCTGAAGCTCCAGCACTGAGAGGTGGCATCCCACTCTTGGACCTACGTCATTGACGCTGCCTCCATTTCCACCCCAGGGCCAGAGTTTCAGATGAGGGTATTCTAGACATGAATTCCACATCATCTTACCTTTGTGATTTCCAGAAACACAGGACCCTGGACTCTGCAGTCCAGACCTGAGGCCAACCCACCTGCATCCTGAGTTGATAAAAACACTGCTACATGTAAATTTCACCTTGCCTCCACAGTCCCCCCAAATACTGGGCGACTTTATCTCCTCTCTTCTTGGTGATGCCCGCGGTTCTGGGTGTCTCTCCTTCCTTGTAAGGAGCCAACAGACCTGACTTTATCAGATTCCACGTTTGCCCTGGGGCTTGGATGTGGGCAAGAATCCACAGAGAAATCTGGCTCACCCTCCCTCCCACTACAGCATAATGTGATGGCCAGTTTTTCCCATTTCTCTCAAGCTTTCAGGAAAGAGCCTGGGTGCAAATCCTTGCAGGTAACCTGCTTCTTCACTGCGGAGTGTTTGTCAAGTTTCTCTTTTCCATTAGAATTTTTTGTTTTTGTGAACTCACTCAAATTTGTGATTTTGTTCTTCCCCATCCTGCTTTGTATCCTGTGAGAACTTTCAAGTTGAGGTTGGGTTCTCCTGCCTCTCTATCTTCCAAGATGGACTTTCGGCCCTTATAGAGCAGGAACCAGATGTGGAAAGATGGGAACAGGGCTGCACAAGGAACTCTTGGGACATGGGAGGGCTTGATGCCTCAATGGCTAGTTTAAGAGATTGCTTGGATTTTCTGGATGCCTCTGAGGGAGTTCTCCATTGCTTTCCTGATTCAGAAATTGAATAGTAGCCCCCTCCACACACTTTCCTCAGCAAAAACCTGACTGGAGGCATCGGTCCCTTGGCCTCAAACATTGCTACTCCAGATTGAGACCAGTCTGCACCAAATGTCTTTTCCTCACAACTGAATTAGCAGGGGTTTCCCCACTCGTGAGGTCTAGGGGTCACTGGACTCCAGGAGATTGCTGCTTCCCTTCCCCTCCTGCTCCTCACTGAGTCAGGAAGAGCATTTGAACCCCACTTGGGGGGGTCATGGTGGGGTTAAAGTTGGTGTTCTAAAGTCTTCAGAGACCCCTCCTTCCTTCACTCCCCACCCACAGCCCAACTGGGGAGGATTCTGCTGCCATCATGATCCAGACTCAGCCCTCATGTTTCCTTCTAAATTTGGAAGGATCCTAACCTCTAATTTCTCAAAGAGTGAACCCTCACATTCAGATCCACCCTAATCAGAAATAAGTAGCACCATATTAGGCATAGTTAATGTGCCATGCAGGTTCAAGCCCAGCTCATGGTACAGTCAGGCAACCAAGGTCAGCCATCCATTCAGGTATAATGGGGGTAGAATGTCCTTCCCTGTCCCCTGACTCCCACCCCAAAAGGAGATTGTAGGGCTACCCAGATCCCAAGAATGAAGGGTAGAGCTTCCTTGGGGTGGTCTGTGTTTGTAAGATGGGAAGTCCACAACATAACTCTCTACATTTTCTTTATGGAGGGAGAGTTCCCAACGTACTCCATAAAGTTCTGTTAAATCTCCCAGGCTGTAGGCACCTGAGGGAATAGCAGAGAATGGAAGTTGATTTTCATCCAATTATTTATTTTTCACAAATTGTGGTAAGATGCACATTACATAAAATGTACCATCTTAATGATTTTCAAGTGTGCAGTTCTGTTGAATACATTCACAGTGCTGGGCAACCATCACCACCACAGGTCTCTAGCACTTTCTCCTCTTCCCAGACTACAACTCATCCCCATTAAACACTAACCCCCATTCTTTCCTTCACCTCAGCCCCTGACACCCACTTATTCTACTTTCTGTCACTGTGAACTTAACTACCCTAGGAATCTCTTGCAAGTAGAATCACACAATATTTGTCCTTTTGTGTCTGACCTGTTTCAGTTAGCATAATGTCCTCAAAATCCACGTTGTAGCAGGTGTCAGAATTCCCTTCCTTGTTAAGGCTGAATGCTCTTCCGTGGTGTGTATACACATTTTGTTTCTCTATTATTCATCTGTCGGCAGGCATTGAGTCCAAGAGCTTCCACCTCTTGGCTGTTGTAAATAAAGCTGCATAAAACGTGCGTGTTGAGTATCTCCCTGGCAGTTGGCTTTTTGATGCCTGCCAATCAAAACACATCTCTTGGTATCTATTGATCAGAATGGATCTGAATGGGGAGCTCGTGAATCTGCAAACAGAAATGAACTTACCCGGTAACACAGGAGGCAAAGAGCAATGAGTGGAAGAGGCCTTCAGGCCTCAAGTCAATCAGGTCTGATGGTACAAGTTTGTGGGAGATGTTTCAGTTGTGTGGATCTAACGACAACTAGACAAGTCAGCTCTTCTTCCATAAAGAACACAAAGTACCCTCATTCTAAAGAGCTTGGCCAGCCATGTGATCCCTAAGGTCTGCAGGTGAAAGTGCTCTCAATTTGTCCAAGTGCCCTTTGCCAGAAAGCAGGATAAAGTGATCTTTGCTCTGTTCTTATATCTGTTTCCTCACCAGGAATGTTGCAGGAGGTCCTGCATTGCTGGTAGAATTCTTTGATGCAATTTCTGAGGGGCTCAACCCTCATTCATGAGCCCTCAGCAACAGTCCACACAATGTCCCATTGATTAGAAACAGTTTCTACCAGTCCCTAGATGTTTGTGCTGTAAAGAAGGCTTAGAGTCTCCCTGCAAAGGACCCATTTTTCTCCTTTAGTGACTGTTCCCAGATCCCAGCCTTGAGGCACTGCCAATCTGCCATCCCTACTCTACCAGACTGGGGGAGCAGGGCAGGACTGGGGACCCTGGGCATACCACCCCTCTGTTGGCCCTACTGGGCCTACACAGCCCAATGGTAGGTGGTGAGCAATTTGATCTTGTACTGCTGGGCAGAAACTCAGTTCCTCCATTGCCAAGTACCCCCATCTGATGAAATAACCATCAAGCTCTGTCTCTACTAAAACCTGGTCCTTAGACAGTGACAAGACTGTCTTAGGAGAAGAAGGCCATCTATTCCTCATGCACATTGTGCAGGCAGCGCTTTCTGGGGTAGGTTGAGATAGGGACAAAAATACTGACATTGTGCAGGCCAAGCTTTCTGGGGTAGGTTGAGATGGGGACAGAAATTCTGAATACCTGCTATGGTGATGGTCTGGGGCCCATTGGTAATCACACACTTGAGCCTCTTATGGATGGCCTCCTGGGGCTGTCTCCAGCACTCTGGAGACAGGACCTTTGTGGGGTGGGCACCCCGTGCAATAGCGGACAACACGGTGTCAGTGGAAGCCAGGGACACAGAGGGCACGTTGTGCTGTGCCCAGCTCCAGGCTCTCAGGCAGCGTCAGCAATGCCCCAGCCCTTGAGGTGCAGAGAGAGAGACCAGAAAAAGGAAACCAACTGGAAGTCCAAGGTGTCCCTCCCATGTCTGGGCACAGGCCACAGAGAGGGTGCCACAGAGGATGGAATGGCAGGACAGAACGATCCCTCTTTTGGCATCCAGGGACTGAAGGAGCATCCTAAAATGCCCTCATGAATAGTGCCGTGTCCAAACCTTGGAATTCATGTGCACGCTCTGTCCGAGTGTGGACGCCACCCTGGAGGAGTAAAGGCACACAGACAGATCCACACAATGAGCCTGGAGGCCAAGAGTCCTCAGACCACAGGTGTTCAACCTCAACACTCTTGACAGTTTGTACTAGATAATTCCTTCTTGTAGGGATGCCCTATCCAGTGCAAGATGTTTATTTAGCAGGATTTCTGGGCTTTCCCCACTAGATGCCAGCAGCACCCATCAAAGTCATGCCAATAGAAAAATGTCTCAAGGGGGGCAAAATCAAGAATTATTAAGAACTTTTGTGAGAAGTGTCAGCACCTTCCAGCCCTGAACCCCTCCTTCTTGTGAGGGCAGGTGCAAAAGTGGAGAGCAGGCTTGACTTGGAGTCTCAGCGTGCCATAACTAGCTGGGTGACCTTTGGCAAATGACTCAGCCCACTGAAGCCTCGGTGTTGAGTCCACAGCTCGGTGTGATCCCCCCACCTCACTAGGCGTCGGGGTGGAAAACACGTGGCAAAACATCAAGTGGCAACTACATACCAGCGCTGTGCTGGCTGGCAGACGCCAACCCCCTTCATGCTGCGTCACCTCTCCCGTACTTTGAGCTGCGATGATTTGCCCACACTGCATGTCAGACTATACCTGACTGAGTGGCAGGATGGCAGATTGTTTTCTGGGAACGTGGCTGTAAACACGAAGTCATTCAGCTGAAAGTCAGTATTAGAACTCATGTCGCCTCACCATGACAAAAGATAATCATTCCCCGGATCGCCCGCATCACTACTTCCTGCACAGTAGTCCTGGGCAGCATCATGATGGAAATCTGCCATGTAGTATCATCTTATTTTCCCTGTCAGATAGCTCTGTCCTTATTTTGAACAATTGAGGACGAAATGAAGCCAATTGTGAGCAAATGATCCGTCAAGAGAGGTGGAAACGGGGCAGCTCACGATGCTGTGTGTGGCTCACAGGCGACACCCAGTAGTTCAGAAGCCCACTGCAGTAGCAGCAGCGCCCAGTTTAATAGGGGTGGGCTGTTTTCCAGGCCCATTATCGCAGAGGCATGTAGTGTAGAAGGAGGCGCAGAGAGATCAGCTGCTCCCCTCACAGTTCTCTTACTTCAGGTTCAGTATTGACTTTTCTTTCTTTCATTTTTTAAAATGTTTACTTATTTTGGAAAGAAAAAGACAGAGCATGAGTGGGGGAAGGGCAGAGAGCGAGGGAGACACAGAATCTGAAGCAGGGTCCAGGCTCTGAGCTATCAGCACAGAGCCCGATGCGGGGCTCCAACTCATGAGCTGTGAGATCGTGACCTAGGTTGAAGTCAGACGCTCAACCGACTGAGCCACCCAGCCGCCCCCAGTATTGACCTTTCTGAATGCTGGCTTGCTCATCTGTAAGGTGAGGAGCACAATTCCTGCCTCGAGGGGTTGTTTGGGAGCAGTTGGTGGGATAGGGACTCCATGGCCCCTGGGACAGTGCCTGGCATCTCGTGGCTGCTCAGTGCCCTGCCGCTGGATGTGCCCAGCCCTTTCTTGTGCTCAGATGTTATTTCCCTATCAGGTGTGTCCACTCCCTTATTCTGGCTGCCTGACAGTTAATGTTCCCTCTGGTGACAGACACAACATCTGAGAGTGCTCTGGAGGGATATAAATGGAACTGGAATTCATTCAAGCAATTTCTAGTGCTTCTGGGCTGGGAACTGATTTGAATCATCTTTTTGATCCATTCCCCACCCTACTGTAGCCCAGCCGACAGGTGTTAGGCTGCTGGCACAAAGACCAGGCCCTGTAGGGAAGGCTCCTTCCTCTCTGCCACACACCCCAAGTCTGCATCATTTACTAGTCAATGTCAGGGAAGCAACCTCTGTCTGTGGCAAGCAAGCACTTCTTTCACAAGGTACCTGTGGAGCGTCATTCTTGCCTGGGCAGGTTTGGACTCAGCAGGAGCTCAGGCCATGAGAACAAGACCACAGGGCTGTTGCTCATAAATGCAACAATTCCTTGCATGACGTCCTTATTGTCCAGACCTCAGAAAAGGCATCTGCATGGCTCACTGTGAGTCTTGTCTGAGGTTAGCCATATCCATCAGGGTGCTGCCGTTTTAAAGGAACTGACGGCCTTGCCTCTGAATCCCTGCCTGGAAAACTAATTTGCTGAAGGCTTCTCATTGTCTTAAGTGGTTTCTAGGACTATTTGTTATGTGGGAGTGAAAAATAGAGAATACAGGGCATGCACAATGCAATTACCTGGTGCCTGGGTCCTACTCCCAGACCATCTGATTTAATTGGTCTGAGTTGGCTTCAGCTCTGGGAGCTTTACTTGCTCCCCAAGGTTTCTAAAGTGAAGGCCATGTTGAGAACCAGTGCATTAGACGGCCCTCAGTGAAAATCCCTAGTCACTGACAGGTTGTGGAATCTTGGTAGTCACTGACCTTCTCTGAGCTTGAATTCCTCATTTGTGAAAGAATGGATATCCAGAGCCTTGTCCTGAGGATAGAATAAGACAGGGGGCACCTGAGTGGCTTAGTCGGTTAAGCAGTCACCTCTTGGTTTCAGCTCAGGTCATGATTTCATGGTTTAGGAGTTCAAGCCCCACATTGGGCTCTGCACTGACAGTGCAGAGCCTGCTTGGGATTCTCTCTCTCTCCCCCTCTCTCTCTGCCCCTCCCACACACCCTTTCTCTCTTTCAAAATAAATAAATAACTTTTAAAAAAGAATAAAACAGGCTATATGAAGTGACTGCCTAACAGAACAGGTGTGCCTGCAAAACTAGGGCCTCCCCACAGGCACCTGGATGAATGAGTATCAGGTCTTCAGGAAGACGTGTGCCCTCTGTACATCGGATTGGAACCCCTAGGTGCGGCCATGTCCTATGGCTTCCCCTCCCCTCCTGCCCACCGCTAACTGCCCCACCTCCAGGGTGTGCCATGAATTCTGCAGTGGTGCCATCCCACCACGGGCTGGTAAAAGAGAAAATACTTTGAAGAATCAAGTTTGTTATTTCCAAACACCTCAGATACCTAGGTCTCTGATTCTTCACCTCTTTGGGGTCACAGATCTTCAATATTCTGATGATTGTCCCCCAAAATGCACTTAGACACATCCAAAGCAGGTTGAATGTGTATTGAGCCACTGAGCCCATCGCTGAGCCCGTGTTGAAAGTACCAGATCTGAACGAACCCAATGCTGTTCTCATGTTTGGAAAAAGCAATCATAAAGCCATGTTTCATTCCTGGTCAGATGCGAGGTGGTGGTGGAGTCGGGAAGAAAATTCAGATTCCCTATGTTTGGCCGTGGAGGCAGGTATGACCTTCAGGTGCCCAGATAACAAGAAACCACTCACTACCTCAACACTCCTCCCACCTGGAGACCTTCAAGGGAACCACTCATCAAACCTTTCTGCCCTAAACACCGGACATGTCCTCCCTGGAACAAGAAACAGCTACCAACAAATCACCTTACATAAACATGTCAATATGTCATACCTCACCAGCCAACACCGTAAAAACCACTACCCCACTCCCTGGCACGACTTCCCTGGCCCCTTTCTGTACGGACCAGGGAACCTCGCCTGAGAGTGCTCCCAATAAAGGCCTTTTTACTTCCATATCTGGCCTCGGTTTCTGCATCGCGTTCGCTACATTACACTTGGTGCCGAAACCCGGGAGGAGTTTTGAGTCCCCAACCTCGGTCGGGGGCCACTCCTCTCCCTCAGCAAGGACCTCACCTCTCCAAATATTTTCACAGGGTAAGAGCTTGTATGAACGGCATGTGTGTGTATGTGTGACTCCACCGGATTTTCTCCTATGGAGTCTGACTGGGCCCCAACCTGCAGTTCCGTGGTGACCTCATAAGACTCAAGGCAGAATCAGGCCCAGGGCCTGATCCGTGTCGGGGGCTTATACCGACCTGCCAAAGCCAAAAGGCACCTAATTCCCCATGAGGGGAGCAGCCAGGCGGGCAAGTTGATTGATCCATCTTCCTTCCTTGTTTGTTTGTCTGTCTATTCTCCCTGTTTTAAAGGGACAGTTGGTTAATTTCTTCCCTGGTCTCCCACCCTCTCCCAGGACCCCTGTCCACAACGTGGCCGCGTCAGGGATATCCCCCGTCATTTTTGACTCCGGACCTGGTCTACTGGGGAGACGTCCTTAGTCCTCCACTGCTCTTTCTCTCTCCTCCGTCCGCAAACAGAATCGCAGACTCAGGGATGCCTGTCGTCTGTCTCCGTTTGCTGGGTGAAAAGACCATGGGAACAACTCATTCTAAATTCGACTCAAAGACCCCCTTGGGTTGTCTTCTTATTAATTTCGACCTGTTGAAATTTTCGCAGGATCTTAGGTGTAAACGCCTCATCTTTTTCTCCACTGAGGCCTGGCCTCTGTACAAACTAGACAACCAATCTCAATGGCCACCTGAGGGGACCTTCGACTTCCAAATTTTATCGGATCTGGACAATTTTTGTCGGAGGATGGCTAAATGGCCTGAGGTCCCATATATTCAGGCCTTTTAGGATCTACGCTCTCACCTTTCCCTCTGCTCCTCCTACTCCACAACCCAAGTTCTCTTGGCGAGAGCTCCTCCATCCCCTACCAGAGAGGCTGAAACCACTCTGTCACCTCTCTCCGACCCTCCCGAAATTCTGTCACTTCCCCCTCTCCACCCTACGCCACCCCCATACCCTGGTCCTGATCCCCCACCTCCTTCGGACACCCCTTTCTACAACCTGCCCCACCACTACCTACACCACCCTCCTCCATACCCCCTCACTCCTCTACCAGCCCCTGACTCCCTACCCGTGGCCACCTAGACCTGCTCCCAAACGACCCCAGAGCTTAACCTCCTCTGCCCTCTTAGGGAGGTCACTGGGGCTAAAGGCGTGATCCGGGTCCACGTCCCTTTCTCTCTCCAAACCCTACTATTTTTCTCAACTGCCTCACTGAGGCATTCACTCAATACACCCGCCTTG
This sequence comes from Cryptoprocta ferox, assembly GCA_028646485.1. Lineage (NCBI taxonomy): Eukaryota > Metazoa > Chordata > Mammalia > Carnivora > Eupleridae > Cryptoprocta > Cryptoprocta ferox. The sequence continues at coordinate 51,264,052 of CM053576.1, read as the reverse complement.
ACCTCACTTCCCCTACCGGAGCCACAGTTCTCAATACCCACTTCATTACTCAGTCAGCTCCAGATATCCATAAGAAGCTAAAAAAGGCAGAAGAGGGCCCCAAACCCAAATACAGGACTTGGTGAAAATGGCATTTAAAGTCTTTAATGCTCGAGAGGAGACGGCTGAAGCCTGTTGCCAGGCTCACATAAAGCAGAAGGTATCGCTTCAAACCCAGGCCTTGGTGGCAGTCCTGAGGCCAGCAGGCCCTGGGGCCTGACAAATGGGGGTCCCCACAAAGTCCACCCCGCCAGGGGCTTGCTTCAAATGTGGTACCAAGGGCCACTGGGCCTGCCAATGCCCCAACCTGGGGACCCCAACCAGGCCCTGCCCGGCCTGCCGACAGATGGGGCACTGGAAGTCAGATTGTCCTTCAGTCAGATCGTCGTCGGTGCCTCCACGTGGGGGACCATCTGACCAGACAATCCCCTCACTCAATCTCCTCGGGTTGGCAGACGACTGACAAAGCCCGGACTCGGGGACCCCCCTCACTCTCGCCAAGCCCAGGGTAACGCTCCAGGGTAAGTCCATTTCCTTCCTTTTGGACACGGGGGCTACCTTTTCCATCCTGCCGTCTCACTCAGGCCCTACTCTTCCTTCACCAGTCTCAGTAGTGGGGATTGACAGCACCTCCTCTTGCCCAGTCAAAACCCTTCCACTCTCTTGCTCACTTGATGGATTCCCCTTCTCTCACTCCTTCCTTATTATTCCATCATGTCCCATTTCTCTCCTGGGACATGATCTCCTCCAAAAACTGGAGGCCTCCATTTGTATCTGCCCCCTTTCTGTTCAAACCACTCTCTTACTGATGCCTCTTCTCTCTCCGGATCCCCATTCTCACATCCTTTCCCTCCCCCACCCTGTCAACCCATCTGGGACACTTCCAAACCTGTAGTCACCACTCACCACCAACCCATCCACATTCACCTTAAACAGGGAGCTGGCTTTCCCTCGAGGGCCCAGTTCCCCATATCAGAAGCCCATAGACGGGACCTTGAGCCTATCATTACCCACCTATTAAAACCCACCTATTAAAACTAACTCCCCTTACAATACCCCCATTCTCCCTGTCTGCAAACCCTCAGGGGCCTACTGGCTGGTCCAGGACCTCCACCTCATAAATTAGGCAATAGTGCCCCTACACTCAGTAGTCCCCAATCCTTATACCCGCTTCCCAACCAAAATCCCGACCGCCGATGAGACCCCACACCGCCCCTCTCCAGCAGGAAGTAGCCAGATTTGAGTCGGCACCCATCATACCAAAAAGGTCAGGATGTTTAGCCGGGGAGGCAGGTATGACCTTCAGGCACCCAGACAACAAGAAACCACTCACTACCTCAACACTCCCCCCACCCGGAGACCTTCAAGGGAACCATTCATCCAACCTTTCCACCCTAAACAATGGACACGTCCTCCCTGGAACAAGAAACAGCTACCAACAAATCACTAAACATGTCAATACTTCATACCCACCCAGCCAACACCATAAAAATGCACTACCCCACTCCTGGGTGCAACTTCCCTGACCCCTTTCTGTATGGACCAGGGAACCTCACCCGAGAGTGCTCCCAATAAAGGCTTTTTTACTTCCATATCTGGCCTCAGTTTCTGCATCATGTTTGCTACATTACACCCTACTCTGTGTCACTGGTCCTGAAGACTCATTTTGCCCTGCCCTTTGCAAAGGCAGGAGACGGAAAAGGGCTTAGAGTCCATTGTACTTGATCTATACATGAATTTGAGGTACAAGAAAATGTTTATTAGGAGTGTCCCCAACTCCAGTGATGTGATGCCCCAAAATGTCCTCAGAGGGTGCTAGGCTTGACCCACCACAGCAATGAACTCTCCAGGGGCCACTTGCCTGGTCGCTTGTCTGTCTCCCTCTGAGGGCCAGGGACACATCTGTCCTATTCATTATGGTGTCCCCAGCACCTGGCCCAGGTTAGGCAATCAATAAACATTGATGGAATGAATGAGTGAATCACTCTAAGAACAAACACACTAGAACAGTTAAAATACACAAGCATGATGACTTTAATCATTCAATGCAGTCTCCATACTAAACCCTCTGAATTTTTACTGCAAGTATTTAAATATTCAGTTATGTTGGCCTCATTTATGTCTTTTCTATTTCCCACTGCTCCCCATCCCCACCCCCCACTGTGTCTTTTATCCCTTAGTATGAAGTGGGAGCCAGAGTGTTCGATACTGCCAATAAGAACCTGCCAATTCTGATCCCAGGGACCCAAGCAACAATATTAAAAGGCATCTGGAATTTTTTAAAAACACTGTCCCCTCACAGGGAGCGTTAAATGCTATCATCAGGCTGATGCTAGGTACGGAAGAGCATGCCTTTATGCTCTCTTGATGAGATGCTGTCATGAATATTAATTCTCTATCCTTAGAATAAACGACACCCTGTGGAATATGTCCCCAAACCACTGAGAGATGAATATGGAAGCCAGCGGCTGCAGTGGGGATGGGGCTGTGCAGGCAGGAGGGGGGAGACTTTGAGGCAGAGTCAAGGAAACACCAGGCTCTGAGAGATGATTTCACAGTTTGGAAATGAGAACAGTGGCAAGGGAATCTAAGAAACTAGAAGCAAAAGCAAAACAACCATTTGCAGAGAAGTCTTTGAGCTCTAAATGCCTCGCTGCCACCTCAGACTCTCACAGAATGGATTTCTGCCCCTTGGAGAAACTGTTTGCTGTGGACTGACCTACTTTTCACATGAAAGATATATGCACTGAAGTGTTCCCTTAGCTGGATGGGTTTGTGTTTTTTTTTAATCCTTCTTTTTCTGACTCTGACATAGCTTTACTGTGGGATAGGACTCATTAACTAAGAAGAATGATCTATGCCAGGGCTATGGTACAGAACTTTCTGTGCCGTCCAGCATGAAAGCCACTGGCTGTGGGTGTCTTCTAAATACTTGAAATATGGCTGCTGGGTGACTGAGGAACTGAATTTTACGTTTTATTTAATTTTAATTAATTTAAGCTCAGTCACTTGTAGCTAGGGGCCACAGACCAGACCAACACAGAGTGGATCAAAAGAGTTCCTAGTTACATTGTCAATGCGGAAAAATGAAAAAAAAGCAAATTGCAGTGTTATATATTTGAGGCAATCCTCTTTTTGAAAATACACTCACCACAAACGAAACGCTACATTTACATTTGTGCATATAAATGCTTTCAAATGCACTGAAAAATGGCTGAGATTATACCCAACAGACCCTGGAGTAATTACCTCTGGGGAGGAGGCACGAGAAGAGATCAATGAGGTCTGTTGAGTTATCAGCTTTGTTGGAAATTTTTAAAATGAAAATGTATTCATGTGTGATCTGTGTAATGCAATATGAAAAGCAGAACACTTTAAAAGTGTTTTCTTGCCTGATATACCTGGAGTTATTTTCAGTCTAGTTACTGTGATGAATCCACCTGAGTCTGGTAGCTGAGACCAAAGAAGCCAGAGAACAGGTAGATGAGCTGTCAGAAGCTCTTTCTGGGAAGCCCAGAAAGCCTTTGTAGCAGGTTGTGGAGAGGAGTCAAAAATGCCTAAGTGCACGCACCCAGCCACCGGCAGTGAGTACCATGGAGTAATCTGTTCTCAACCTCAACTGTGTGGATATTTTAGTCCAGATGCTGGCGTCCATCCCAGAGATTAGAGGTCAGTCTGTCTGGAATGAGCCCAGGGCAATGCACTTTTTTAGAAAGTTGCTTGGGTGATTCTATTGTGTGCCACAGTTGAGAATATCTGGGCTGAGGACAACCCATAGAGGAATATGCAGCAACAGGAAGCAGCACAGTAGGGTCAGGGCCACACGGGAGGAGTCATGGCCCTTCAGCAAGGGGAAAGCCATGAGGGGACTTGCTCCACCTCCTGCAAAGGAACATGGCCTCTGAATTCTCGAAGGCCAGGGTTGGGTTTCAGTCTCTACGTGGATCATCTCCCCTTGCTATGGCTTTAAATCACTGATGTCATCTCCACACAGTGACTGGGGACTGGAAGTCCCTGACTCTGGACTCAGGTTCCCAACTCCCTGTACATGGTTCCTCCATGGACATATAATCAGCCTACTTCAGAGCATGGCCACACTTGGACCTCTCTTCTCCACCCAGGCTCTCCTATTCCAGAAAACAGCTACACCATGGGCTCCAGCCAGAAGCTCATTGGAGCCCACTGATTCCTCTCTTCCCCTCCTTCCACATATCCAGTGCATCTTCAGCTCCTGCCAGCTCTACCTGCAGAAGGGGTCTCCATCTAACCTCATTTTGCCTCCGCAGTGCCACTCTGGTCCAGGTTTCCGTGCCATGAATGAACACTCCACCAGCTCCCCTCTGATGCTCCTCCATCAGCTTACCTCTCCCTCCTCCCCGGTGGAGGCTCCAAACTACAGCAGGAAGAAACGTGTCTGCACAGCCCTCCTTTCCTACCACTCCATGCCCAAAGCCCCCAGCAGCCCTCCATGCCCCTGCGAGCAGCATCCTTAACCTTCCCTCCCTTTCAGACTCATCTCCTGCTAGCTCACCTCCTTCCTTCTCAGACCCAGTCACGTGGGTGTCCCTGTACACTTAAAGATCCCTGCCTTAGCGCATTTGCACTAGGTCACACTCCCTCCCTTGTGCCCCTCACCTGGGTCTCTTCTCAAATGTCCTCCTTGGGAGGCGTTTCCTGGCCTCTCAGATCTCACTCAAGGAACCACCTCCCTCCACTGCTAAGGTCCCCCCTTGTGGCCCCTTACCTGGCCTTACCTTTCTACATGGTGTTGAGAACTTCCCGGAATGACTGCTTGCTTTTGTTTGCCTCCTCCCACGTCCTCCACTGGGAAGTAAGTGCCTGGAGGGCGGGGACTGCCTGGGTTGCACACGGCTGTCCTGCCACGTCCTAGAACAGGGTCCCATGAACCATTGCAGGGCAGGTGCTCAGTGTTCTTGACTGAGAGAATCTTTGTTATCAGCTGCTGACTGCGCACGACTATGGATTTGCTCATGTTTTCTCAAATTGTAAAATAAAAAATAATTTATACTGTAAAAATATACATAATATAAAATGTAACATTTTGACCAGTTTTAAGTGTATAGTTCAATGGCATTGACATTGACATTGCTGCACAATCACCACCATCCATCTCTAGAACTAGCCCATCTTTCCAAATGGAAACTGTCCCTATAAAGCAAAGGCTCCCTCCTCCTCCTCCTCCCAGCCCCTGACAACCACCATTCCACTTTCTGAATCTATGAGGTTGACTACTTCAGGTCCCTCATATAAATGTAACCACATAATATTTCTCTTCCTGTGTCTGGCTCATTTCACCTAGTTCTAACATCCTCAAGGTTCATCCCTGTTGAACATATGTCAGAATTTCTTCCCTTTTAAAACTGAATAATACCCCATTGTGTGTATGTACCACATTTTGTTTATCCATTCATTCATTGGTAGACATTAGGGTTGTCATCATGTAACTTTTTGGGGTGGGGGTAGGCAGAGGGAGGGGGAGAAAGAGAATCTTAAGCAGTCTCCATGCCCAGTGCAGAACTTGACATGGGGCTCCCTCTCACGAACCGTGAGGTCATGACCTGAGCCGATATCAAGAGTTGTACACTTAACTGACTGAGCCACCCAGGCATGCCCATTTAACTTTTTGATAGAATCTTGTAGCAAGAGTGTTTGCAAATGTGAGATGTGAGGAGCAAAAGTATGCTGTCTGATCTAGTATAATCGATGGCCCAAGTGCCCAGGAAGCCAGCAAAGCAGGATATTCCCAGGACCCCCAGTGCAACCCTTTAGGGCAGCAGCAGCTGCACCTGAGTGGCCTCAGGGTGCGTATGCACAAAACGACCTATCTCAGCATCAACATTACACTTAGTGATTACTCACGATAACTTTTTTAAGGTTTTATTTATTTATTTTTGAGACAGAGCATGAATGGGGGAGGGGCAGAGAGAGAGAGAGAGAGAGAGGAGAGAGAGAGAGAGAGAGAGTCCCAAACAGACTTCACGCTTCCAGCACAGAGCCCAATGCGGGGCTTGAACCCACGAAATTGTGAGATCATGACCTGAGCCAAATCCAAGAGTAGGATGCTTAACTGACTGAGCCACCCAGGTGCCTCACTCATGATAACTTCTAATAACTACCACAGAACTGCAAGAAGCTGGAGATTTCAAGAGACAGAGAAAACTCCTGGCCGTTGTCCATTTTGGTTTGGGGCTGAAGTGCTCCTGGTAGCCTTGAGAGGCCTTCTTGGCTGTCCTCGTTGGCCACCTGGCTTCCTCCTCACGCCAGCCCTCTGGCCCATCCAGATTGCCTGTGAGGCCGATTCCAATCAAGCAAGGGGGTTGGAGTTCCACACTGTTCCCTCTCCCCGACTCACCTCCCAGCCCTGCCCATCAGGACCCAAGAGCCAATTGAAGGAACAAACAAATCTGCCTTTTTTTTTCCTCTGAAACTTGAAGCCCCAGCAAAGAAAGCAAATTCTGGTCAAATTTGATTGTGTCGCAGATGAAGAAAGTCGTGGCCGTGCCTTCGAGAATGAGCTGAGGGTGCAGGTAGAAGGGTGAAGAGGCTGGGTTGATTGGGGTGGAGGAGCATAGTGGGGGATAGGGAGGGGAAGCCGGGGAAGGAGGGAGACAGTTGATGAGGCAGCTGGAAAAGCCATGAGGGGGAATGTGGGTTTTTCTAGGAGGAGGCCCATCTCAGGCAGGGGTTAGGAGTAAGGAAAGGCAAATGTTGTATCCAGGCTAGATTCCTTTTGAACATCCCTTAAGTCATCCCAACCACATGCTCTTCTCCTCAAAGCCAGGTGTGTGGGCCAGTGCCAGTAGCTAAGGATCTGTTTCCAGTCCACAGTAAGGGAAGCACGGGAGTGAAGAGGAAAGAGGGGACATACTGGGGACAGCTGACAGGCCGAGGCATCCGAGAACAAGGCCAGTAGACTGAGCCAGTCAGAGGGTCTGAGGTCATGGGCTGTTTACCTGGTGCTGAGCCTGGAGGGGGCGGGGAGGGGAATGTAGGGAAGGGTAAAGATGTAGGGAGGGGAACACAAGCTGGGTTCTGCCAAGCCCAGCAGGGGCCCAATCAATCCTGGAAGGGTGGAGGATAGAAGTGGCTGGCTTCCTTTTAGGGGCAAATGTGCACACCTCTCCCCTCCCTAAACACTCCCCTCCCCAGTGGCGAGATATGTTCCTGTGAGCAACGCTGAGGACCTGCCTTCTGAGGAAGCAGAAGAGTGAGCTCAACTTTCTTTCACACTCAAGAGCGTTCTCTTGAAATGGAATGGTGGGTGAGGTGCCCCTTTACTTAATCCCTTTCATTTATTTACATTTTCTCTCTACCTACAGTTGAAATCTCACAAGTGTATGCCTGATTTTGCTCCATGGTAGAAGTTATGAAAGTAAAAACTGTGTGTCCACCATGAACCAGGCTCCGGGATCATAACTTCCATGGATTTTGCCATCGACGCCTCACCTCATTTCAAGGAGGAGGATGCTATTATTGTACCAGTGTACACGCTTGGGGCAGTTGGCAAGAGTTGCTTTAACTCTTCCTATCCCTTGTGTTATAAGTCAAATGATTCACCTCTTGCCCCTGCAAATGCTATATTGAAATCTTAACCTTCAGTACCTCAGAAAGTGACCTTATTTGGAAAGGGAACCTTTATAGATGTAACAAGCTAAGAGGAGATCATTAGGGTAGGCCTTGACCAATATGACTGGTGTCCTTAAAGGAAGGGGACATTCAGAGACAGACACACACAGGGATGACCATGAAGGAACACAGGGGGAAGGCCAGGTTAAAACAGAGGATTGAACCAATGCATCTACAAACAAAGGAATGCACAACAATGGGGCACCCTCCCACCAGAAACAAGAAAGAGGCGAAGAAGGATGCTTGCCTACAGGTTTTAGAAGGAATATGGTCCTGTCAACACCCTGACATCAGACTTGTAGTCTCCAGAACTAAGAGACAATAAATTTCTGTTGTTTGAGGCTGCCCAGGTTTTGGTATGTTGTTACATCAGCCACAGCAAATGAATATGCCCTGTGACCAGGAATTACAAGGGATCCACACTGCGCTGATGAGAAACAGCACAGCATTTGCCTTAACTGCAAAGGAAAGAGAAGTGTCTTTTCTGACAAGTCCCTCAGCTGTCAATGTTGGCTTGATATATCTGTTGATCACCTGGATCCAGCCATGCCTGAAGCCATGGCCATTTTAGTCATACAAACCCAAAACTCTTCTTTTCTTTCTTTGGAGCTGAGATTCACCACTTGTAACCAGCCAGTGATTGCATCAAACGGTCCATGTTGTCACTGCAGCTTTGTGCCTGGTATCTGACCTGCCAGCCAACTTTCCTCACCTCTGCCTGTGTGACACCCCTCCCCCACCTCTGCCATTTTAGCAGGGGGAGGTCTGCAGGAAGTTTGTGCTGCTGCACCACTAAGTGAAATGACTGTTTAGTAATATTGCAAAAATAATAGCCCCGTGGAACAGTTTGATGTCTTTTTCTTTATATGTTTCCCCAAGCAGGGTAATGAGGTTGGTGTCTCTGTGTGCCCGGTGGTTTACTCGGCAGGACCAGGGAAGGATGGTGCAGCTGAGGCATCTTGAGAGCCCCTCTGGGCTTCCACACCTTTCCAAGGGAAACTCATGCTGTTCCTCTGGTCTAGGGCTTCACGTGAGTACAGAAGATGGCATGAGGTGATCAGAAGCCCTTTTGCCAGTCAGTCTTCCCAGCCCTAACTCCCAGGGTGGCAATTAGGCCTGCTATGAGAAGGAAACAAATTATCTTAATAGGTGGGTAACCCTTGATCCTACTGGGGAAAAATTGCTCATTGGGGACTACGCATTTTAAATTAAAAATTGGCGTTTTTATCAAGAGTGTAATTTTAATATTTCTATTCTGTGCCCTCAATGCAATTTAAATATGACACACCAAGCATGCACTCAATTTTGTTCTTAAAAGAAAAAACCAATCTTGTGTCTCACTAGAATTCAGCATGTTTTTGAACCGACAACGTAAAGAGACAGCATTTTTGAAATATAAAGTAGAGCTTGCAAGAGTGAGAAGCTTATTTAATTTCACTTAACTCTTCCTGAGTGTATTCTAATGGATATGGAATGGATAGAGAATGGAAAACCAAATAATCTATGACTCTTGCCCCTGAAAAGCTGTCAGTCTGTGACAAAGTATGATAAGGGCTTGAATTTTAGGAAGGAATTTTGGAATGCTTTTGGATGTAAGAAACAAACAAATAAACTAACAAAAATCTGACTCAACTGACCTAAAAACTCACAAGACTTAAGAGTCTTAAGTTTTGCCTTCAGTTTAAGCTGGATCCAGGGCCTCCAACGCTCCAACCAGGATTCAATTTCTTTCTATCTTTCCTCTATCTTTTCATATCTTCCCTATTCTTGATCCCCTGATTCCCTGGGGATCAGGAAGAGGTATGAGAAGATAATGCATTGAAATTTGAAGGCAGAATTTGCACTGGATTGACAATAAGGGAAGCACATTCCAGCAGAGAATATCTTGAAAAGCATGGTCTGGGGAGCTGTACATAGTTTGGGGCTGCCGGAAGAGAGAGTTCATTTGAGGGAATACGAGTGAGTTAAACTGGGCGCCAAAGGGCCAATGATCTCTGCCCTGAGCCGAGTGGAGGAGGTAGCAATTTATTCTGAATGTCCTGGGGAAGGATTCTAAACTGGGTGTGCCATGATAAGATCTGCACTTTAAAAAGAAAACTGAAAAGCCTGATTCAAACTGGTCTAAACAATCAAGAGGTTTATTATCTTACGTAACTGAGTTCAGAAGGAGGGTGGGTCCAGGCTTGGCATGATCTGCACTCAAAGAGGTCCTCAAGGACGTGATTCCTTTATGTTTCTCTGCTCTGTCATCCTCGGTGAGAGCTTCAACCAAAGTCTGGCTCCACTCGGGATCACAGAATGGTTGCCTGTGGCCAGCAGGGCCATGTGCTATGTCCTATATGCATCCAGTAGTGGGGGTCAGGGGAGGGGGGGCAGTGAGGGGAAGAGGGAGGAGAGACAAGTAGACAGAGATAAGAGAAGTCAGAGAGGGATGGAGAGGGGATAGGAAGAGAGGGAGGGAGAAAGGAGGATGGAGGAGGAAGCAGAGGAGGCAGAGGGGGAGTGAGGGTGTGAAAGAGGGAGAGAAATTCTCTGAAGACTCTTAACTTCTTCCCAAATGAATTGATCAGGAACTGGGCACTGAGTATGGACACTGGGAAACCAACCGTCCACACAGCATGTCCCCAATCCTTTAACTCACACCCAGGAGCCCGTTGTGTTTTGGAATTGAGAGTTTTTGGATTTGGGGAATAGTGCCAGTGACTCTACACCCTACCCCCCGGGGGCTCTGAGGCAGTGGCCCATACTCAAACAGCCCTATGGGAGGTGCCTAGATCCTCCTGCCCCAGGGATAATCCCTTAAACACTGTTTATGGCAGCTTTGTGGCTGGTGAGTCAGAAGCTTGTGGTGTGCCTCCTTTCTGGGTATAGGAGTGTGGGGAGGAGTGTAGGGGGCCCAGGATGAGGGTAGTGGGACAGTGGCTGTGGGAATGGAGAGCTCAGTGGATGTGGGATAGTCAGGGGAGACAATAAGGCAAACATGAAGACCAGATCACCTGGAAGAATAGCAGGGTCCTTCTTCTGCCACTAGAGGTCATGAAGAATTGAGGCTAAGTCAGTTCATAAACTGCTGAAGTGTTTTCAGGTTATTTATGTGGAATCATCTTCAGGACAAAGAGCTGGAACTTCTGCTTGTCTCCAAGCAGATATGTCTTGATATAAATGTCTCAGATATAAAACCATAAGCTATACACTTTCCTAAACATCCGTGAAAGTGCATTTACATTGTGTCTCATAAATGCACATGTACAGCCTTGAGAACTTAAGTGTTGAGATACATTAGCACCCTGAACTCAGGTGGGCCCTTCCTGGGAGGGTCCCTGGCCCAGGAGGGAAGGCCCCTCTAGGGTTCCCCCATTGCCATAGTCTGTGGGTACAGGGGAGCTGTACCTCCCATTGCCACTGGGCAAGCAAGAAGAGGTTAAAGACAAGGCAGATTATTTAGATGGAAGTGTGGAATTAGGGTCACAATTAGTGGCACCAGAGGATTCCCTGAGGTCCCTTCTTTAACCTGCCATAAAGATTTCCATACTTGCCAGCCCAGCATGGGGGTGGGGACCAGTGCCTTGTGGTCTAGGGCTGTGGGCTGCGTGTGGAGTGGAGTGGGACAAGAGGAAGCAATGGTAGCCATGTGAGGTGTAAGAGGACGTGCAGCAGCCAGGACAGCAGGTTTTAATTGCCATTACTTCGAACCATGTGTGTGTAATCCCTGTCAGAATGTTCCAGAAACACGTGAGTTGGGGAAAGGTTTAGTTTACTGGACCATGGTTCTCACCACGGTGAAGACAGTGACAAGGGACCACCACCAGGGAGGGAGCATCAGAGTCAGAGCGGTGCAGTGCCTCAGTCCAGACAGCCGACTTTCCGAGGTATGTGGAGTAGGGGGAAACAGGGCCCAACAAAGTGGGGTGGCCTTCTGGAGGCCACAGGGCTGTGTGGGGGCAGAACTGGCACGAGATCTGGTTCCCTGGAGGGAGGCCCAGGCTCTCATCCCTGTTTGACCTGGAAGGCAGGGCTGCAAACCCGGTTAGTTGGAAGGACGAGCCAGAAGCAAGTGCTTCTTGCCGTTTCCACCCATATCCGAGCTGCTCTTGACCCCATCCAGGGTTCTGGGGCCTCCTGCCCTGATTTAAAACTCCTCTTCCCAGGGTTTCAACAGATCCTGACTTACACCCTTCTGTTTATGCCCTCGGGCTGCTTTCTCTTTGGCTGGTCTGGAGACCCAGCTCTGTCCAGACACCCCACCCCAACTGCAAACACAGATAAGAGCTCCATCCTCCACCTCACGCCCGCCTGAGTCCTGGTGTGAATGTGGGTCTCCTGCCACACCTTCCAGCAGCCCTCAGGGGCCACTTGTCTGGGTTCCCATAGTGTGCTGCTAACAGATGTAGGCTACGCTTCTCTCTGCCCCTGCTCAGGTGCTGGGTCCGCGACTCTGAGGTGACTGACTGGACTGCCTCCTGCCACAAACCCATCCTGCATTCATGGCTGCATTCAGGGCCATGGTGGGAGCCGATGCTTTCACCCTGATGAGCCCCAGGTTTTCCTTTTTACAGTGAAAATCACCCCAGCCCACAAAAATAGGCAGTTTGAAAAGCCCACAAGTGACTACAATCTAGTCAAAAGAATTAAACTGGAAAAAAAGCTGTTCATGTAGGAGTATGGTAAGGTCCATTGGTAATAAACTAATAAAATATTCTCTAACTATTCCATGAGAAGTGTCCACTGGGCATCAGGAGGTGGTCTGTGGCCGCTCATGGGAAGTCACAGGACCAATGGATTTAATACACGGTCCCATAACACCCAGAATGCATATCCGGGCAGGAAGGAGCCCACAGAAAGATGGGGTGACACTGTGCACACAGACAGATGCTCATCTCTCAGGGATGGCAGGCCCATTCAAGGCAAGATGTGATCATTGTAAACCCTTTATTATAATCTAACAAAAGGGTGCAGAGAAATTAGTTTTGGTATAAAGTGGTTACTTCATTTTGTTGTTGCTGCATTCCGCATTTTATTCACTGGTATATTTAAAAGTTCCTCATGTGTAGTGATGTGTAGTGAATAGAATAGTTTCGATGCTGGGATTTATCCGGCAATGCGGGAGGAAGAAAAGCATGGTTAGAAAAAAATCCCCTAAGATCCATGTCTGGATTGGTTTTTTGTATTTTCTCCCCTGCACTATTTTTTTTTTTTTTTTTTTTTTTGCAGTAAAATATTGTTCATCCCTCACTCTGATCCGGAGCAAAAGAGCTAAGGAGGATTTTCAAGGTAATTTGGAGCCAAGGATAGAAAAAGAAAAGACACTCTATCAGTCACTCGGATCTCCGGATAGTCATTTTTTATTCCATGCATTGTTGAATCTGCTTGTTCCTCCTAGTCCTCTTGAAGCCTTTGGATGATCCCTGTAGACTCTGTTCCCTATTCTGGCCTGCGAGTGGTGACTGCATGTGTGCATAGAGCATTTCACCCTCTTGCCTGGGGTCTTGCTGCCTCCAGCAGAGAGAACTGTGCCTCCCTGTGCCCGTTCCGTGTGCAAGGTTCGTGCCGGTCGTGTACACAGCACGCCCCACTCAGGTTATTTTCACTTTGGGGCAAAGCTTGTCTCCATGAGACCCTAGAAATACTTCTTCCTGGGCCCCCTCCCTTCTTTTTCTGACCCTTCCTTCTCTAGGGCACAGTCAAGCGGACAAGCCCAGTTTGGTTCCAGGAGAGTGGTTCCTAATGTTGACCAACTGTGCTAGCATGATTTCAGCATGTTCCTTTAGTAAAAGGTCTGGTCTCCTTTAGAGGTGAGGGTGCAGAGGGTGAAACTTATGGAAAATGCAGAAAGCAGCACCCTGTCCCACCGACGTGGTGGCAGAGGAACCACAGAGAGTAGACAGGTGAAGTCTCTCTCCTGTGCCCCCTTTCTCCCTAGGCTTCAGCATTTGCTGATTGCACAGCATCCCCCTGTGCAAATACCCCACATGTGTACACGAGGACCCTGCAGCTGGAGAGATGACCACAGCGTGGGTTGGTGTTTCCCAAACTGCATGCAGCAGCACCCCTGGAGGGTTTGTTAAAACCCAGGTGGCCAGCCCCCAACCCCGTTTCTGATTCCATGCATCTGGGACATGGCTCAAGCACGTACATTGCCAACATGTTACCCGGTAATGCTGATGCTGCAGATCCAGTCTCGCCTGGAGAACTACTGAGACAACCAGTGATGCCAAATGTTAGGTGAGCTAAGTGCCAGGATATTTGACCTATACGTCGAATTGTTCCATGGCAGCTGCTTCCTGTGGCTTCTCTCCTGCTTTCCAGATCATCTACCTGTATTCTCCTCTGTCCTGTTACTCAGGGGTCTAAGTTTTACCCTACTTGCAAGCTAACCTGTTGGCCTATCACAGATTTGCAGGTGCTGGCAGAGGACATGAGATGCCTGGTTCAGAGACAAAGGACAGATTAGAGCTTATATCCAGAGCATAGCCAGAGTATCAGCATTTACACTAGTTCCCCCAACACCGTTTCCCAAAGGGTGATGCCAGGAGGGCCCTGCAGTGGGCTGTGGTGCAGGAGAGGCACCCCGCACTAAGGAAACCTGGATCTTTTGTAATAGACAGTAAAGCCTACCTGACTTTTGCCCTGGAGGGAGACATTTCTTTATTCTACTGACAGTAAAAAACACCTTTGCTCCAGGGGTGAACACCACCCCGATATTTCAAGGCTGTTTGCTATATAAACATCCTGAAAAATAGAGTATGGAACAAAGGCTTCATGCACCTCTTCTCTCGAGATGTGCAGAAACCTGAAAGACCCATGGAGGATTGACTCCAAACACACTTGTCCTCTTTCTACCAGCTGTTCTCATTGAATTGCCAAAATGTAAGGGTAGTAGTCTCTCTGGGCTCCCATAATAAAATATCACAAGCTTGGTGGCTTAAAACAGCATAATTTTAATTTTCTTGCATTTTTGGTGGCTAAAAGTCTGAAATCAAGATGTTGGCAAGGCCACGTTGCCTCCGAAGCTTATAGGGAGGACCTTTCCTGGCCTCTTCTAACTTGTGAGAGCTCCAGGTGTTCCTAGGTTTATAGATAGAGCACTCCAGTCTCTGCTTCCGTTTCCACATGATGTGTTCCCTGTGTAGTGTCTTCAGATGGATGTCTTCTTATGGACACCAGTCATATTGGATGAGGAGCCCATGCTACTCTAGTGTGACTTCATTTTAACTAACTACATCTTTAAGATCCTGCTTCCAAACAAAGTCACATTATCAGGTACTGGGAATTAGAACTTCAACATACCATTTAGTGAAGGAGACACAGTTCAACTCATTACACATGACAAATGGGACTTAAGGTTGCTAATCAAATTGACCTTAAAATAAGATTACCCTGGATTATCTGGGTGGGCCTGAGGTAATCACAGGGTTCCTTAGAAGTGGAAGAGGCAAGCAAAATAGTGCATCAGAGGGATGAAATTCGGGAGTGACTAAACCCCCCACTGCTGGCTTTGAGGATGGAGAGACCATCATCCAAAGAATGCAGGTGGTGGTCTCTAGAAGCGGGAAGAGACTACGAGTCAGGTGCTCCCTGGGAGCCCCCATAAGGAGCTCAGCCTTGCTGACACCTTGATTTTTAACCCAGTGAGGACTTCTAACCTACAGAAATATTAGATAATAAACGTGCGTTATTTCAATACATCAAGTTTGTGGCAATTTGTTACAGCAACATGGGACATGCTAGAGCCATCAATCTCAATACAGTTGGGATACCACAAGTTCATTGCCCTAGCTATTTCCTTTATTGTCCTGTATGCCACAGATTAATATCTTTCATGCAAACATTGCCATTTCCAATCCCATGACTGTTATGTCCATAACTATTTCTGAATCTCAGAAAGAAGGAATTTTGCTCAGAGCGCCAATTTCTCTTGCCACCCCTCTTTTTACCTTTTTTAGCATCTTGCATGTCATAGCACCACTTCCGGGTGACTGAAATCACAATGCTGCTTTACATTAGACTTTGCTTTGTTTTTCAATTAAAATCTTTTGTTGGTAGAAGATAGGAGTGCTTGCTTGTTTAATGTGTGTGTATCTAGCCTGATGACTCCATGTTTGTATAACAGGAGCTCAGGAAATTAATCAATATTTGTGATGAAACAACACCCCCCTTCTCCGTATGCACAATGGCCCAGAAGGTTTGAGTTGTTTATATTACAGCTTCTCTGGCCACATATTTTCTATATCCTTCGTGCTTTGGGGGAAGGGACCGGATCTTATTCACCTTTGCATTCTCTACAGTGTGGAGTGTATACATTTTAGACTCTTGCTAAATAATTCTAAGTTATTGAAGATGGGGGTGGGGGAATTGTTTTCTGTAGATATTTTCTCATGTTTTGGCAGCTTTAATTTCCTGTATCTCTTTATTGTTTTCTGTTCTCCTGGCATCCCTCCAGTGGCCACCTCATCCTTCTGTAACTAAGCTTCCTGAAACAGAACAAAGTACTCCAGGTGTGGTCTCATTTGAGGCTCTGAGCTGTGAGGTAATGCTTGTCTTCATAATGATACCTTGTTCTTACCTGGCACCTTACAAATAAACTCACTGTTGGTGACAACATGTGCCTGCATGTGCGCGCGCGCGCACACACACATGCACATTCACTCACTTCCAAAAGCTGAGCAAAAGTAGGTTATCAGCTCCTTCAGAAAACAGAGAACTGCCAGCCAGGGCCCTCTATATTTCTTCAAGGGATCCACTTCATAGCACAGTGTGTTTCTGACCAAAGGGAATAACAATTTAACTGGAAATTTTAGAATGCCTGTCATCTTGGGTCTCAAAATACCAGGAGAAACTTAAGCTTGCCCTTATAACATCCCCATGGGAATGGGTTTCCCATGGGAATCTCCCTGGCTTTTGAATGTGACCCATTACTTAGCTTAAGTGTAAGGTGGAAGCTTTTGGGAAAAGTCTATCCAGAGGGGTGGGGCTTCTGAAAGAGGATCCAGAGTGACATCAGTGAGTGTTCAGGAATGTGGTCGCCACGGAGAGTGGATTGAAGTGCAATTTATTTGAAGGAGAATGTAACTTTTCTAAAAGGACCAAGCAATTACTGGCAAATATCAGATAATGAGAGTTTTCTGAACTCTTAGGAGGTTTGGAGTCCATTGTAGCTCACCACTTAACACTATCCAGAAATGTGTGGTCTAATGGCCTCTGGTTTCAGTGAAAGAGAAGGAGGGTTTACATTTGCACAGAAGTTTCCAAACAAAAGCTAAGGTGTCTGAGTTCAGCCTGGCATGGATTACACTAATCTGCGAAGGTGGGGATGTTGTGAAAAAATTCCTGACGTAAATTAGAGCAGAAAGCCTGAATTTATGTTGTCTTTCATCTGGGTGTGAGGGCTGCCTTGCTGCTAGCTAATGCTTCAAATATACTCCCAGTGTCCTGATAGATCTAAAAACACCAGTTTTAGGGCTTTTTTTTTTTTGTCTTGCTAACACACACAGATGCATTTTAACTCACCAAAGTTTTTCAAAGAGGTGTTTATTTAGGTAAAAGAAATCTCACTTATAGGACACATAAGTATGCCCACCAGTGCAGGCCAAGTTCATCTACCATATGCTTATGTAACATTCAGTCCAAAAATGGTTCCATCCAGACTAGTGTGAGCCCTTTGTTTTTGGATGTTCAAGATACTGGCATGATGGACAAGTGAAAATATAATTTGCAGTCTCTTGTGAGCGTTACAGCCTGATGTGGTCATGAGGAGTACCAAGAGGATTAGGACTGGTTAAATGTAATGAATTGTACCAATGCCATGCTGAACCATATTGGAACATGATGCTCAAGGAAAAATCAGTTAATATCAGTATGACTTTAAATCTTTATTTAAAATTGTGATATTCTGCTCATGGTGGATTTTTTTTGCATTAATTCTCATTTATTAAAAGGTTGTATTAAGTATTATTTGCCATGATGTTTGAGTTTTTTGGTGTCCCCATAAACTTTGCTGCAAAGGCAAATGAAGTACCTTAGTCTTAGCGGGAGCAGAGGTAAGAATTAGCTCCACCCCCTTCTGAAGCCCTACTGAGATAACTGTAATGAATCTTTAAAAGTCAGGAACCCCATAGAGGCAAAGAGAATTCGAGAAGACTTTGGAACGTAGTGTCAGATGGAGAAGTAGTACTTGACTTAGCAGACTGGAGAAAAGGACATGCCTTGTTGGCAGTGGCAAATGCTAAGAGACAACCTTATTTCTATCATGAGACTCACTTCCTCCCACACACACTAACTCTTCAAAGTTGGTGGAAACAAGTGTTACTGCAATGTGGTTGAAGGAGGACTGGGTAAAGCCTTCTTTAAGCGGTGGCTAGATTCAGCAGCAGCCTGGAGGTTTCTTTTCTGGAGAGAGTAAACTGAGTCTGTCTGATCTGGGAGCACCAGGTGCAGCTAAAAGAAGGATATGGAGATGGGAGAGTAAGAGGTGGTTTGCAAGTAAATGTTCAAAATTCCAGCCTCCTTCCCATTTTCAGGTGGGGGCCCTGGCAACCAGCCATATACCCTTCAGGGACAAAATCGGAAGTGTCTTTTCTGGGGACCCTCACCAGCAGATGAAGAATACCCAAGACTCTGACCCCAGGAGCTCCTAAGAACCTGGCCCAACCTGATCATCCTATAGTAAAGACCATGGGCCACAGGCCCCGAAAGGCTTCCAGTCAGCCCTTAGCGGCCCCCTCTTACATACTGACCACCAAGGATCATCAGGCAAGGTGCCTGGGGTCAAGTATGTCCCAGCAATAATGGAGAGCAAAGTAACAGGAAAAGAGCACCTGTAGAAGCAGAGACCATGCAGACAGAAGAACAGAATAACCTCTGAGAGGTAAGAGAAGATACTGCATCCGTAAAACAAGAAGTGCATCTTATATAAAAGGAATATGCATGGTACAAAAGAAATCTGAGAAAATAAAAATATGATAGCTGAAATTTAAAACCCAGTAGGAAAGCTGAACGGTAGTGTTGAAGAAATCTTCCATAAAGTAGCATAAATAGATTTTAAAAAGTTAAAGACAGGAAAAAAAAATAAGAAAATTAGAGAATCAATCCAGGTAACAGGAATCCAATGAGTGAATCATCTGAATGGAAATGGGAAGCAGTGGGAAGGAAATTATTTAAGAAATAACAGAGGAAATTTTCCTAATGGCAAAGGACGCTATTTCCTAGAAAGAAAAGGGCCCACCATGTAACCTGTCCAAAGAATGAAAATGATCCACGCCAACCAAGGTACATCACTGAAGAATTTCAAAATGCTAGGGACAAAGATAAGACTCAAAGCACTGGCAGAGACAAGCAAGTGGTTCACAGATTTTAAAAAACCAGGAATCAGAATAACATTGTATTTAAAATGATAATAAAAGGAACTATTTTGGGAAAACCCAAAAAGAATCAGAATGACATTAATCAGACTTCTTTGTATCAACCCATCAATCCCAGAAGCTAGAAGACAGGGCTGCAATGCTTTCCAAATTCCAGGAAGAACTTATTTCTGTCCTAGAATTCTATCCCCAGCTAGAAAATCCACCAAATGTGAGGGTAAGACAAAGACCTGTTAGGACGTGCAAGAGTTCAAGAGATTCACTTCAGGAAGAAATTACTCAGGAAGCTGCTACAGGATGTACTCTGTAAAACCACAGAAGAGGAAGTATTGGAACATAGAAAACAAAGGATATGGCTGAGACGTTCATTCCGGAAAAATGACCTGATAGATGCCCTCACATGTTCGAGTATACACAAGGATAGTGTTTGGGTGTATAGTGGTAATAAATACACAGGGAGTTGAGTGCGTGCACACACACACGGTACAATGATACGCTCTAGGGAAAACACAATAGTGGGCAAGAAAGAAAAAGTAACAGTATACTGTGACTCAGCTATAAATAGCATTTGCAAGCATAATTATGTAGAGGTTGAATACTGCTATAACCAAGCTACATTGTAACTGCATTGATATTGAGGGGGTGGAAAGTCAAGAAATGCCTGTGGATGAAGTAGGGTACAATGGCTATGGGATGAATGAGGACAGTCTTGTTATTCTCCATAAAGGGACGTTCACAGATAGGACCTAAAATGGAAGACTCCAGGAAGAGGAACACGAGCATGTTATTCACAGATAGGAAAGGAAGGAATGTGCTAAACTCGTGGCCAGTGGGTTGCCTCTAGGGGAGCAAAACACACTAAGGAGGATCTGCTGTTTTTCATAAAAAAAGCCTTGTGGAACAATCTGACTTTAAAATATGTGCATATATAATTTTGATAGGAGAAAACCCCACAAATGAGAAAAGGAAGACCTTTGATCTCTGAAGAGCAGTTCACAGAATCACAGTGAGGACCAGGAAAGCGAGCAGAGGATTCAGATGTGATCGATTTCACAGGTGCGGTGGCAGAGGGTGGACTCACGATTTCAACCACACCTTCTTCCAAGTCAGAGAAGTCGACACCCGCTCTGGGAAACAAGAGGTCTCCAATCTCACTGCTGCTATATTGCTGTAAAAACATGGAAAGTATCTGCGTATGTTTCCAGGGTAAGACGTACAGATGATCACTTGAATTAATGATTAAAGATTCCAGTGCAAGCCTGGGTAGCATGAGAATTAATTATAGATTTGATTAAAGAGATTCGGGTTCATTAAAAGTTAAGTGTTCTTATTCCTCAGAATTGTTGATCTCAGTAAAATGAAGTTCGCGGTTCTGGAGTGGGTCTTGCCCAGGGTCCCTGGGCTAAAGCTAAAACACATTAAGTACCCCTTTCCCCATCCCACACGTCCCTGTCATAGGAGTCATGCCTCATTTCCACGCACACACCGCTCGTGGAATCTCTTTAATCCTTACCATTTTCCCCTCGGGCCTGCTGCTTGCACTGGATGCTTGAATTTGTAATTAAGCTGGAGTTGATGCTGTCTCTGTAGTTATATATTTTCTAAGATTGAAATAGCTCTTCTGCTCCCATTTGGATGGCCTTTTTAACAAGGCCTGAAATAAAGCTCTCTGAAAAATGGAAGCACAGGGGCACCTGGGTGGCTCAGTCGGTTGAGTGTCCGACATCAGCTCAGTTCATGATCTCACAGTTTGTGAGTTCGAGTCCCGTGCCCGGATTGCAGCTGTCATTCTGTCAGTGGATAGCCTGCTTCAGATCCTCTGTCCCCCTCTCTCTGCCCCTCCCTGGCTTGTGCTGTCCCCAAAATAAATAAATATCTTTTAAAAATGGAAGTACAAAAGAGTGCTCACTTTTAGAAGAATTGAAACAGGTAAGTATCAATGTCAGTATTAACAGAAACAAGAGTTCTGGGACAAAGCCAAGTTTTAGTATTGTGCTGGGTATTTCCATTTGCCCATCGTTCCCTCTTTTTCTGCTTTTCCCTGCCCTGTGTGTCCCAGAACTCTAATTTGTATTGGTGCCTTCTCTTGGCTTCTTGGCCCTTTGACCTCCAGTTAGATGCTCAGGTTCGGCGTGGGAAGCCCAGGATGGGCTGCTGCAGCATTTGCTCTGGCTCCGAGCTCTCTCTGGGCTCCACTACATGACACCATCCCTCTGTCCCTTCAGGTCCAAGGGTGGTGACAGCTCCCACGGACACCAGGTGCCATATCCATGGTTCCATTAAAGCTGTCCACACTCTGAGTAGTTGGTTAATTAAACTGAATTCAATTAGACTTTCTCATGGTGTCATCTGTTTTCTGCCACGACCCTGACTGATCAGAGTGTGGTTTTCAGTCATATCCTCTATTTGTCTCCCAGTCTCCCCCAATAACTAATGAATTCCCAAGGGCAACAGCTCTCACTCATTCAACTTTGTTTCCCCAATGTCTAATACATGGCCTGGTGTATTGTAGGTATTCAATATCTACATGACAAATGAAACAATGTAACCATTACGAAATTCCTCTATTTGGGTTTTTTTTTTAATGGAAATTTTAAAATTGGTTTTTCCAATCCATGAGCATGGAGTATCTTTCCATTTGTTTATGTCTTCTTCAATTTCTTACTTCAGCGTTCTATAGTTTTCAGAGTACAGGTCTCTTGCCTCCTGGGTTAAATTTACTACTAAGTATTTGTTATTTTTGGTGCAGTTGTAAATGGGATTGTTTTCTTAAATTCTCTTTCTGCTTCTTTATTATAAGTATACGGAAATGCAACCAATTTCTGTATATTAATTTTGTATCCTGCAACTTCTCTGCATTCACTTATCAGTGCCAGTAGTTTTTTGGTGGAGTCTTTAGGGTTTTCTATATATTGTACCATGTCATCTGCAAATAATGTGAGTTTTACTTCTTCCTTAATGTGACATTTTATTTCAGAGAAAATCTGAGGTTATTTAACATATCTAGACCAGGAGACAAGAGTGGAGGTTGTACTTTTGGGAAAGAAACATTTACTACTATCTATGGTTTACAGTCGTTAAAAGTTTAGGCCAAGCCTCCCTGCCTTACCCTGCACAAATGTTAAGATAATCGGCCTATAAAACCTTCTTCAAAGACTGTTTCATTTGAAGGCATTGGATAAAGGAATAAAACAGAAGCTCATATGCACAAAACATGCAATGGCTTTGTACGCCACATATACCATTTTAGATGAGTTCAGCCATAAACAGAATATTTCATTTTGAGGTCTTAAAAAATAAAGTTCATTATTATCTCACATCACAAAAATTCTAGAGGCTCCAGGTCCTTCTCTGGCACCTCACAAGGCTGTCTGTTTTCCTTTCTATGCCTCTCCCTTCCAAAGCCACAAGATGGTGACCATTTCCCAGGCACTATCTTCCCACAAGTCCAACAAAGGAAGACTTTTCACTTGCTTTGTTTCCTTAGTGAGGCCTTTAGCAGATGCACGCTCTTGTCCAATGGTCTTCATTGGCTCTCAGACCCATGACCTAGCTGCAAGAGAGGCTGGGGAATGAATGTCTGGTGTTTTCAGCCTCTGCAGTGGGTGATAGTCTCTACTAGCAAGAAATAAGGGGCAGAGGAGAAGCTGCTGGATAAACAACCAATAGTGTCAGCAGCATAACTCGGAGAAGCAAAAAAGGAGAGATGTCAAAATTGCGGAGGGTTCCATATATGCTTAATTGAGAAGATTATTTTTATACACAAACTATTTCCACTCTTGTGTAGGTTGACTTATTTGACTAGAGAAACTCAGGGGGCAGAAATGGTGATGATGTAGAGACACCTGGGTGGCTCAGTGGGTTAAGCTTCTGACTTTGGCTCAGGTTATGATCTTGCAGTCTGTGAGTTCAAACCTCATGTTTGGGATCTGTGCTGACAGCTCAGAGTCTGGAGCTTACTTCGGATTCTGTGTCTCCCTCTCTCTGCCCCTCCCCTGCTCGCACTCGATCTCTCAAAAATGAATAAAAGTTAAAAATATTTTTTTTCAAAAAGAAAAAAGAAATGGTGATGATGTCAGTCTGTCTCTTTTGTGACATGAACCTGACACTGACATTAATGTGTATAAGGGCATTATGGAATCCGCACATGGAAGCTGTCACAAGCACTGAGCACACACACCCCTTTCTACTGAATTCTCTTTATTCCCAGTTATACTTTCATGGTTTATTAAAGTTACTTGCATTTTATAATAATGACATCTGACATGCCAAAAAAAATGTTGATTAGAAATTGTTGTAGGTCTCTTTTGCCAAAGAATTGCTTAAGCAATAAAAGTTGTCTCGGCCAAGGGGTAAAGCCCAGATTCAAGCCAGGTCGATCCAGGATGTTTTACGACCCCCATTCACTTACCCCCCAGGTGGTATGGATGGTTCAATGACCGTGTGGCATTCCGTCAAAATTTTGGAGTCCCGTATAAGACTGAGTCCCAAGGTCAAGTCTGAGTGTATCAGTTTGCTAGGGCTGCCATAACAAAGTACCACAACCTGAGTGGCTTTAAACAACAGAAACTTGTTCTCTCTCAGGTCTGGAGGCCAGATGTTCAAAATCAAGGTGTCGGCCGAGTTGGTTCCTTCTGGAGGCTCTGAAGGTAAAATCTGTTCCAGGCCTTTTCTGGGCTTCTGGTGGTGGCTAGCGATCCTTGGCATTCTTTGGCTTGAAGACACATCACTCCAGTCTCTGCATCAGGCTTCACAGGGCCTTGTGGTCTCTGAGCAGCCTCCTCTCTCCTGAGGACAGTAGTCATTGGATTTAGGACCCACTATCTCCTATGACCCATCCTCACTCAACTAATTACAACTGCAAAGACCTATTTCCTAATAAGACTACATTCTGAGGTTCTGGAGGACATGAATTTATTTGGAGGTGAATGCTGTTCAACTCAGTTTAATGAGTTTTGAGTAACTGAGAAATTGAAAGAATTTGACTTCACTGTTACCAGAGCCATCCACCTGGCATATGAGTAGTCAGGAAACATCTAGAAAGGACAGATGAAATCCAATCTTCCAATTCTTTCAGCAAATGCCTATTGAACACCTGCTAGGTCTTCTAAGCACTGGGATCTGACAGTGAACAACACAGAAAAGGTCCCAGGCCTCCCTGGCTTCCTTATCTATCTTGTGCTTTGTTCCTTTACCCTCCAGGGCTAACAGGACAGGTGACATGTGTGAGCAGGTATAAGCCAGGACAAGAGTTCTCCATGGGGTCTTCCTCTTCTTCATGCTGGCCCAGGGCGATGATCAACCATCATCACCATACATGGTCATGACTCTCCTCACTTTTCACACAACAATCTTAACCCACATTACCCTATTAAATTCTCTCAAAAACACTTGGACATGGCTATTATTTTTGCCTTACCCATGAAAACAATGAGTAAGTAATGAAGTTGGGACTGGATATATGTCCCTTCATTCTTATGCCTTTGTATTTTTTTCCCCAGTGCCTTTGTAGCCAGACAGATAATGCAAAGGTATGAAATAACCATTGGACTGTGTGGCATATAGTGAGGACCATGATGAACCGGAGATTGCATATAATAAATACAGATCCATGTCCAACTTTTAGAAACTGCTCTGTTGATGTATGCCGAGATTACAGATGCACATGTCTTTCGACTCAGTGATGCCACTTCCAGGAATTTATCCTACAGATATGCTCGTACATGTGTGAAACAATCCAACAGCCCTCAGTCATAGACTGGGTAAAATAATGTGCCGTCTGTACAAAGGATTAGTACAGAACTGTTGAAAAATGAGCTAGTTTTTAATGTACTAATATGACTCAATCTCCAAGATATACAACAAAGTGCAGAATGCATTTGTGCAGAAGTGTACACATTTGCTTGCACATTCATGGAATATCTCTAACATGCAAGACACTGGTCATTGATTACCTCCAGGGAGGGATTCTTTTCAAACCTTTCCTTTGGTAAGTTTTATTTCCTGAACTGTGTGAATACATGTCCTTTTTTTTAATAATGAAATAAAATACTGTGTAGGTCAAATGCAATGCAGGGAAGGGGTCCATTTTGTGACCCTTCCCCTGGGTGCAGGGCCATGTGAGAGCCACTGTTCAGTCTTTCCCTGCACCTTATTCCCACCAGTCATGCCATCAGGCTTATTAAATATGTAGTTCACTGACCCAAATCAGCTCGTTCTTTCAGCATTGCGGGTCAACACTTGAGGCTGTTTGGGTTCAACACTGGCTGGAGCTGCTGCTCCCCCTGGGCTCTCCCTGAATGGCATTTGTACCCTCCCAGCCACCCCAGGCCACACTCCAGTTTCCTCTAGCCTGTCCCCCTCCCTCACCAAATCCCATCTCCGCCTCTGTTCCCCACCCCCCAGCACACCCACACACATCCTCATCTGTCTACTTTCTAGATGTCTCCGAAACTCCGTCCCTTCCACTCACCCTCCCTACCCTAGACCTCTGTCTTTTTTATCTCCAACTGATGCTGCCAAATGACCTCCCTTTCACCTCTTTCCCCTCTGTAGACCCTTCTACCCTCTTCTGCCAGGATTATCCAAAGACAGAAATCTCATTCTGTCATTTCCCTGCTTAAAAAAATCCCTCATCCCCCAACAAAAGTTCAGCTTCTTTAGTATGACACCTGAACACCAGCCCTCTCAGGAGCTGGTGCCCACCTGCCTGCCCCTCCCCACTCACCCCTCTGTTCACACCACCCTGACTCTATCTTAACCAGTCTTTCCCACTTTTGGTATCCATCAGGCTGGGGAAGATCCAGCTTCAATGGGGCAGGAAACTTACACAATTAGGGCAGGGGAGAGTTTCTTTAAGAAAATGAATACAATGCTACCAATAAAATGGATGTGCATTTACAACAAAGACAAAATCACGTAAATTAATGTGTATTTACAATAATAAAAAGTCATAACAAATGGCATCTTTTCAAAGGCTTTAGAATGTCCAGAACATAAGACAATATTTTCATTAATTATAGGACATACTTGAGAGAGAGAGAAAGAGAAAGAATGAGGGGTAGAGAGAGAGGAGAAGGAGAATTCCAAGCAGGCTCAACGCTATTAGCGTGGAGCCTGTAGTGGGACTCAGTCTCACAAACTGTGAGATCATGACCTGAGCCAAAATCAAGAGTCGGATGCTTAACCAACTGAGCCACCCAGGCACCCCATATGATATACCTTTATGCTGCATAGTCTGAGAACCTTGTTATGTGGCACTGATCCTTAATGGCATCGTCTATAAAGAGAAGAAGAGAGGGTCATCTTTTCTCTAGCATGGTGGATTGAAGATTCCTTTCATTGTTGACAATTGAGTAAGGTTTTGTTTTCACAACTCATTATTAGTCTTGTCATGCTAAGAAACAATCTCTATGTTAATATACACCAGACATGTGACCACACACAGAGACATTCTTGCTACCTATAGTGCTGCTATAGGCTTGGGCTTGACAGACACAGGGATTCTGGACCATTCCGTTTGGGGCAATTTGCATCAAAAAGGAGAAGGACCGCATGGTTTGTTTTAATAGCAGAGGCTGTGTTTGTTCCAGATGGGCCAGTAACACCATACTTGCTGTGGGCTGGTTATGGATGGAGAAGGGCAGACTCCCAAGAAGGGTCAGGAGAAGCTTCTAGGAGTCTGAGGGCAAATGAGGCAACCCAGGTGCTCTGGGTTGGGGAAAAGTTCAGCCTTCCAGAAGACCCCATGTCTCCGAAGTGAGACAACAGACAACTGGTAAGCAGCAAGCAGGGACCCCCTGGCACTTGAGGAGGTTGCCTTACGTGGGAAAGCAGTGTGACCGTGGACAGTCCCTAACCATATGGAGCCTCTGCTTTCTGACCTATAAAAGGGGGTCAGAGGCACCTGGGCGGCTCAGTTGGTTGAGCATACAGCAGAGCATCCATCTTTGGCTCAGGTCATGATCTCCTGGTTTGTGGGTTCAGGCCCTGCATCAGGCTCTGTGCTGACAGCTCAGAGCCTGGAGTTTGCTTCGGATTCTGTGTCTCCATCTTCCTCTGCCCCTCCCCTGCTCACAATCTGTCTTTCAAAAATGAATAAACGTTAAAAAATATTTTAAAAAAAGGGGGGGGAGGACAAGGACACTTGCCTGCTGGTGTTCAATGACATAGCGAATGCACAGACCTGGCCTTATGCAGGCCCTCATTGTCAGTGGTCCCTCTGCTCGCCACCCCCAACAGTTGGGGGAGGACAATGGGGCTGTCCTTACCACAGTAATGGGTATAATCACTGTAGGCCCAAACTCTCCAAGCCCACCCACCTCACTTGGTGAGCACTCTAGCAAAGAACTCTTCAACCTTGCTGGGGGGTCAGGTATATCCTCAAGAGAGCGAAGACCCTCAGCCTAGCTAGTTGGAAAACTTAGGGTCTTCCTTCCCCTGAAGTGGTATAGGCCTCATACAGTTTCATGAGTCTGGTACCACAGACAGACAGAAGCGAGGTTCTTTTATTTAATCCTTCCACCACTTGACTCCCTAGATTCCAAAAGCCATATTTATTGTTAAATGTAATCATGAAAGACTAGTCCAACTCATTTGTGTTGTGGGTAAAAAAACAAATCTGTATCTGCAACCAAATATTGATTCTACTGAGTCTTTGTTCTATAGGCCCTTGTGTTTCTTTAAGGATAATTATGATTTGCCAGACAAATTGAGTTTTAAGTTTCCCATATAATATGCATTTAATGGGCACCTTTTGGAGAAATGTCCAAGCTCAACAGACAGCTTGAGCATGTCAGGGTCATTAAGGGACCTAGTGGGTACAGCCACCAGCCCCTGTAGCTTGGGAACCTGTCAAGTTCCCCCAGCAAAGCAGTTACCTGTGTGGTGCCTTGTGACATACCCCAAAAGGAACTGGAGCTCAGAACATGAACAAAAGTCATAGATATTGAGAAAGATCACACGAGAAGAGAAACCATCATGGAGGAACCAGCACAAGATTGTACCAAACGGTGAGACACCTATCCTGTTTCCCCTGGCACCTCTCCTGAGGCATTCTGGCTGGGTCTGTGCAACAGACTTGCTCAGCTGTGGGGCAGAAATGCCCACCTCACTGCCAGAAGCTCTGTCTTGCAAGAAGGAGGGGCAAAGAGACCCCAGCAATATCTCTGTGGAGTCTCCCCCTATCTGAGCATCTGCCAGAGCTGGGGGGGGGTACACCTGGAGTAGGCTGCAAAAAGGCCATTTGTTGGAACCCTGGATTAAATACGACGCCAGATTCTTTTGAGCATGAGGGCTTGGGCCCCTTTGCTCAAGCAGGCAGTCATGGGAAGGAGGAAGGGTAGGAATGTGGCCCTCAACAATGGTGGCTTTGTCCCTAGCGTGTGGAGAAGGCTGAATGTTACAGAATGAGTGGTGGCTGGTAGACTTGGTGTCCTCCAGGACATATTCCTCCCCAACCAGCAGCTGAGGAAAGTCTGGTTTGAAAGTAGGTGACACTCAGCCTCTCCCCATGGCCTTGACAACACTGCCAGGCCATTGCCCCTGCATGTGGAGGCCTCTGCAGGCCTGTCTTAAGCACAGAGGGCTTTGTTCTCCCCTGATTTCTGCCTTCTCTTCTCCTCCCTCACCTTGTCTCTGAAGTAGATCAGACAGAAGAGAAACACCTACCCATTCCCCACTGCACACTGAGGTCCCACTCCATGGAAGGCCCTGCACTAATTGCTGGAGGAGTGAAATGGGGCAGAAAGGGGGTTAAACACCAGCCTTCTTCCCTAGGAGCTTGTCCAGGTCAAAAGATTTAAATAACAACACATGGCACTGAGGTGGAGGGTCACGTGAGTGGTGAATGAACTTACCCCATGGCCCCCAGAGCCACTCTACAGTGAGAGTCCAGGGACACACATGAAAGCAGCGTGGTTTCCTGGAGAACACTGGACTAGGGGCCAGTGGTGCACTAATAAGGCTGGTTGGGCTGGTCATGTTGTCATGGGTGAGCCACCCAGCTCAGTTATGTCACCTGCAGCATGCCGGTGGGTGGGCACAGGTCGGAACACAGGTCGGCGTGGGCAGGAGACCTCGGATCTCCTTCTCTGTATCCTTATCCTCCTGGACCTTAGCTTCCTCATTCATAAAATCATGGCGTGACGGTCTCTCAGATTTTCTAGCTCCGGAACACCAGGACGTTCTAATGAGATAATGTATATGAAGGCTATAAAAAATGATGTGCTGGTAAGGCATTATTATGTTATTACTACCTCTTGCAATAAAGGTTTTGTAGAGGAAGTAGAATGTAAACCGGGCCTTAGAGGAATATTAGGGTTTGGATTGTGTATATAAAAGTGTATAAAGGGCAGGACAGGTAAGCTGAGAAAAAGCGGGAACAAGAAGTGATCAAGTAAGGGTCCCTCTTGGGGGACAAGCTGATGGACTCTAGGTGGCTGTGAGGTGAAACTGGGGCTCAGCAAATATGGCCTTCTGAGATGGAGGCAGAGGCAGAAGCATTGTCTTCTGGAAATGCTTCAAGGGCCCTGGCTGAGGCCACAGAGGCCACAGTTCCCAGGGGTTAAGTGCATGGGCATGACATCCACCCCCCCTTTCAAAAAGAAGTCTGAAAAGAGATTGTGACTTCTTATTTGACTGTCCTTAAAAGCTTTGACCTCACATGGACCTTCATCTGAATATACTAGTGGCTCCCCATTCCTGGGGCCTTGGAAACCATTTCTCCGATCACTGAGCAGCCGTGGCATAAATGACTACTTTTACACAAGTCCATTTTTAAGTGCTCGGTATATAGCAGTGAGAATTCCCCAGGCCTCAGAGGCGTTGAAGAAGTCACAAACTGTGTTGCTAACACTGACTTTGAAGTTGTCACTGCAAGGGGGAAGCTGTCTTTGGCGTGGGAGGCACTCACATTTAATTATCATTCACAGACACTCCTCAAAACCGTTCCTGGATGCTTCAGCTATTATTCTAGTTGCTTCTAAAATAAAGTCTTGTGATTATTGCACGCATGTGTTTGTGTGTATGGATGGCCCACAGGATGTCTGTCTTGTTTTGTGAGTTGGTTTATCGGAAGAAAGTTACAGAGCTCAGCAGAAGAGGAAATGATCTCTTCCTGAGGCACTGTGAGTATGCTTGTTGTAGAGAGGGAGCACTGGTGACCGTGTCTGGGGGAGTCTGCCACATTTTTGGGCAGTTGCCATTCATCTGATGTCAACTGTCAAAGAATGTGGGCTTCAGCTTATCACTCCCGGAGACAAAATGTCTTTGAAGCCCTGGAATGTGGCGGTGTTGTCTCCCAGGACCAGTGTCTGCCTCCCAAGTTTTCATATGCTCCTCAATCACCAACCTCCTGATTTACAGTTGCTTTAGCCGCTGCTGGCGTTGTCTTGGGAAAACACTCACACAGGTGTAGACAACTGGGGAGGAGAGGGGCAGGACCATTTGAGGCCACTTCTCCCTGACATCAGCCTACAGTGCAGCCGGCCATGGGCATCGGGGTCACCAATCTCAGGTGGAAATATGCTCTGATGCAGTAGATCAGGTGAGCAGGAGCGTGGGACTCAAGTCAGCAAGCACACAGGGTAAAACTATGAAGGACTCATTTCCAGGGCCTCGTGGCTATACCAGATGCTAATGACTGTGCCGTGATACTTCCAGGGCTCTCTCACAGTGACATGGGCAGACCTTAGACACCAGTGCCTAGGTCCCTCCTTCCCAGGGACATTTGTTTCAAAATTTTCTCATGATGTCATCCTCATTTTAAACCGTAGTATAGAAACACAGCAAAAATAGTTTGTATGAAAAATAAACATGACAATGAATAAGAGTTCTGGGTCTCAGAAACCCTAGCCTCGCCTCCTTCCACCCTTTCTAGTAAGCCAAACTGGGGACCAAGAAAGAAATACAAGGAGCAAAAAAGGCAGAAGAACAGCACAGAATGCTCTCCCTAACTTGGCATCAGGCAGCTGATTAAGAGAAGCTGGGACCTCATTGTTACGGCAAGTGTCTGTCCCTAACTTGGGTACCCAGAGCCGGGGCCATCTGCAAAGAACCTGTGTCTTGTAAGAATGACCACGTGGAAAGGCTCCTCATGCATATGGACCTGGTTATGAAATAGCCAAAGTTGGTCAGTCCATTATTTAGCATTTATTTTGTGATTTAGGGAATGTTAAAAAAAAAAAAGGCAGATCTATGTGGACTGTTTCATAGAATCCGGTGCCAGGGAAAAGCTTTAAAAAGATGCCATGTCATGTAGGACTTTACAGTTCCTTCAAGCCAGAGCCAGAGTGAGTGACCAGCTGTCACTCAGAGGGGAAAGCCCTCCCCTACTCCCTCTCTCAACCTCCCCCTACTTTGTGGTGCTGGAAATTTCTACCATCTGAATAATCCAATGACTATATCTCCAACCAGCTAGCATTAAGGTGAAAGCATATTGCCTGAGAAGGAGTGAACAGATGCACCCATTAGCAACCATCAATGCATTAGCACCGGTGAGTTTGTCAGGGAGGTGAGGCTGGGAAGTGGGAGGACAGGGCTGCTCCTGGGGCAGCTGGTCTAGAACGAGAGAGGAAAAGGCCTGGGTGGCAGCCTGCAGTGGGTGACACAGAGCCGGGGTGCTGCTAATAGGGAATAGGAGAATGTGCTGGAAGCAGACTCACCTACTTTACAGTTTTGCCTAGAGCCATCCCTGCATTTAACTTTCCCAGAAATAAACCTGTCAGCAAACCAGGCAAGGGCTGTTTGTATTGCTGGGTTTTGCAAAAGCCCACATGCAGTGGCTGGACCTTTTGGCCTAGGTGTCACTTCCCCTCTCAGGTGAAAAATGCCTCCAGCTTAGGTAGGGGCTGTAAGCACGGCAACTGAGAGCCTTGAGTCTCCAGCTCAAGGTAACAAATGTCCATTTCTGGCTGAATTCCCCCATCCTGAGTGTGTGAGCTATTCTGCACATTCCAGGAGATACAAAGACCTCTCTAGTTTCTACCTTCTGGAATTTGCTTAGACCTCAATGAGCCTTTTTTACTGTTGAGAATTCTGCTAATTCATCTCTTTGCCCTTTTCTTTAATTTTCTCTGAAAGGGGAAGAGGAGAAACCATCCTGTGTGTACTTGAACAAGATGCCAGATTCCTCTTTTTCACATAAATCCAGCTCCATTCACCTTTTGTTTAAAGACCTTCCCTCTCTGAACAAAAAGTTTCAGGAAGATAAAATCAAACAAAAGCAAAAGCAAAAAATAAAAAATAAAAAAAAAACCCTAGACAGGAAGTAGCATACTACCTTGGGGTGGCACCTGACAGCTGGTTCTGAGCTGTGTGTCCTCCTTCAGCCTAACTAACCTCTCTGGGATTCAGTTTTCTCATTTATAAAATGAAAAGCCTCCTTTAGATGCCAAGGTTATTTCAAGCTTTGAAATTTTGGATTCGAAGATTTGGGGAACACAATAGAGCTTCAGATCTGATTCTTTCTGAATATCAGGGAGATCTGTCCCCAGTCGGACCTAAGAGAGTCTCTGGAAATGTGTTGGTTGTCCTTCAATACAGAGCCCGCTACCTGATGTATCTTTCACAGTATACCATTAATATAATCATCCCAAGTCTTGTAATCAGTCCAATATGAAACCTAAGAATATAGTAGTTACCATGCCATACCCAGGGGGAGACCCAGGTGCAATGCCTCCATGAAAGCAAAGGAAGGAAGAGAATAAAAAGAAAAGAGGATTTATCAATCTCTCTCTAGAAGTTTCCTTGAAAAAAAAAGTACATGGGTAAATTTCCTTCTAACTTACCATTGAAACAAACCTGAACAAATGGATTCTTCTCCCACAGGGCAGAGCTGGAAAAAGTTTTGCCCTGTCTTATGCCTCTATCAGGAGAATAGAGAAGTCGGCAAGTCGCACGATCATAACCAACGGGCCAGGTACTGAGGAGGTTGCCTTACACGTTCATTTCTCCCATTTCTGATTTAGCTTCCAGAGTGTTCTTTATGGTACACAGCACTTACCAATTAATTATTTATAAAATGTAAATACATGATGCCTGGGAACAATGTGATAAACCTCTTCACATGATAGTAAAGAAATCTGCACTGAAAGACATAAACTGAGGGGAGTCTTCCCTAATGCAACTGGCGAACATGTCTGCCAAGACTTCGACTGTGTGGACTCTTGATTGCTGAAGCTATGTCTTAATGGGTCTTTCCTCCAGGAAGAACTGATGGAGTCAAAGAGGAAAGTAAAAATTGATCATCCTTTTTTCTATTTGCAACTTTACAGCGTTAACTGGTAGCCCCGGGGATGGATCTAGAATAATTCCACACATAACTGTAATGAAATGGACAGCACTTTTGCCTACTTGGTAATTGGTTCTCCATTTTGTATCATTGCTATGGAGATGGACATCTTGAATCACAGTGCCAGAGGCGTCTCCTCTCTGAATGCATTCTGATCCTGAGAGCAATTTTTTGAGACGAGAGGCAAGCGCCGTTCAAACTGTATGGCTGACGAGTCAGGCAATAGCAGGGTGAGGTGCAAGCCAATTCCTTTATGAACATTGTGAGTTGCAAGGAAGTGATTTGAAAACATTTTTAGTCCACAAAATCCTTCCTTAAACACAGTTGAATGCAGAAACTCTGGACATCAAATAGACAAGTGGAGAAGCTCTGGATGAAGGAAGAATGGCCAAGGATGGGGAAAGGAAAAGCTTTACTGGAGTTCAGTTTGTTCCCTAGGGCACTTCTGCAAGCCCTGAGATTCTGTGAGTGGCTTGAAAATCTATGCTTATAGGAGTTTATCACTTCCTGCTCATGGTGCTTTTGGGGCAGGAAAAAGAATGAAACTAGCCTTGATTCACATTTGTTGGAAAGCTGAGAATCAATTGGTCTATTTTTAAAAATTTTTTCTTTAATGTTTATTTATTTTTGAGAGAGACAGAGAGTGAGCAGGGAAGGAGCAGAGAGAGGGGAAGACACAGAATCTGAAATGGGCTCCAGGATCTGAGCTGTTAGCACAGAGTCCGACACGGGGCTCAAACTCACGGATTGTGAGATCATGACCTGAGCCAGAATTGGGTGCTTAACCGGTTGAGCCACCCAGGCACCCCACAACTGGTCTATTTTTTAATTTAATACTCAAAAACACAGAAACAAAAGGAACATTTTAAAGACTATCTCACAAACTAACTTCAATTGGAGCCACCCAAAAGCTCAAGTTTGAATTTTTGTTACGTGCAACTTGGAGGAAGAGAAAGGATAGGATTGTTAGGCAGTGATGTGCTACAGCTGCCTCACATGGGCTAATGAAAGCTGTTGAACTTTCAGAAACCTCCCAAGACAATTGTTAAACACTGTCATTATTAAAAATTAAACTATGTATCTAGCAATCACACTCCTTGGTTTTTATCCAAGTGAGTTGAAAACCTACTTCCATGCAAAAGCCTGCACACAGATGCTTATAGAAGCTTTCTTCATACTTGCCAAAACTTAGAAGCCACCAGGATGTCCTTCCGTAGGTGAATGAATAAATAAACTGTGGTACATCCAGACAATGGAATATTCTTTAGCAATAACAAGAAATGGGCTATCAAACCATGAAAAAAACATGGAGGGAACTTCAATGCACGTCACTATGTGAAAGAAGCCAGTTTGAAAAGGCTACCTACTGTATGATTCCAACTACATGACATTCTGGAAAAGGCAAAACTATGAAGACAGTAAAAATATCAGTGGTCGACTCGAGTCAGGGGAGAGAGAGGGATTAGGGATTAATAAGCCAAGTATAGAAGATTTTAAAGGCAGTGAAGTTATTCTGTGTGATGCCATACTGCTGGATCCATGTCATTATATATTTATCAAAACCTAGAGAATGTACAATGCCAAAAATGAACCTAATGTAAACTATGGATTTCGAGTGGTGATGTATTAGTGTTGGTTTATCAATTGCAACAGGGGTACCACTCTGGTGGGGAATCCTGATAATGGGGATGCTGTGTAGGTGTGGGGACAGAGGGTATATTGGAAATCTCTGTACCTTCTATTCAATTTTGCTATAAACCTAAAAGTGTTCTAAAAATAAAGCTTATTAAAAATTAAACTATATAAATTCCAATTAAAGTATCCTAAAAGCAGAGGTAATAAATGCAAAGCTCATCACTTCCTCCTTATTTATTAACTATTATTTATGTTACTAAGTTTCCCTATATGTATTGCACCTGTATGGTGGAATTATAATGCAGTGGTGTGCTACTGTGCTAGTCTTCCCAACTCCGTGTTAAGTGGTCTCCATTTGGCAGCTTGAAATTGAATCAGCCATGGTGGGAGAATCACAATGGAAATCACTATAGATAGGACCTTTCCCTGCCGCGAAAGTGGGTTATTAAACATCTACGGCACACCACCAGTAATGCGTATGGTTACTGGGCTCCAATAGTAGGATCGGTAACACATATATAGCTGGGATGTTGATCAAGGTATAGCTTTTGGAAAAAAATCATGGAACACAGATCTTCATGCATGATTAAACTAAGTCGTTCACTCTAAAGTCATCCAAGACCTCTTTAAAATGGTTCCAAGAATTCCCTTTTCTGGAAGCCAGGAACTCCAACCAGTCCCAAGAATTAAATCACTCAAATTTGAAGAAGAAAAATAGGCCTCAGGAGCAGCTCTCTTGCTATCAGAATTACTGAGATCTTGTTCTGAGTGATAGACCCAATTGCCAAACTATTTACTATAATGAAGTCTATCAGCATGGTTTTCTCCTGATGAAAATAAAGTTTGGTATATTACATCTTTTGCAAAGGGAGTCTTTTATCTCCCTGAATTTATAAATCTATGATTCAATGAGAGTTCTCTTCAAAACACGTTTTTTTTTCCTTCTCAAAGATATGAAGGGCTTAGAAAATTTAATATCGTCCACAAGAGAGAAGCTGGTTGCAGGCCCCATTATTTCACTACAAACACTATTATATCGTGGAACATCTCATCAAGATTATTTACGGGTGTCTGAGGAATGTGTCTATCTTTTACTAGCCTATGCTTCCATCGATAAACTATGCAATTTTGAAGTAGAGTGCAAGCCCTCAGTGCCTCTTTTGAATTAGTGTGATGGGACTACCATGTAAATCAAAAATAGAGGTGTTCTCACTTGGAATTGGTGCCAGTACACCAGCTTACCCAGAGCCCAGTGCCTCCCAGCCCTGACTTGCCCATCAGCATCACCGGATGGGGTGGGAGGAAAGACTGACAGACGTACTAAAGTCCAGGCCCCATCTCCAGAGATTCTGATTTAATTGGTCTGAGGAAGGTCAAGGGGATCATTAAGTTATGAAAGCTTCCCAGGTGGTTCTAATACACATTGGGGATTAAGAACCACTATTTTGTGCATGCTCTCTCTCTCTCTCTTTCAAATTAAAATAAAATAAAATGAAATAATTTGACACAGCTGATGTGATTTTGCTATTTGTCCATCTGACATGTAGGGGAGCAAGTCAAATATGCTCATCCTTTATGATGATATGCTTTCCGTGTCTTTTGGTTAGTTAATGAAAATTGGAGTGGTTCAACATGAATGACAAACAGAATTACTGTGTCTATTAACAAATCGCTAAAGTTTAAAGGGTCCGTTTTGTAGCTACTGAGAAGGGAGGTAGTACTCTCACTTCTAGGCCCCTCTGTGATTCTACTTCATTCTGCTTGGCATCCTAGCAGTATCATGCTCTGACCCATTTTCTAAGCCAGATCTTAGTTTCCTACCAATTCTGTGAGACCTGTGTCTTTCCAAAAAAAAAAAAAAAAAAAAAAAAAAAAAAAACTTTTCTCCTTTATTTTTGCTTAAAATAGTCAGTCACATTTTGTTCCTTGCAAAGAAAGATTCCTAACTGATGCTTCGTCATACCCTTAAAGGAAGCAGAAAAATGTAACTCATTTTAGTAAACATTTCTAAGCCTCAGAACATGAAAATTCAGGAAGAAAAAGTTGGAGGCCCTCCCCTACGAAAACTAAATATTATAAGGTATATACAAAAACATCAGTGGAATGGATCCGAGAATCCAAAAGCAGACTTGAACATATGGAAACTCGGGGGTGTAGCAGAGACAGCATTACACATTTGGAGAAAGGATACACTACTCAATAAATAGTACTTGAGAAAATTAGCTATCAATGCAGGGAGAATAGATTAATTTCAGATGTATTAAAAAACCAGAATGCATAAAACGAAACTAAAACATTTGGAAGAAAATATAGGAAAATATTTTTATGCCATCAGGGTAGGAAAAGATATTTTAAAATGAGAACACACAGGATACTGCATGGGAAAGACTGATGTGCTTGACTGCAATTGGATGAAAGATTATCTGTGAGAAAAAAAAAACTAAATGAAAGGACAAGACACAGTTTGTAACTTATATAACCAAAAAAAAAAAAAAGACCAAGACAATAGTATACATAAACAATTTCTACAGATCAATAAGATATGAATAGACCAAGAGAAAAACAGGCAAAGGATATGAATGAGCAAAACACAGAGAAGGAAAACTGGATGGTTCATAAATATAAGAAGACGTGATCATTCATTAGCACTCAGGAAAATATCAATTACACAGCAGTTATTGTGGAGTCGAGAAGTATTGACTAGGATGTAGAGAAATGGGAACTCTAAAACTCCTGGCAGAAGTTTAAATGGTTTCACCAATTTTAGAGAGCAACTTGGCAATATTTGGTGAAAACGAAGGTATGCACATGTCCTACCACCCACAGGGGGCACATTTATTGTTCTATGTTAGAGAAACTCATATATGCAGGATTGAAGATGTATAAAGGTACATTATTGTACATTGTATCAGCAAAAGAAAGGAAAATAAAAAGCCAATCAACAGCAAATGGATAAATGGTAGTGTATTTTGTAGTGGAATCCTATGTATACTATCTGAGGCTGAAAGTTAATAAACTCAGGAAACATACTTCATCATGAATTAATGGGGAAAAAAACAAGCTGCATCATTCAAATCAATACCAATTTTAAATCACTCCAAACCATATTACCTATAGGAAAAAATGGAAAAACATGGTCAGGAAGAACACTTACTAACTTGGGGATCATATTTGACTCTAGCGAAGGGAGGAGGGAAATGAGATCAGGAAGCTGAAGGAAATTGAATTATACCTGAAATTTCTGTTTCAATTTGGGTGGTGGCATAGTGATGTGACATTATTTTCTACCCTCATTTGTCATATTCTAAACATTTTTGTTAATAAAAGCCAACTTGGCTTTTTTCCCCTTTCAGCTAAGATATTGCTTTCCAAATTCTCATGCCCAAACATTTAATTAGTTACCTGCCCCGAGGATCTTTACCCTATATTTTTTCTTGCTTCAGGTATGAGACCCCAGACTGCAGGCACTGGCAATCCCAAGCCAAGCTGGTGTGAGGGCAGAAGGTCATCATACAATTACTAGTCCCTTTCCTCTTTATTCATCCTGGTATTCAACGAATGTGTGTGCGTGTGACGGGAGGCGGGGGGGGGGGGGGCGCCTCACAGTAGCTTGTTGCTCTCTCATCATCTGCTTGTGTTTGTTCTGCCTTCCTACCTCGCACTGCTACCTACTCACAGTTTGACATGTTGCCAGCTCATGTTTGCTGCAGTTTGTCTGCACAGACTCTTCTATTAGTCTGCAGTTGCCCTTCCAGCATTTGGAGCCTGTCTGCCCCAGCATCTTGCTCTCCCGTCCACCAACTTTATGAACACTGTCTATTTTATTATCCACATAGCTGATGAGGCTGTTCACATCAGGATGGAGAATGGACCTCTATGTAATTCCTTTTCCATCCCTGACCTCTCCAACCACAGGTCAATAATCACCTATTGAGAATATTCCTCAGATATATCCATCATGTGTGTGCTTCTCAGAGTTGTGAAGTACTACATCTTGCTTTATTTAAATTCCTGCATCTATCTATCTATCTATCTATCTATCCATTCATCCATCCATTTATCTATGTATCCATCTATTTTAGTGTCACACTACAGTAGCAATCAAAACATAATTGTTTTTGAGGACAGATAGGTAGTACAAATAGCTTTATTTAAAGGATAATAAAGGTGACACATTTTGGTGTATATATTTCCAGATTTCTTATTGTTTTGATCCTCAAAAAAAACCTGTGTTGTTCTGTGTAGAATACCTTCAAACCTGCTTTTTCCCGGAATAATTTATTTTCCACAAATCTTTTTCAGGTCAGTGACCTTGAGCCTCCATATTCCCAGCAGCACTCGTGAGCTGGAATGGGCAGGCATGCTCCAAAGATGGTATTTGGCTGGTATATCTTGTTACCTGTGCACCTCACGGGCACCCTGCTTTCAGTATTTCTGCCTGGTTTGGGGCACCAACAGTCTGCAAGTGGTGGGAACAGGGCTCAGAACTACAGATCAAAGCATTTATGCAAATGTACTTGAGGCTTTCAGTCTTGCTGAGGCAGGGCTGAGAGTGGAGAAGCAGATTGGGGGTTTCCCCTGCACCATCACGCTCTAGCATGAGATGCTGAGGAATGGAAGCATCTTATATCCAAAACTGATCTCCCAGACTGATAGAAAGATAGAAGAGTAGAACCTATTTTGCATTTTGTTAGCTTGAGTTAGAAATTAAATATTTAGACATGTGCTAGGTAAGCCTCTGTTTGTCTTGTCCTGGATTGGCAAATACTAAGGGTAGCCCTGCACCCTTGTGTATATAATCTTTGTGCAACTAGTTCTCTGGCAGTATTTGCAAATTAATTAGGAAATCATGGGTTTCTAGTGTCAACATTCAGATTCTCAGGTTGAAGAACAGCCCTGTTTTGGAATACCTTGAATACTTGAATCTCACCTTACAAATTATGAAGAGCTTTCAAATATATCCAGGATTTTACCCAAAGGACAGTTGCTTTTCTTCTCCTTAGACAGAAGCTGGTTCTGAGGTTCAGCAAGGTTCAGTGGCCTGCACACATCTCACTTTGCCAGGTCTGCTCACCCGTCCTCCAGTGTTCTTAACTTGCCCAAGCTGCCTTACTTGTTTATTTATTTTTTTGGTGCCATCATTCAAACCTTTCTGGGGCTATTGACCTGAAAAAGCCTACTCTAGGGTGGCCTGCTTGGGAATTGCTAGATGCTGTCTCTAATAATGCCCTTATTTGCATCCTTACCTCTTCTAGTTGCGTGGCTTATGCAAATGACTTTACTTCTGAACACAAGTTCCTTCCGTGCGCGTTGGGCCCAGTCACCCACTCTCTCCAGATCCATTTCTGCGACTGAGCTTTCTCGGAAAAACCTCTTCTGAGGCAGTAAGAAGCAGATGGATGATTTTTCTTGAAATCAGCGACAAGAAGGGGACACCAAAACACCATGGATTTCCCAGGTCCCAGCAACAGTATCAAAATATTTAAAAAATGTAGACTTATTTCATCCCTGGAATCCTTCACTTTGTACCAGGCTATCGACAACAGCTTCCTGAGGCGATCTTTTGCATTTCAAGCTTGCGTGGGCTGCAGGGGAAAGAGGCCTCTTCTACCCTCTTCTACCTCACCACCTCCGCTCCATTGAAAGTTTCCTTCCCTTCTTTCTGCTGTGGCCCTTCTTTCCTCTGTTACCCAAGTTTTGCTTTTCTGTCTTCATCTTTCTGTCAGATCAGCCAGTCCTGTGTCTTGGTGCGACTCTGACTAGTTCACTTAGGGTGGGAATGGTGGCCGGGAGCTTCTGGGCCACTGCTTGATCTCCGGGCTGTGAGCCTACCGATGCCACACTAGCCCCCAGTGAGCACCACCTGCAGGAGTCATTCTCCAGCTAGTTCTCTTTCTCCAAAGGGTATCGGGAACACAGCATACAATTCTCTTAACTCAGGCATCTATTACCCTCGCAAAAGTGTTGAACAGGTTTAGTCCCCTTAACAGCTCCACCTGCGCCCACAGCAGTGGTTTTGTTTCCGTTTACAAGGGACACATTACCTTGGGCCTCTCTTGGAAATCCAGGGACCCAGCCCTGCCTCTAGACAGACCGAATGGGAATGAACTGGCTTACCAGCAGACTGCTTGCAAGGCTCCCTCAGGATACTCAGGAGCCCTCTGAGGGGGCTTACCCATGGGTCCTCCATCCTGGGGTGCACTGTTTCCCAGGCCTCTGAGGGGGCTTATCCACAGCCCCTCCATCCTGGGGTGTGCAGTCTCCCAGCCCAGGCTGCCCCAGGAGGAGGACGTGCTTCCCCTGTCATCACCCTCACAGCCCCCTTTCCCCTCCTTGTCTCCCCACAGCCGACTCTTATCAGGCAACAGTGCTGGTGACTGTAAACCCCTGGGAGGCCTGAAAGGAGGATGTTGGAAACATGCAAGGGCTAAGTTCGGGAGAAGAGAGGTCTGGGAAGGAGCCAAATTCTGAGGGGACAATGTTTGGCTAACTTACTTGACCTTTGACCTAAGCCCCTGGGAAAGCTCACCCTCCTCTTTCATTTTATTTATGGCTTCATGCATGCTTCCTATTTATGTTAACTTTCTGGCAGAAGAGAGCTTTTATCTGTCAAGATACTGAAGCTGGAGGATTCTATCCCCTCTGTGTGACCAGCTGCCGCTCTCACAGGCCTGTCTCTCCTCTTACATCTCAACCGGGTTTCAAGGTCTTTCCACTTGGGCTTTTAAAGTTTAGGGTTGCTGCAACATTTGATGCATGAAACCTCCTGTGTTGTGATTCTGGAAAATTCAGAAGCAAAGCCCTCTCCATCGTTGTTCATCAGGAGCATGTGTAGCTCAAGCTCTGTAAGGAAAGTTTGCTGGCTGTGCAGGTTTTGCACACGGTGAGGAGAATGGTAGATGCGGGAGGTGGGCTTGGTGGCCATCCAGAGCACAGCGCATCCCGACATTAGGGTAGATTAACCGAGCACTAACTCGTTATGATAAGATATCTGAAGGACGAGCTTTTCATGCTAACTGGCATGAAAGAGAGGGAGGAGCAGAGGAAGTCACTGACCAATGTAGAGGTCAGGGTCTCCTGTGACAAATACAGGTGTCCACCCTTATTCGAAGGTAGAGCATTCCCGTGAAGCATTTCAGGAGCTGAGATGGCATAAAGGGGAGAAGCAATTAACACTAATGTATATGGAAATGTTTTGCATTTTCCCAGACCCAAAACCTAGCCTTTTTTAAAAAATTTTTTTTTCATTTTTTTAATGTTTTTTTTTAAATTTATTTTTGAGAGAGAGAGAGAGACAGCATGAGCAGGGGAGAGTCAGAGAGACACAGAATCTGAACACAGGCTCCAGGCTCTGAGCTAGCTGTCAGCACAGAGACTGATGTGGGGCTCGAACCCACCAATCGTGAGATCATGACCTGAGCCGAAGTCTGATGCTTAACCGACTGAGCCACCCAGGCAACCCGTTTTTAAACTTTTTAATGTTAAATTCTTTTTGAGAGAGAGAGAGAGAGTGAGAGAGAGAGAGAACAGGGGAGGGGCAGAGAGAGAGGGAGACACAGAATCTGAAGCAGGCTCTGGGCTCTGAGCTTGTCAGCACAGAATTTGACACGGGGTTCGAACCCATGAACCATGAGATCATGACCTGAACCGGTCAGGCGCTTACCCGACTGAGGCACGCAGGCACCCCAAACCTAGCCTTTCTTAGGCTTTTCTGCTACCTTAGACATATCTTACTAATGAAAGCAGAAAATAAATCTAGATAAAACCCAGGTGCTCACAGACACGTTCCAGAGCTCTGGCATTTGGCGTGATCCTAAGATGCTGCGTATGGCCCCCCAGAAAGGATCTCAGAGTGTACTGCCTCTATAACAGCTCGCCGCAAAACCAACCCTGCATGCTACTATCACTCTTTGTCTTTTTTCTTAAAAGCAAAAGTCCTCTTTAGAGATCTTTCGGTTAGTGAAAACGGGGACTCACATAGGTCTTTCATAAACTGAAGGGGTATAATGCAAACTTTTGAAAAGCAGGGGATACCGGTAATGGCAAAAAGATACTAAACTCAAATGGGAAGGAAGGGCTTCAGTCTGAAAGTGCATGACCTTGGCTTGACCTCTGCTTAGCCACGTGGAAAGAAGGGAGTCCTGGAGAGCCAATGGGCCGTTCCAGCGGCTCACAGCAGTTTTGCCTCAGACACCACAGAACACGGATGTGAACCCATAACACCATCCTCTGATTAAAAGTCTCAAAATACCAAACCAGAGGTTTCCATTTTTAATTTGCAAGGGAATAGCTTAACTTTCAGGAATAGGAAGTTAGGGATGTA
The DNA here is from genome assembly GCA_028646485.1 of Cryptoprocta ferox. NCBI lineage: Eukaryota > Metazoa > Chordata > Mammalia > Carnivora > Eupleridae > Cryptoprocta > Cryptoprocta ferox. The sequence continues at coordinate 51,220,761 of CM053576.1, read as the reverse complement.
AATCAGGCCTTTGTGAAAGGGCCAAAAGCAGCCCTGGGGACGGAAAGCTCTAGAAGTATTTGTAGGGGTGGGTGGGAGTTCCACAAAGATGCAGCCTTCTCAGTCAAGCCAGCCTCTTGTCTGGCCAAACACTGGAGGGATGACCTTTTTTATTGGCAGAGAACATTTGGCTGAATTTTGTTGCTTGCTCGCCTTACATTTAGGGAGCACCCGACACAGTCTGTTGGCTACTCCCCAATTATTCTTTCCGCTTCCCACCTGTGAGGTGGGTGCTCCCCCATAGGAAAGAAGGAATACTGGATAAGAAGGAATTTGCCCAGCCATGTGTCACCTGGAATATTAAATTAGAGACGAGACACAAACTGTCTGAGGCAAGAGGGCACTCTGTTGGCGTCCCTGTGCTGCCCTCCTGGTACTGTTTATGCTCTAGTCCTTCCCCAGCCTTGTTGTCTCTACCCCTCTTCGTGCTTGTGGGCAGCACTGTGGAAGGGCCGCCCCTCCGAGATCCAGCCTCGGAGACTGAGAAAAGCATTGTGTCTAAATCATCCCATCAGACTTTGCTCATTCTGTCATTTGCGTTTCCCAAGAAGAGGATCAGAGATAAAGAAAAATATAGAAATTTGAAGGGGAAGAATAGAGACAAGAAAAAGCATCTTCAGAGATGACAACAAAGGAAGGCAATGAAATGTGGGAAATCTGGTTACTGGGTCAAAGAAGGCTGTACAGAGAAACAGGAAGATAATGTGGCAGAAAAATATGACAGAAAAATCTTATTACTGTAGCCCAGGGAGTGACGCATTAGAGAGATAATGAAACTGATTGCATAAGTTGATACTTTGTGAATTATCAAAGATTTAAAACATCTTAAAATGTTTTAAAAATATTTCTTTCGTGTTGGAAAATATTTAGAGCTGTAAAAATATTTCCCAACCCCACCAAGGAGGGACACACCCAAATTTCAAACCCAGGTGACATTTTTGAAACACGGAACATGAAAGTAGTCCTTTTAAAAGGAAATAGAATGCCTTTCATGTTTCTCTCATAAAATTTCCATATGTTCTAGCAATAATGTGATACTGAATCCCTTGAAATGTGCAGGGGTTTAAGACTAAAGCAGACACATCATTCAGAGTTTTAAAAAACACAGAACTTTGTAAAACAATATTGTGATGGTTAATTATCAGTCTCGAAGTTTTCAGTCATAGGGATGGGGGTTTCTGCTGGCCAGGGCTGGACACCTTTATGAACTTGCCCATCTAAGTCCTGCGTTGGCCCACTCACTGACCCACAAACATCAGAGAGGAAGAAACTTGGACGGCCTTGACCATTCCCTTAAATGGACAGTGGTCTATGTACAAGTGATTTCAGATTTTAAACCCAAGAGCTGGGGTCCCATAGGAACACGACTCCAAATCAGGCTTTTAAAATCTGGTGTTAGGATATGAAATGTTGCTGCCTTGCCTTTGTAGTTTTGCTTATTAAACCATTGTGTGTTAAGAAAGTGGAAGTCAAAATCAGGAGTGGACATATATGGGACATTCAAAAGCTAGGCAGCAGCACCACACAATCCTTGTTATGCAGGATGTCCTTTGGACAGTTATTCTCAAACTGCTCAAATTCTACTTCCAGAAACATGTAGAGCATCTATGGAAAACAGTGGGAGGTTAGCTTACAGAGATAGAAGCCATCCTGGGTAATGGTCACTAAGATTTCCCACAGGATGGATGTGGTCACATGGACTTACCACCTTCCCCTAATAGCTTCATCTCCCCCAGATTTCTCAGCTTCCAACTCAGAAAGAAATGGGACACATCTTGGAGCCCTAGATCTTTAGCCCATTACCATGTTCACAGATGCTGAGCCCTTGAGAGCCTGCCTAGTTAGAAGCACATTCCAGGTGCTAATGGCAGTCAACAGGGATGAGGCAGTCCAACTGTATCAGGTAGGCTTTTTGGTTAGGCAACCAAAGACATGAATCATATAAAATCATGGTTTCTATTTTTCAATATTATTTGCTAATATATAAACTTGGAGTTTATATGTCCCAGCAATGAGCAAGATCATCGTAGACCAACTATGCAAGATCTCTAAGTTGACCTTTCTAGGACTTTGCCCTTGGACACAGACAGGAAGCCTGGGCCATGCTTTTTATGAATGAGGTCTATATTTTGAAGACTAGCACAGTGCCTGGCCCAAAGCTAGTGCTCAATAATTGTTCATACAACTAAACTGGGGAGCTTCTTAGCTGGTTGAACATGCTCATTGTTCATTCTACCATAGCTACCATTGTCGATCTGATACTTGCGTTTGAGGAAAATACAGGCTCCTCAGCCTGACCTTGAATGTCTGAATTTTCTGAATGTCTTCTGCATACCTATAGTAGCACCTGTGATGAATAAGCCTGTGCCTGCTCACAAGGAGCTCAACTATATAGAACATTAAACTGGCCATTGCAGCACAGTGTGAAAAGGTCATGTATGAAGAGAGGGAAGGATTAAGGGGACAGGGAGGCCTGGCTTCATTTCACCTACATCAAGATCATAGGATCCAACCCTCTGGCAATGATTTATCTTTAAAATGTAGTGATAAATATACAGGTATGTGATATATTATTCTTTACCCCATGTTTTGTCTTAAGTATCCATAATAGTTTTTTTAAGACATTACTTTGCCTTCTTAACATTCTCGGCTATGTGTCTTATGCTTGCTCCTGTCTCTTTCTGCCACGGGAAGAACACTCCTGATCCAAGCTGCCTCAGCCGCTACTGGGTGGTGCCCTGTATTTTCTGCTTATGCCATGTCTACTTTGGACCCACAAATACTCTTTCATGAAATGAAGAAAAACAACAGCTCAGGTGTCTTCTACTCCCTTCTGACCTTATCTAGAAAGACTGTTTTACAGCCTGGTTCTTTGTTTCTTAAAAGGACCATGCCCTATGAATCATTGAACAAAGCCAATAAGACCTTTAGGGAGAAAAAAAAAAAAAAGGACCATGCCTTTCAACAGTTCATAGTCACAAAACTGCATAAAGACTTTTCAGACAACTGATGGGGGTGAGGGTTAGGCTTCCCACTCTCACCCTCAACAGACTAGAGCAGGGCTGGGGGATGGGAGTGGTCAGGCTTGTCCAGACTGAAAACTGATTTGTGTGGTGTGTCTGGGTTTTGTTCACTGTTTGTTTCGGGGAGTGAGGAGGAGACTGGTTAATCTACCTTCAGGTGGAGGTCCTTTGATTTCCTGGTGAGTATCTGGATCATTTGCATCTCTGTACCTTTCCCGAGGTGCAGCCAATCACCTACACGGCCTCACCAGTGATCATGGGACAATGTTGGGCCAGGGAGGTTAGGCTCTGGGGCTTCATGCCCAGCAATTTCTCGTGCCGTTTGGCTTCAGCATCATATCAGGTTGATATTTTCAGGAGCCAGGCTACAACAGTGATAAAGGTTTTGGGTCTTTCTCTGCTTTTAACAGCTCCAAGCTGAGCAAACCCCAAGAAGCCATTTAGATTGCTTTTCCTTTAAGACTTGTCTTCATCTGCTCATACTGCCGTAACAAAATACCATAAAGTGGGTGGCTTAAACAACAGAAATTTGTTTTTCACAGATCTGGAGGCTGAGAAGTCCCACATCAAGGTGCAGGCAGATTTTGTTCCTGGTGAAAGCTCTCTTCCTGCTTTGCAGATGACTGTCTGCCGTGTCCTCAAATGGCAAAGAGAGAGAGAGAGACAGCAAGCTCTCTGGTGTTTCTCCTTGGAAGGGCACTAATCCCATTGTGGGAGTCCCACCCTCATGACTGAATCCAACAATACTTACCTCCCAAAGTCTCCATCTCCAAATATCATCACATTGGGAATTAGGGCTTCAACATAGGAATTTTCCAGGGACCCAGTCTGATCCATAGTAAGGCTCACATAACCTTGGAACTTTACTATTTCACCTTGCGGGCCTTCACTTGTAAACACAGTCATTCGCAGCAGACACATTTATTTTGCTCTCTCTCCATAGCTGCCACCCTCCGGAGGAAGGAGCCAGGCCTTCCCTGGCTTGGTGCAGTTGCTGTGTAAGGGGATGATGGAGGTAGTGTGAGCAGTTCCAGAATTAGCCTTGGCCTTTGCTCCTGCTTCCTGATAACCTCTGCTGTGTGGATGTCTTGTGCTGGGAAAGTGCTCTCGAGAATCATTTCAGCCATAGAGACTTCTGTTCAAATCGAATATGGTATCCATGAGCCAGGTGACCTGCTTTATTAATGCAGGATGTGAATATAGTAGCAATCATTAATTTTCTAATTTCTCACGCCTTCACCTCACATATTAGCCAAAAAAATCAGTATATTTCTCATGAAACCTCCCTTTTGAAAAAAAAATGTGTGCATACACACACACACCCCACTATATTTTCCAGGAACTCCAGGGGTAACCACCCAAGATTGTGACCTGGCCACTTACTGGCCCTCAGCATTACTGTTGCACACAGATCTGAAAGAATACAGCACACACTTACTCACTACTACAGGAAACTTCAAAGCCAAGGACAGATCTCTCCACTAACCAACCAGGATTTCAGGGCAAGAGGATCCCCTCACCCAAGGACATCTTTCCAGCTGGGCTCTTGCAGCCACTGTTCTGACTGCTCAGTTCCAAGCACAGCTGGCCCCCACATCTGGTGCTGGGACCACTTGCAAGGCCCCAGGACTGACATCCTCTCCCAACCTGAGGCTCCACCCAAAGGTTCAGGGCAGTTTTTTCCTTTTAAGCCTACAAAATGTGAGAGGTAGCTGCCCTTGCCCCTAGACCGCCGGGCTACCTGCCACCTTCTTAAAGGCACACCCCTCATTCTCATTGTTTCAGGCAGGAGCATAGGTTGCCTTCTATGACTCCCCAATGATGGAGTAAAGGAAGACTCTCACAGATGAATCTCTGATGAGGCCTCCCAATGCACCAGAAAGCCTCGTGAGCACAAAGAATTAAATCCAGGTGTCTGGGAGTAGCTGAGGGGCTCACAGAAGCCCCAGGACTTCCTGGAGCAGAGTTTGACATTTACTGGCCTAGCTGATGCTCATGTTTACTAAGCTGCTTGATGACAAGCTCTCCCGAGGCCCCATCTCAGTCCTTCAGGCCCTGGGAAGTGACAAGTGTAGTGGTTCCTGAAGTGTGCACCCAGACCCCACCCACAGGTTTGCCTGCTGACCTCTGGGACTTGGCCTTGGCCTAAGGAAGCTGCCTTGCCTGAGGTCATGCTCCTTCCCAGAACGAGTAGGCATCTTAAAAATGGACGTGCAAGGTCCCAGTCCCTCACCTTGACTTGAAACATCTCTAAAGGGCATCCCAGCCCGTATTCCCTGGGGGATGGTCTGCGGCCTCTGAGGCCTAATCCTGCTTTCACTCCCCATGGACATCTATCCCCAGAGCTGTTCCTCAAAATCTCCATGAAAATCTCAGCATCTCAGCGTCTATTTCCAGGGATCTTGACCTGTGACAGCTACTACTTGTAGAACATGCTACATCTATGGAACAACATAGTGCTTGCCACATCATCCCAACCAGACACCAGATTAATATGATGGAACTAGACTTATTTCTGGTCAGCGAGGCCAAGATGTAAAGAAAACATACTTGAACCAAATTTGAAGACGTTTGCAATTTGAGATAGGAAGAGCTTTCTGGATTGAGATGGTTAAAGATGGCAGGTCGAACCCACATATTTTATCCCTTTCTCTTCCAGAGATCCCCCAAAATTATAGGAAAGGAATAAGCTACATATAAATGCAAAATTAATGAAGAGAATGACTAACAGACAAGACACTCCAGCAGAACGCTGCGGGAAGGAAAACAGATAGGGAGGTGTGGCAAGTACAGGTTAGCCTGGTTCCAAGGGAGAATGGTGGACGGGGGAGGCCAGTGAGCCCTGTCAACCCTGTGGTTCAGGTGTGGACCCAGCCAGCACTGGAGCAGGTGTGAGATGAGGCGGAGCACAGGAGCTGGTCTCAAGGTTGTGAATAGGTCTGTTGACCCTACTACCCCTTTTCTTTACACATCTCCAGAGCTATTTAATTAGCCTTTAACCATCTGTGTATATTCCAGTTTAATAACAATAAAATGACATTTTAAATAGAGAAAGATGACTGTTTTGAAGAGGATCATTTTTCACTCCTCCATGTACCCCATTTGGTCAGACAAGATCTCAAATAGGCCATATGAAAGATGGCCACCATTGGGTAGGTAAGCATGGGGTTCAATCAACTGCTAGGCTCTCCCTCCCCTCCTGGAGAGATACCTCAGACAGCTCTGTGGGAACCCCAGGGCTCTGGGATGGGAGTTTGAAAACTACAGGTAAACTATGGGAGTAGAGAACTAATCTGCTGTCAAGCAGTTGTGTCCCTCTCAGGGGAGGGTAGGTTACTATTTCCAGACCCCTGGAGGGGTCCTGGGCATGGGGTTAGCTGAACTTGAATTTCAGGGTGCCTCTAATCATCCAAGGCATCAGGGACCCAAGTTGAAAAAGAAAAGCACATTCTAGAACAATTCATGGGCGTGGAGACTCTTGAGATTCTTACGGGGTTTGTCACATTTGGGAGCATTGTTCCAAACCTGCCAAAGGCAATCTCAAGTTTCAGGACTCAAAATGCTTCAGGACACCGCTCACGGGATTTCCTGTTCTCTGCATCCTGTGGCTCTCTGAGGGCTGTGGCAGAGGAGGAGCTGGGGACAAACAACATGGGAAGGAAGGGGTTTAAAGAGGAGGATTCCATGGTGATCAGGAGACAGAGCGATTTAGTGTGAGCCAATTCACAGATGGTCTGGGATGATTTGGAATGTACTCAATCAGGAAAATTGGGGGAGCTGAGAACAGCATGTCTGTATCTCATCCCAGGGAGAGTGTGGGAAAACAAGCGGAGTCCCCACCGAGTATGTGATCCATCTGCCTTCCAGGCAGCAGTGGAGAGACGACTTACAGGAACATATGAAAAATTGAGAGTGGAGATGCCCCCGATATTCAGTAAGCAGAGAAATCCATTCCCTTTGTGGTGCTAATGGTGCCAATGTTACACATGCCTTTTTCATAGCATTATTCTAAAGAAACCATAAAGGTTTGATAAAACAAACTAAAAATTGATCTTTTATAAACAGGTGGAACTGGTGAGTGAGGGCACTGATTGTGGTGACATTTCAGTTTCTGCTGGCACTTTAGGGTCCCTGCCTCCCCCATCCCTGCGCTGTGCATAGGGATGCATTTTATGTAGTTTTCAAGCCTCCCTGCAAGGTTGGCCTTTCTGGCAGGTGGTCTCCTTAATTTATAGCAGGAAGAAGAATTCTAGAGACTGGGGGTCCTTGCCAGTAAATGACAGCAGCAGATTTTGAAGCAGACATTGCAGACCCCACTCCTATTTCATCCAGAGCCCAGTGCCTTGTTCTCCAGGATAAGTATGCTGCAGTACTTGGCCAATCTAGTTTTAACAAGCACTTCAGGCCATTCAGATGCTCACCCAATTCTGAGAATCTACCCCACCTCAGAATAATTAATTCAGGAGTCGGTGGGGTGAGGGAGGTATGGCTTTGTTAAAAGTTCACCTGATTCTAACGTGCGGTTAAGGTTGAGACAGCCCTAACAACCTCTTTGACCTCAGCCGTGGCAATTTCTTACTTGACACACCTCCAAAGACAAGGGAATTAAAAGCAAAAATGAACTATTGGGACCTCATCAAGATAAAAACTTCTGCACTGCAAAGGAAACAATCAACAAAACTAAAAGGCAATTGGAATGGGAAAAGATATTTGCAAATGACATATCAGATAAAGGGCTAACATCCAAAATCCATAAAGAACTTACCAAACTCAATACTTGAAAAACAAATAATCCAGTGAAGAAATGGGCAGAAGACACAAATAGACACTTTTCCAAAGAAGACATCCAGATGGCCAACAGACACATGAAAAGATGCTCAATGTCACTCATCATCAAGGAAATACAAATCAAGGCCACACTGAGATACCACCTCACACTGGTCAGAGTGGCTAAAATGAATAAATCAAGAAACTACAGATGCTGGCAAGGATGTGGAGAAACAGGAGCCCTCTTGCACTGTTGGTGGGTATGCAAACTGGTGCAGCCGCTCTGGAAAACAGTGTGGAGCTTCCTCAAAAAATTAAAAATAGAACTACCCTTGACCCAGCAATAGCACTACTAGGAATTTATCCAAGGGATACAGGAATGGTGATGCATAGGGGCACATGTACCGCAATGTTTATAGCAACACTTTCAACAATAGCCAAATTATGGAAAGAGCTTAAAAGTCCATCAACTAATGAATAGATAAAGAAGATGAGGTTTGGGGGCGCCTGAGCGGCTCAGTCGGTTAAGCAGCTGACTTCAGTTCAGGTCATGATCTTGTAGTTTGTGAGTTCGAGCCCCGCCTCAGGCTCTGTGCTGACAGCTCAGAGCCTGGAATCTGCTTCAGATTCTGTGTCTCCTTCTCTCTCTACCCTTCCCCTGCTCATGCTCTGGCTCTCCGTCTCTCAAAAACAAACATTAAAAAAATTACAAAAAAAAAAAAGATGTGGTTTGGTTTATATATACAATGGAATACTACTTGGCAATGAGAAAGAATGAAATCCTGCCATTTGCAGCAACGTGGATGGAACTGGAAGGTATTATGCTAAGTGAAATAAGGCAATTAGAGAAGGACAGATATCATATGTTTTCACTCATATATGGATCTTGAGAAACTTAACAGACGACCATGGGGGAAGGGAAGGAGGAAAATAGTTACAAACAGAGAGGGAGGGAAGTAAACCACAAGAGACTCTTAAATACAGAGAACAAACTGAGGGGGGATGGGGGGATGGGGGAGAGGAAAAAAATGGGTGATGGGCATTGAGGAGGGCACTTGCTGGGATGAGCACTGGGTGTTGTATGTAAGCTGATTTGACAATAAATTATATTTTTTAAAAAAAAGGTTGAACCAGTCCTGATGGACATACAGTTAAGGAAAATTGTCAGGGTTAAGAGACCAGGAAGAGGAGAAATGGAGAGAAGCTGGGTAAAACAGGAAATTGTTTTGAAATGTCCCCAATATTTTGTTTGAATCATGTGGTAAGATGACAGACACAGAGACAATGCCTTGAAAGGAAAGTTATCACCCATAGTGATGGGGGGGGGCGGTATGCCTGCCTCGCAAGGCCACAAGGGGAAGTATCAAGGTGGGTTAGGGGCAGAAGGAATGAGGGTAAGGCATGGGCCAGGGCCTTTGTTGTGGTTTTCCTGGTTAGAAATCCGGTGATGCAGTATTAGTATGCTGAGTAAACTCAGGATGGCATAGCTTGAATAATTTCAGTGAGATCTGGCCACAGGGGTGGTCCCCAGTTGTGAGGCACCTTGCTCTGGGGCCTTAGAGCAGGGGGTGTATTGTCTGGGTGTGTGACAGTTAGTAAAGGAAATCATTGGGGGTCTGGGCTCAGGATTGGTTAGTTTTCATATCAAAGGCATGCTCCCAGGCTAGTTGTTTGCTATCTCTAGGAAGTAGCTAACCCTGGGATGGGCAGTCCCTCTCCAGGCTCACAAGGCCTTGGGATGTCAAAACATCATAAAGTAGAAAAAAATTAAAAACATAGAAGTCAAGTCAGACAGACCCAGGCTTGTCGCTTGCCAGTTGTGCATACCTGACTTCTCTCAGTGTCAGTTTCCTCCTCTATAAGAGGGAGATAATACAATATACCATAGGGTTTTCAGAAAGCATGAGAGGATGGACTATGATGTTTGGCTCCACTGGCAAGCATTTAGTACATGACAGCTATAATAAAAATAAAGCAATGGGCTTAGGACTTGAGTGGAGGTAAAGACAATGAGTCAAGTACAACTTGTACTTTTGAATTTCAGAACATGACAGAGCCACTGACAGAGGTGGGGTGCAGGTAGCATGGCTGTTTGGCTGAGCAAAGTACAGATTTGTATATGGGGGATTGACATCCAAAGGCAGTCATCTTGGCCTAGAGCTGCGAGATGGGATCTGGAGGTGTGAACTTGGAGAGTGGGTCATCTCTGAGAGAATGTACAGAAGGAGAAGTGAAGGCTGGACCCCATGAGGGGCTGGGTGAAGAGATCATGAGTGCCTGATATGGTTGTTTATAAAGACCAGGAGAAGGGGGCTTCTGGAAGGTGAGGAGAATAAAGCCCTAACTAGGGAGGTTGTATCACTTTGCTCTTTAAGCACCTTCATAATAAAACTAAGAAAATTCTCTTCTTCTCAATCCATCTGGCTGATCTACTCAAGGTGGATATACCTCTTGCACCTCTTTGTATAGACGGGGCCAACCTAATGCATAATTCAAGAAATAACTTTTAACTGAATTAGGTTGACACTCTGAGATAATTTAGGCATCATTCTACTTAGAAAAGGAGTTTAAATTGAGGGGCAACATTAAAGAAAGCTCTTTCCCTCTTCATCTTTGTGTGTGTATGCATGTGTGCATGGGTGAGAGGATTGGGAGTTACAGTGTTACTAGAACAGATGCAAGAGAAGCCATAGGACAAAACGCACAAGGAAGAAGGCATGGAGCCACCTTTCCTGGGAACAGTCTGACAGAACCCACAGGCTCAACTTCTAGAGCTGGTGTGGCATGTCACTAACTCTGGGCCCTGGAGTATGCTCTGTACCCCATCTTTCCTTTAAAAGATAGTTTTGGAATAGACGCATCACACTTAACACTGCTTGGGCTTGGTGATTAAGAACTAAAATTGTCCGAAGCCCTCACTATTTGAAAAAAATATCTTACTAAATGGATTTTATTGATTTTATTTTGCTTTTTTAATGTTATCTATTTCTTTTGTTTTTAATTTTAGAGAGGGAGCAAGCAGGGGAGAGGGCAGAGGGAGAGAGAGAGAGAGAGGAGACAGAGAATCTTAAGCAGGCTCCATGCTCAGTGTGGAGCATGACACAGGGCTCAATCCCATGGCTCTAGGATCATGACCTGAGCCAAAATCAAGAGTAGGAAGCTCAACCAACTGAGCCACCCAGGCCTCCCTACTGATTTTACTTTGGACGAGTGTATTGGCGTCCTATGGCTGCTGTGACAAATCACCACAAGCATAGTGTTTAAGACAGCACAAATTTATTGTCTTACACTTCTGTAGGAGAGAAGTCTGCCATGGGTCCTTCCTGGCTAAGAGAAAGGTGCCAGCAGTTCCTTCTGGGGGCTCCAGGGGAGAATCATCCTTTGCCTTTTCCAGCTTCTAGAGACCACCACCAGGAAGAGGGGGCCAGCAGGCTTCCGTCAGTAAGGCAGGCCCTGGTTCTTCCTGAGGGAGAGCCAGATGGTACCAGGCATGTCCTTGTTCAGCTCTCTTGTGCCTGAAGGACACCCCGTGAGACCGAAGACCAAGGCTATACACACTCTTAATGATGTCCTCCATGCTCAGCCCTTTCTCCCCAGGCCAGTGTCCTCTTTACTCTGTGACACTGCACCCAAACCACCATCATTATACCTGCTTTCCCTTGGGTTCAGCATTACCATCTCTGGGTGGCACATTTAACATTCATGTTCTCTGGGGAAGAAAAATTAAAACCAACATAAAAAGTTAATTAGAAGCTCATGGCCCTGCCTGGAGAAGGAGATGGACACATAGTCACTGGAAATGGGGAAGAAGGGCTGAAATCCAGACAAGGAGGGTCCAGGAAACTCAGTTTCTGAAGGTCTTACATCTGCCAGATGATGTGATTTGCACACTCATTTGGTCATATCAACAACACTTTTTTCCCAGGTATTTTTTTTAATGTTTATTTTTGAAAGAGAGAGAGACAGAGTGTGAGCGGGCAAGGGGTAGAGAGAGAAGGAGACAGAGAATCCAAAGCGGGCTCCAGGTTCTGAGCTGTCAGCACAGAGTCCAATGCAGGGCTCGAACCCACAAATTGTGAGATCATGACCTGAGCCGAAGTCGGACACTTAACTGACTGAGCCACCCAGACACCCCTCCCAAGTATTGTTATTCCCATTTTACAGGAGAGAACTGAGGCTCATGAGGACCCCCACACATACTAGGCTTATTTTCTGCTTCTGTACAAGCCCCACTCTTGGTCTAATGGGGAATAAACCTGAGGTCTGGGTCTTCTCAGAGAGTGTTCTGCAGTTCATCTGTCTGAAAGACTCCTCTGGTCTCATCCTGGGGCCTGGGACTGAATGCAGCTGGACTCCTGGGGCTCATTAGATCTTGGGTTGGCTTGCTTTGGAAAGCTAAAACAATCCCTCTTGTAGAAAATGTAAAATGAACCCGACTCACATATACACCACGTGTGGTGTAAGTAAGCCCCTTTTGCTATTTGAATGTGATTCAAGTAAAGGATTATAAGCCATCTTGGCAGCTTACATTACCATCTCCAAATGCAAAACAACAACAAAAAAAAAGATCCAGTGTTTAGAACAAGGGATTTGTTATTTGACCATAAAGAAGAAAAGCATCATTTTTATTTAATTCAAAATAATGGAAACTCAGGTATGGAAAACACAGAAGAGGACATTCTAGACTAATCCTTTCTCCACAACCCCCCTCCTACACACACAAAAGCATGAACCTCTTCCAAAATATCTCTGACAAGCGGCCTTCAGCTTCTTCTCTGACAGGAACAGGCCTCCCTCCTGAGATGACCAGTTCCATTTAGTCTGATGGTGGAATAAGTCCCTGATTCATGTTTTAACAATCTTGTGAGAAACAGAATGGAGCGATTTGATTCTCTTTTTCCTCCACTCTGCTCCTCCTCAGTAAAGGAGACCTGTATTAGTCTTCTATGGCTGTTATAACAAATTCACACACAAATTTTGTAACTTATAATAACACAAACCTACTAACTTACAGTGCTGGAGGTCTGAAGGCCAAAATGGGTTTCACTGGGCTAAAATTAAGGTGCCAGTCGAGCTACATTCCTTCTGGAGGTTCTAGGAGAAAATATGTTCCTTAACCTTTGCCAGCTTTTTGAGGCTACCTTCTGTCCTTGGCTCATGGCCCTTTCTCCATCTTCAAAACCAGCAATGTGATATCTTCAAATCTCTCTGATGCTCCTGCCTCCTCCACCCTTTCACTTTCAGGGACTCTGCGATTCTATCAGCTGCCCCTGCCCCAAACCCAGGATAATCTCCCCATCTCAAAATCCTTAATCACATCTGCAAAGTCCCTTTCAACCCATAAGGTAGCATATTCCCAGTTCCAGGGATTAGGACATGGACATCTTTGGGGGCTACCGTTTAGCTTACCACAGAAGCACAACCCTGGTTTGGAAGCCAAGTTGAAGGAACACCAGGCAGAACTAAGGTAAGGAGATAAAGGACAGGGGTTTGCTGGCATAGGAGCAGTGAGGCACCAGCTCAGTATCCCAGAAAGAGGCAGGGTCTCAGCCTCGAGAAGCTGGATGGTCCACTCCTCCAAGTGGAAAGAAACCCTAGGACCAGAGCTCTCACCTAATCCTAGATTTGGCATGGAAGCAGTATAGACTGCTTTCAAAGAATGCCAGATGTCAATGGGGGCCAATACGGACTAGAGAACAGTGAACTTCTCCAAAAGTTCCAGGGCACCATGTCAAATGGCAGCGAGGTAGCCCCAATTCTGACTGAAATTGAAATTTCTCTGCATCCTGGAAAATGGGGCTTGGGCAGGGTTTTCATTTGATTTAGAAAAATTCAACAGTGTGGCATTTCTTTGCCAAGACTGTAGAGATCCTCAGTCTACAATTGTGTCTCATTCATGATCCTTCCTATAGTATCAGAATTGGCCTTGAATGAACAATTAAGAGTCAGCCTGAGAGTTTCTTCTCCTAACAAGGGTGGAGACACCCACCTTCAGGCCTACCTTCTTTAAAGATCCCCACCAAATCCGTGGCCAGGGAGACATCTCCCTATTCCCAAAGCATTTACTGACTTGACTTTTCATTTGGCACTAGGTGGTATATACTATTGTATTATAGTCACCTTTTATGGACACACACTTATGTAGGCCTCTGGAAGGGCAAGTCCACAAGCTGTTCATCCTTGAGCTCCCTCAGGGCCTGATACCACAGCCACCATGGTAGGTTCTGGAAAGATATTTACTGATAATGGAGATTCCAAAAGGAATGAGCTCAAAAGGTGAGCTCAAAAGGATTGCATCTGGAAAGTGAGCTCAAAAGGTGAGCTCAAAAGGATTGCATCTGGAAAGTGCAATCACCTACAGTATGATAAAAACAAGAAGCCTCCTGGGATTGATGGAGCTGGTTTTCCTGTCTTCTCTCTAGTTTACACTTTTTCTGTCGCCCTGAATTTCAACATTGTCGTTTTTTCTCAGTGTAGCTGCCAGGGTTGTTTTCCTGAAAAGCAAAGATGTTCATTCCTAAAGGTACAGCTCTTGGCTTGACTTACCCAGTATGTATGACCCTGCATGTCCCTCCAGCCTCACCTTTAAACTACCGCTTTTCCTAATAAGAGCGAATAAGCTCTCAGGTGATATTATGTTGCTTGTTTAAGATAGACTCTCAGTAGCCAAGGTCCACCAAATAAACACAAACAGTGTGTATTTTCCTGTCATTTTTAAAAAAGTTTATTTATTTTGAGAGAGAGAGAGAGACAGGCAGAGAGAGAGAGGAAGAGAGAATCCCAAGCAGGCTCCAAGCTGTCAGTGTAGAGCCCAATGCGGGGCTCAGCCTCATGACAGTGAGATCATGACCTGAGCCAAAATCAAGAGTTGGACACTTAGCTGACTGAGCCACCCAGGCGCCCCTCCTGTCATTTGTTTATACATAAACCTCTTCTACAAGAATGAATGATCCCAGAGGCAGAAGCTTGGGTTTCTTAAAGCACTCAGCCAAGATTTGTAAAGGACAGAATGAATCTCGGTGTCCCTAATGTTTAGCTCGGTGCCTAAAACACAGCAGGTGCTTGTTAGATGTATATTACATGGATGAATAGATAGACTCGCTCGGATTTTAGGAACATATGCCTTCAGAATAGTTGAGTTAACTTTGTCATCACTTTTCAAATGAAAATACCTGGGCGTGCCCTTCCGTGTGATAACATAAACCCAACTTCCCATTTCAACAACAAAAACAAGAAGGCCAATTATTGAACTAAAGAAATGTGGGATATATTGTATTTTGCCATTCATTTAAATGAAAAGTAATAATAGAGGTCTTGCTTTCTTCACCAAAGTTAGGTCATTATTGAAAGAAGAGGGCAGTAGTCCTTGCTTTCCAGAACCTTCTATTCTCCACCAGCTGCTGCCCAATGCTCTTAGCACTGTTGATAGAAAGCAAAGTTCAGCCTCAGATGAAGCTGAAGATGGCTAGATTGATGGGCATATTTATGTGCCCTTTCCATCAATGGGTATTTTATATTTAAAAAAAAACCCACAAATGCCAAACGTATGCACTAAAAATGTATGGACATCACCCACAATTTCATTTGAAGGCCATATTCCCTGGCCCTAAAATATTCAAATAATAGGATTATGCTTCTTTCAATCCATGAACAGGAATTGCTAAAGTTGCGCAGAAGGAGGCAAAATGGGACAGGTACCTTTTCACCCACCCCCTTTCAGGATGTATATTAATCAAGACTCTTTGGTCAGAATTGGTAGAAACTCACTCTGGCTAACTGAAACAGAAGAGCAATCTAATAGAAGGAAGGGAGGTAGCTGATAGTCTGGGAAGAAGCTAAATGGACATGTGGGCCTCTAGAGTGTAGGAACCAAAGGACCATCTCCTGTAGGTGCCACCATCTGTATGAATCCGCTTCAACCATTTTTCATGTATCACTCAACTCAAGATTCACATGCCCCAAGAGGAGGCTCTTACTGGTTTGGCTTGGATGGCATGTCTATCTGTTCATCGTAAGAGAACCAGATCATTAACTGAAACATCATCAAGAATGCTCACCATGGAGGAAGGGGAGTTTCTCAAGAAAAACTAAGCAATGTTACCAGGAGAGAAAAGGAATAGGGACTAAAGCAACAAATGTCTGCTGCTATGCAACAGTGCGTTAAAATATTATCAGTCTTTGGGACCCCTGGGTGGCTCGTTCGGTAAGGCCTCCTACTCCTGGTTTCAGGTCAGGTCATGATCTCACAGTTCCAGAGTTCAAACCCTGCATTGGGCTCTGCACTGGGGAGCCTGCTTGGGATTGTCTCTCTCTCCCCCTCTCTGCCCCTCCCCCACTAGCATGCCCATGTATGTGTGTGTGTGTTCACGTGCCCTCTCTCTCTCTCTCTCTCTCTCTCTCAAAATAAATAAATAAACTTAAAAAAATAAAATAAAATCAGTCCTTGCTATTCATGGATTTTGTATTTGTGAATTCGCCCATTCACTAAAATGTATTTACAGCCACCAAATCACTACCTGGGTGCTTTCATGGTCATTCACAGACATGTGAGGGGTGTGGGGGGTTTGAGTTGACCAATGTGCACATTCCCAGCTGAGGTGGAACAAGGCAATAGTCTGCCTTCTCCTTTTAGCCATCATGTAAAAAAGTATCCTCTTCCCAATCTATTTAGTACTACCAAATGTTTTATATCTTTGCACTTTTTGTTGGTGACTTCCTGTTTAAAATGGCTCCATGGTAGTGTTGAAGTAATGTCCGTGTTCTTAAGCACAGGAAGGCTGTGAGGTGCCTTATGAAGAACATAGGTGTGTTAGATGAGCATCAGGCATGAGTTACAGTGCTGTTAGCCATGAGTTCAATGTCAACGAATAAATAATGTATATTAAATAAGGCATCTTTAATAAGAAACACACAAAAATCAAGTTTATGTACTCATCTGTTGACCAGAGGCTTGCAGAAATCTAATTCTATATTTCTCCTATGACCAGTGGTTCAGTGTTTGAGGTGACTTTATATAAAACTACAGTTGGCCCTTGAACAATACTGGTTTGAACTACCTCGGTCCACTTATGCACAGATATTTTTACAATACAGTACTGTAAATGTATTTTCTCCTCCTTATGATTTCCTTAATATTTTCTTTTCTCTAGCTTACTTTGTTGTAAGAATACAGTATATAATACATATACAAAATACATGGTAATCCACTGCTTATCTTATTGGTAAGGCTCCTGGTCAACAGTAGGCTATTAGTTGTTAATTTTGGGGGAGTCAAAATTCTACATGGATTTTTTTTAAGTTTCTTTATTTATTTTGAGAGAGTGATTGAGAGAGAGAGACAGACAGACAGACAGGGCAAGCATGAGCAGGGGAGGGGCTGAGAGACAGGAAAAGACAGAATCCCAGGCAGGATCCATGCCATTAGTGCAGAGCCTGATGTTGGGCTCCAACCCACAAACCATGAGATCATGATGTGACCCAAGATCAAGAGTCAGATGCTTAATTGACTGGGCCACCCTCTCACCCCTCTTTGTGGACTTTTGACTATGTGGCAGTCAGTGCCCCTAACTCCTGCATTGTTCAAGGGTCTATGGTTCTATGAATAACAAGGTTAGACAGTATTATGTAGTTTAGATACTTGGTCTTTAGACTTGTTTTTTTTGGGGGGGGGGTATCTTTAGACTTCTAATTTCTACATTGCATTTCTCTCCAATTTATGGTTATTTCATTTCACTTCAAACTAACGATTTTCTCCCAATTCTTACATAGTTATGAACTGATTGCCACTTAATTATGTGCCATGTCAACATCTTGGGTCTTCTCACCCCAGTGTAGGGAGGGGAAGGAAGGAATGGGGAGATAGGCAGAGTCTCCCTGAAAGAGATATCAAAGCCTTCCTATCAGGTTGAAAAGATAACAATCTTTTTCCCATTTAAGGAAAGTGATCAGCTCAGCTCACACAAATGCTACATTTCCCTTGCAAATGAGCTTCATTACCGGCTTGTTTTATGAGACTTTTCTCTTAGCTAGAGTGAACTTCCTTCTTATGGCACTGTGTCCTAGCAGAAAATTGTCTCAGCCCTGAATTATGTTCTCATCCATAATCACATTTAATTATGAAGTTTGCCATGAGGCTGTGAGTACACTGGAAGGAGCTATCTGGTCCAGTGAGATTTCTCTCAGCTAAATACAGACCCTGCATTTGCAGAAAATATTCTTTTAACATATTTTATCTTTAACATTGAGCCTATTAATACCACACTTATAGTCATTAAGAAACATTACCAAGTGGCTTGGCTCAAACTCAAATCAAAACCAGAGTCCAAAAGTTCTGAGTCCATATAATTATCTTCCTAATGGAAGATCTTCCTATCTCCATGTGCCTTGATTGATAATACTCCTCTTTGGACACACACCATTTTACAAAATCGCTCATTTGCTTAAGGGAATTTTTCCTGCAACAATATTGATAGAAAATTTTGTTTTAAATTCTAATATCTTCAACAGTCAAGGTACCTCATTTTTTTAGATGAGTCAATATAAAACTAGGTAATGAGAATGTGTTAATAGTTTACAAAATTAAAAAAATAGAAATAATCAATATACATAATAATAAGACCGAACTCACCAGTAAGGAAGTAACATGCAAATTTAAACAAGTTACAGTTGTTCTCATATTGATAAATACTGTTTATTAAATAATAGTAAACCAGGGGTCCCTGGGTGGCTGTCAGTTAAGTGACTCTTGGTTTTGGCTCAAGTCATGATGTGGATTCAAGCCCCACATCAGGCTCTGAGCTGGCAGAACACAGCCTGCCTGGGTTTCTCTCTCTTCTCTCTCTGCCCCTCCCTCACTCACACTGTCTCTGTCTCTCTTAAAGTAAATAAACTAAAAAAAGTAATAATAATAATAGTAAACCAGTGTTTATAGAAGTGCCAGCCAAAGGTACACTCAGAAGTTGCTCAGTGGTGAGTAACTGGGTATGTCCTCACGAAGGGGAATTTGACAGCTAGTGTAAGCACTTTGAGTAAAGTATGTCTTTGTACATTTATCCTAAGGAATAGACATCAGCCCCTCTGTTAAAGGATATTCAAGGTAAAATGATATTCAGCGAAGCATTGTTTCTATAGTGAAAAATTGGGAACACACTGCATATCCAATAATAAGGGAAAAGTGAATGCATTTTGATCTCTTCTTAGGATACAGTATTATGCATCTATTAAAATTATGGTTTGGAGTAATGGGCAAAGTTAATTAAAACCACAGTGATACAATATTTTACACCCATCAGACTGGTAAAAATCTAAAAGTCTGACAATAAGGCCATGAAGCAATATGAATCCTATGCACAATGGGCAATATCTAGTGCCCAACAGTTCCACTCCAGGTATATTCCCTAGAGAACTTTGGTCTGGCCAGGGATGGTGATAGCAATGATGTTTATAACAGAACAAACACTGGAAACAACAACACATCCACTGGGAGGCCGGTGGATACATTGCAGCTCACAGGTAGCAGGGGGGTTCCTGAAAGACCTAGAGTGGCACAAGTCCACGTGGTTGAATCTCCAAAGAGAGTATTATCTCCTCCAAACAATGGGAAGACAGAAAGAAAAATGAAGAAAAATGAAGAAAAATAAAGCATCGTGTTTTTTGTTTAAAAATATGAAAAACAACATTATATCGTGATTAAGAATAGAAACATATGAAGGGAAGGTATAAAGAAATGTACAGAATAGGAATCACCAAAATCTGCAAGAGGGCTGCCTCTTAGAGGGGGAAAATGAATGAGAACGAGCAGAGGGGCACAGAGGCATTCAGCTGTATTCGAATGTTTTCTTTGGCTGAGAGATGACTACAAAGATATTCTTCTTATCTTTCTGTGAATGGTAGATAAGCATGATGTTTTTATTTTAATCCCAGTATAGTCAACATACAGTGTTATATTAGTTTCAGGTGTACAATATAGTGATTCAACACTTCCACACAGCACCCTAGGCTCATCACAAATGCACTCCTTAATAATGTACAGTCTTTTCAGGAATATGTGATGGTATGAGAAAATACAATTTCCTATCACCTGAAAAAGGCAAATATGAAATTACATTTAATAGAATTTTGTATGTGTGTGTGTATATATATGCACATACAAAAACATAGTATGCACACACGCATGCACATGCACATACACACACATGATGTCCGTAATCATTACCTTTACATATAGGGACTGTAAGTGATGTTCATTTCCTTTGCACATTTGTGCCTCTCAAAATTAAATATGCTATTTCTATCACCAGAAAAAAAAATCACTTTTATTGAAATGTTTTGAATGTCACACTTGTTTCCTATTGGGCCTCCAATTGGTGTGTGTTTTAATCACAGTTTCAGATTAAGTTGCAAGGTTCCTGGGAGCCCTCGGTAAATGTCTGGTCCAGGAGAGCCGGGAGGCTACAGGTGCATCTTCAGAAGGCTCTCACTTACAAAGTATTATTCCCCCTGGAGACCAAAATAATCATAGTGGTCAGAATTGGTGATAGACCTCTATTAGCGGTGATCAGTCCTGGAAAGGCCATTCATGGAGAGAGGGAACAAGTGTGTCAGTGAGAGGGCAGGGACACTCATTTCGTTTATTTTAAATCCCTGCATGTTCCCCTGGGAAAGAAGGGGAGATGGTCTTGGAAAATGTGCTGGGAGTGGGTGAGTCATTGGTACTCGACCAACTGAAGAAAACAATCACATCATTTTGTTTGTTTGTTTGTTTTTGTTTTTTTTAATGTTTATTTACTTTTTGAGAGAGAGAGAGAAACAAGAGTGTGAGTGGGGGAGGAACAGAGAGAGAGAGGGAGACTCAGAATCTGAAGCAGGCTCCAGGCTCTGCACTATTAGCACAGAGCTGACGTGGGGCTCAAACCCATGAACCATGAGATCATGACCTGAGCCAAAGTTGGATGATGCTTAACCAATTGAGCCACCCAGGCACCCCAATCACATTGTTTTTTTGACCTGGTTTCTGTTTTTCTTCAGCATTTCTTCTTCAAAGGGCTTTCAGACATGAGAGCATTTTAGAATAGAGAGGAATTGCTCCAGGTCACAAGGTCACATGCCCTTTGGAGTGAGAAAAGATCTAGCACCTCATGTCCTGAGTGTCATTTTGGGTCAGATGTGGGGAATTTGGGGGAATGATACATAGGGGCCAGGGCTCAGATATCTCTCCCATCTGCTTGTTCAGCACTAGAACCTTCCTTCAGAATTCTGTTTCAGAATATGTAGGCCATGCAAACAAGCCGAATAATAGGGTTCAGTTAGCTTTGCTTATAAACTGCCAAATATCTCCAGTGAGCTAAAAATGTGCCATAAATAATGGAATGAGTGCTACTTTATTTTCAAATTCACTCTAGTGATATCTGAGAGTCATATCCTTGGAAAATTGATAGTATTTTCCTTTCATCTGTCTGGGTTCTTCTCCCTTCTCTGTGACCTAAGGTCAGCTCGAGGCCAGGTTTACACAGGTAGTGGCTGCTAGGAACCTGGGAAACCATCTCTTAGATTCACCTTGTGCCCAGGCCACCAGGGCAAGCCCAAGAGCCCAGATTTAAACATCAAGAGTTGGCAAAGGGTGGGAGGGCTTGGGTGGTTCATTTGGTTAAGCGTCTGACTTCAGCTCAGGTCAGGATCTCGTGGTTCATGGGTTTGAGCCTCGCTTCAGGCTCGGTGCTGACAGCTTGGAGCCTGGAGCCTGCTTTGGATTCTGTGTCTCCTCCCCTCTCCACCCCCCCCCCATGCTGGTGATACTCTGAAGGTAACACGTGACCCTATTTTTTTTTTTAGCATTTGATTTAAGTATAACAAATACAGATAATTGCACAAATCATTGATATACAGCTCGATAAATTTTCACAAGGTGGCACCAGGGTTTAAATGAGAATATATGCAGATGAGGTGGTAACTCATCTTTCTTTTTTCTCTTCATGTAAAAATACAGATTCCTTAGAGTCATGACCAGGGAGCATAAGCAAGAGCAGAAAATAAAGCAAAACTGAGTACCGTGTTTGCAGCCTAGAAGGCTCAGTGCAACCTGTATGAAAATATAGCCATAAATTTGTTCTCTGTAGAGTCCTGGAACTGAATGCCAAGCCAACTATGGTGGCCATTGCTTCCCGGCAGATCCCACCACTCCTGGTGGCCAGCATGGGCACCCTCCACATCTCAGCTGCCCCCCTCCACTTTGGCTTTGGCTTGAAGACAGCTACTGGAGAGAACAAAATTGTGGGTAGGATGGGTTGATTTGTGAACAGCAGCTGCCCAGGGATGGCAGCACGAGACAGTAGAGTCACTGGGGGGTGGGAGAATCCCCTGCACCCACCCCCCATTCTTGTATGGACATCTCAGCAAGGCCTCTCTGGCTGCCTTTTCCTCTCTGCTGCTTCCACATGATTTCCTCCTCCTTCCCTAATGGTCTGGGTGGGTAGAGCCAAATGATGGTGTGGCTCTGAGTCCTTGATGACAATCCTGGAAGGTGAAATGTTGAAGGTGGCAAACAATATATATATATTATTCCCCAATATTATTATTGGGGGGAATAATATTATTCCCCAAGTTGGGTTCTGGGTATATAGAAGTGGTACAAGGCAGGGGAGATGGGGAGAAAGAAGAGCCATCACGAATGGATGAAAGAAGTATTGTCGTAAGCCAGCCCTCAAAATGTCATGGAAGCCACAGAGACATGATTTTGCCTTGCCTTGAAATGTCATCTGTAGGAGATACTGGGAGTGTTCCACCTTTATCCCCTCAATCCTGGCTCCCCAAAGGCCTTCCCTAGCCCCTGCCAGAAGAGCTGCCCTGACGTGCCCACCCTTCGCAAAGGCCTGGCAGTGTGAGGGTACATGAGCAATGGAGCTTTCTTATCCTCTGATCAGAGCAACCTTGTGGTGTGACCCTCACTTTCCAGAGCTCCCTGTGGAAATGAGTCAACATTCGCCTCCATGGGGTCATGGGGGGATATTGTAGCTTTGTTTGGCCTTCTTCCCTCCCCTCTTCCACTCCCCAACTCTGGGGCTTTCCTGAGAACATTAAACTATCCCTTTGAAGTCTGTCTCATGGCCTGCTTCTGAGGAACCCAACCTAAGACAGTACCATTTTGGCTTCTCACAAATGTTCTTAATGCTTCACCTTGCTTCATGAAACTCAGAAAAGAAACAGATTCCTATTTATTGCAGGGTGGCCCATGACCTCTAGCGACAGTTAATCTAAGGAACATTGCTAGTTTTAGTTTCTTGATGATTTTCATGAAAATGCTACTTTGAGGCAAAATTACAAGATGTGTGATTTAGAAAAGAAGGGACAATGTATTACCTATATAGTCATTTTAACCAAATTGTTTTCAGAAGAATAACTCCTGGGTCCCTCAAAACTGGAGAAAGAATTTGCTTTCTCTGCCCTCTCCATTAGCTCACTGAGAATAGTCTGCCACTAATGGATGACATGAGGTAGGATGTGTTTGCCAGGAGAAGGCTCATCTCTGGGCTGCAGAGTGGTGGGTCTGCCCTCTGAGTGGCTTCTGGCCAGGCCCTGCCTTTCTAGCCCCTATGATAATCGAGTAGACTCATTCTCCTGCCCACCACTGCCCCTTACCCACAGTTCAGGGATATACCCACTCAGTTAGATAGAAAAAGGAAGATATAGCAGAGTGGACATGGCCCTTTGCTCCATACCTGTAGCTTAATAAACAGCAGAGTTTATTTCCTTATAAAAAGTCCAGTCAACAGTGGTGTGGGGGCTGGGGTCCATGTGATCATTCAGGGATTCAGGCTAATGGACACCCTGCCATTAGCACGAAGCTTTCAAGTAGCTCAGGGTCTTAACAGTGGCAGATCAGAGGAAAGAGCCAGAGAGAAGTATACCAGTTGGCCTAGAAATGACATGCCTCACTTTGCTCATTCCATTGGCAAGAACTAGTCTAATGCCTCACACCTCCCTGCTTAACTGCAATCATTTTTTATCATTTTGAACCTAGAGAGAAGGGACAGGTGTAGGGGAAAGCCAAGATTTTAGAGGCAATAAAATGTGCTTTGCTAGGCAAATAATAACCACTATTATGATTTTATGCTTGAAAACTTTGTTGATTATTTATACTTAAACTTTGTGATGTCAGTACTTGTAGCAAATTCCCTGTCAACGTTTTTCTTCAGAGTGCATGTGACACATTCCCTGATATCTGCTAAAAGTTGACTTTTCATGAGCAAACCATTTTGGAAGATAAAATGTCATGAAAAACCGCATCCCTAGGACCCACACTTGCTGCTTGGAGGTGAGTGTTCCACCTAATCGTGGATGTGGCCTGGGAGTGTTTGCTGTGTAACTGAAAACATGTTATGCTTGGAAAGTATCTGTTTTGCTTTTTGTCTTATGGGGCTCTTGGGTGGCTTAGTTGGTAAAGCATCCGACTTTGGCTCAGGTCGTGCATGATCTTTCGCTTCGTGGGTTCGAGCCCCGTGTCCGGTTCTGTGCAGACAGCTCAGAGCCTGGAGCCTGCTTCAGATTCTGTGTCTCTCCCTCTCTCTACCCCTCCCTGGCTCACACTCTGTCTCTCTCTCTCAAAAATAATAAACATTAAAAATATATCCCAGGTTGACAACGCAAAAAAGGATTTCCTTCAGTACCTCCAAGTAATTTTTTTCCTCATCCTCTTCACCCCACTTATTTTTTGACAATTTTTTTTCTCCTATCAATCCTACTCATGATCTGAGATCTAGATCACAACTTGTCGTTATTTCAAAAGTACGTGAACTTACTACCCTTACAACCCCAAATATGGACAATCACGTGCCTCTTTCAACCACCAAAATACCGTGGTGACGGCCATTTCTTTACGACCCATTTCTGGAGGAAATATCATCAGTTGTCATTCCATAGACTGTCACGGTGTCTCTGAGAAATATGTTCATCGTCTAGAAGCATACTTTTTTCCCTTGCTGTCGCCTATCAGTCTTCGGGTAATAATTGTTGTGATTTTTATGATTAACATATTTGGCGGCTCATCCATTTATTCATTTGCTTACTTATTCATGCAACAGACCTTTATGAGTGTGTTGCATGTCATTATTAGACTTTGCTAATGGCTGTCAAAAATTGTGAGAAGTCTTGCTGGAGAATAGCATCAGAGAGCTGATAGGAAAATAAAAGGGAGTGTGAATAAATCACCTTATTAAAGTTTAAGGGTAAACCAGGGAGTTAAAGGGAGGAATAAAGAAATGAAGAATTCCTCTTCAAATGTGAAGTCCAGAAGACCTGTTGGCCCATCTTCACTCACCAGGCTGGCTGAATGCATCAGCCCTCACTCCCCACCCCCCGTCAGCTTCGGGCTTGAAGACCCCTTAGTATACCCAGATACATCTGGCTCTGCTAGTTGAATCAGACGTGCCCCTAAGCAAGTTGTGTTTGTTCCCAAATTCGTTCTTTGCATTGTATAATTTGTTTGAATATTATCCAAGCCAATGAAATGTGAGTACAAAAGAAAAGATAATGGTTGCTTGAATGCAAAGTAAGTTGAGTGCTTTGGAAAGAGTCACTAACCTGAACCCTCCATGACCCATAATTAATTTACATTTATAAGTGCAATATACTGCAAACAGACACAGTCCAGAGTTGTTTTTTTAAAAGGTCAACCGTTAAGATATTTTCAAAGGGGTAAAGGTTAATAGCATTCATTACCTATGCAAATGACAAGAAAAGCCAGTTCATAAAAGAATCCTATGTATATACCACATAGAAAAATTTATCATCAGTAGTTATCAAAGATACTCAAATTAAAATTAGAACTGACTGTTTCCTATAAAATTGGCAGATGAAAAATAAGACTCAGTGCTGCAGAGACGATGTGAGAAGGCTTCTTGTTCCCTCTTGAAATGAGTTTGTACTGATGAAAGTTGCCTTAAAAGCATCAGTTTATATGTATCAAGAGCCATAAAAAACATTAATTCCTTTAAACTTAATGACCCTACTTCTAGTAACTTATTCTGAATAATCAGATATATGGTCAAAGATGGATACACAAAGACGTTTCTCACAGGATTATTACAGCAAAGATTTGAAGCCACCCAAATATGCTAAGTTAGGAGAAAAATGTATATATGTATGTGTATATTTATGTGCATATATATGGAAATTACACAGCCATTGAACATCAGATACTGAACAACAGTAAATGGTATGTGGAATTGCTTATTTTATAATTTGAAAAAGAAAAAAGAAGCTCACACACTTAGACATACAAAATGATATCTTTTTTATTTAAAAATTACCCTATATATTCATATCTATGATTTGAAAAACAAAGTAATAAGGAAATATACCAGAATGTCTACTAGAATGTGTAGATTATTTTTCTTCTTTTATATTTTTTATTTGGTTTTCTAATTTTCTGCAATGAAGATTCCATATATATATGTATGTATGTGTA
Organism: Cryptoprocta ferox; assembly: GCA_028646485.1. Taxonomy (NCBI): domain Eukaryota; kingdom Metazoa; phylum Chordata; class Mammalia; order Carnivora; family Eupleridae; genus Cryptoprocta; species Cryptoprocta ferox. The sequence goes on along the minus strand of CM053576.1, from coordinate 51,194,472 downwards.
TATATATATATATATATATAACATTCATAAGAAAATATTTTGTTCTCAAAAAGGTGCTAACAAGAAGCAAAATGTCACACACACAAATGCGTGCGCACGCGCTCGAGCATTCCAGCAACAGCTGGGTGATATTTCCTAATCCAAGGTACAGCCCTGGTAGTTTAAAACGACAGGTGTAAGAGAAAAGGCTCATTTCGCTCAGGGAAGAACACTGAGTGGCTCTACTCTGGGCGACCACATAATTTCACAAACATTTCCAAAGATGGCTTTCCAGATTAACTTCACTTTCTATAAAAGAAAAATATACATGACTGGGATTATAGAACAACACATTTAAAGCCAGTTTTGGGTGGTTGGATAATTTGATGCCACCTCATATTACATTGGCATTAAGGCCTTACATTTCACCAGATTGCCCAGGTTGGACCCTCTGGGCCTTGAGACTTTTCCTGGTAATGACACCACTGCATCTGTGGTCATGATGATATCAACTAGCAAAGTGAGTAAGAAGATTTTGGTATGCTTCTCAAAATTAAATCCAGCCTAGGGTTAATAGCAAAGGTCTAGGATGATTTGTTTCTACTTAAATCCCGACAAACCCCAAACAAGAAATTTACTGAAAAGTACATATGGATTTAAAAAATGTCTATGAATTCAGCAACTGAAAACTTTGTCTGTGAATCTCGTAATTAATTTTGTTTCTGATTAAGCAACCCAGAGAGCAGCTGAGTGCTCTTCCAATCAACACCCAGAGTTCCTTTGTTCAGATTATCCTAGTTTTTCCAAACTTTACAGTCTGATATATTTGGAATAATCTACATGCTACAGAATGACAAATGGGTGACTAGGATACAGATTCATCTTTAATTCAGAGTTCCAAAGATCAGAGCCCTCACTTATCCATGAAGAAAATACATTGGGCTTAGATATAAGGAACTACTAAAAATTGTCCTTTTTCTATTAAGTTAAAATACTATGCAAGCCACACAATATTCATAAGCATAAAAAAATTCTTTGCAAAATTTCTTATTATAGAATAACCACCCTTTTAAATCAAATAATCAGTAGAGGCTAGTAAATTTGATTTGATCAAAAATTAAATTCGATGAAATAATGCTTGTTAACAGAACCGGGGAGGCAACTTGGCTTTCTTTTTTTTCCTGAAAAGGGCAAGGGGGTTTTAGATATCCGTATGTTTATTTGGAGCTAAAAGTGGGTCACGGCTGCCAAAAAAAGCTAGTGAGATTTCAAGCTGTATTAATAAAAGTACAGTGTCCATTACAAAGGGGACAATGGCCCCATTGTTCGACACGCTAGCGGCAGACAGCCCATCTGGGGCACTGTGGCCAGCTCCACTAGTGAGGCCTGCCCAGCTAAGGACCGGTACGCTGGGCGGCCAGGAAAAAATGTCAACGGATGAACAGATGGGTGGCCTGGAACAGGCTAACGGGAAGCATGGTGACATGTGACATCCATATTCCAACATCTGAAGTGTTGTCCCAGGAAAGGCAGATTCAACTAAATTTGTGGTTTCAAAAGGCGGAACTAAGAACCATAGGGTGGGATTGACAAGGAGGAAGGTTTGAGTCCACCTCAGAGAGAAGGGCAGTGCTGTGCCCTCCCCAGGTGGCAGGTTGGCAGTGACTGGGCTGCCATCCTGCAAATTTGCAAGTGTTGATTGGCAGAATTTGAGTGTTGGAAGGGACATTTACAGGTCGCCTGAAACAATCTTCTCCCTTCACACACAGGAACAGCGAAGCCCAGGGGATGATGACAAAATCACACACAGGGCCTCACAGAGGTGGAGTGCGGAGGGCGGCCCTTTCCTGACTGTTAAGGAGGTGGCCTCACCTGACTGCAGGGCTTGACTGATTCATTTTCACTGCACATGGACATTCTCTATAGCTCCCACCTCACATGCTGATTGACATGTTGAGTTGAATAGGTGACTGGCAAATTCTATTACATGTCCAATGTTTTCAATGCGTGATGGCTTGACCATACGGTGTGAGTGGAGGGAAGAGGTACCAACAACCCCTGGCACTGAAGAGTTTGTCATCTGGTTAAAAAATGAATAAAGGAGAAATTGTATCCAAGTGGAAATAATCCCATTGCAAGGCAGTTTATGAGCCAGATAGTTGGTGAGGATGCCCAATGCTCTAGGAATTCTGAGGAAAGGAGTCTGGGCCAGAGCAGAGAAGGTGGAGGATGTGAAGGCCATGTCAGGTGCAAAGACAGTGGGAGGAACCGGGGTTTGCAAGACAGAGGCGGAGGGAGGCAGCCCGCTGTCAGCCCAGTTGCATGCCTTCTTTACTGCTAGCTGCACAGTCCCAGGACCATTAGATGTGCTCCTGTCAAGTAGTTCATTCGTCCTGGTGTAGAGAGCCGTGCGGATGCAGCACACAGCACGCATCCCACCTTGGTTCCCGGCTCAAGGGTTGTGCCAATGACACCCTTGGCAGGGTTCCTCAGGCTCGGGGGCTGCACATCTTTCACCAGGATGGTTTGGATAGCATGTCATGATCTCCCCCTTCTTGGGGGGTGCCTATGTGCAGCCATGTCCCCATGGACCAGGGCAGCCAATTGGAGAAAGGGCTGATGCATTGAAAATATAGTCACTTCAGGGGCACCTGGATGGTGGCTCAGTCGCTTACGTGTCCAACTTCGGTTCAGGTCATGATCTCGCGGTTGGTGGGTTTGAGTCCCACATCAGGCTCTGTACTGACAGCTCAGAGCCTGTAGCCTGCTTCAGATTCTGTGTCTCCCTCTCTGCCCCTCCCCTGCTCATGCTCTGTCACTCTCTCTCTCTTAAAAATAAACATTTAAAAACATTTCTTTTAAGAAATATAGTCACTTCTCCTCTACTCAGTGCCGGCAAGAGATGAGGGTTTATAGCCCTCTGAATGGGGGATTTCTGCAGGAGTTTTTGTGGGGCTTTAGAAATTTGTTTTTACAACTTTGGCTATTCCCAGCAAACATGTAGAGCCAGTTAGAACACAGAGTTCCTAATACTCAGTAACCAGACCCAGCCAGGGAAGGCAACGATGAGGTCTTACTTAGCTAGAATATCTTTTTCTTACTGTCAAGGCAAAGTAGAGAATAAATGAAACCATCTTGACGTCAAGGCGAAAAGAATGACCAGGAACTGTTATATTCCTTCTTTGCCAGTTTTTCTCATTCGCTGAGTATTTAGAATGATATCTAGAGAGTTTGAGACTATAGAACCTGCCTCTCTTAGATGCCACGTTCTCTTTCTTCCAAACGGAGAGGATAAGGATCACCCACAACCCGCCATCATGAAGTCACAGCAGGACACACAGCCCATGTAAACATTTCACTTGATTTTTGGCAAAGGTGATCTGGGGCATCTACACCATAGCTGTGAGCTAGAAGGAATTCTCCCAAATGAACTACGAATGGCTCTGGGCATCAAAGGAGAAGTGTCCGCTCAGATGCTACCGCCCAAACAAGCTGGGATTTCCTTCTAGGCAAAGTTTGTGTTTTTAGTTCCGGGAACAAATCGTTTAAAGATGGGGGTCTTGTTTACCCCCACTGTTGATTCTCTGAGGGAAACCAAAGGGATGCCTGTGGAAACCACCCCCGTAGGACTCTCGAGCTTCTTGAGAAGGACACTTTCTCTCTGTTTCAATGCACTTGTTTGTATGTATCCCCAAATGACACAGTGGTGATTTATTCAGTGACAATCAAAATTGTAGTTTTGCAAGGGTCCTGAATCCACGAAGAGAGAGCTCTATTGTAGTTGCCTGTCCACATGCCTGGCTGCTCCGAGAGAAAATTAATGACTTTGGAGACTGACATCGCTGCAGGCCCCTGAGAAAAGGGGCATTTCCTGTTGGTGCTGATCAGAGAGCTCTGGTGTGAGATTGCTCTACCGCGAATGAAACCGTTCTGTCACAGGGACGCTGCTCCACCAAACCTGGGATGACAGATAACCCATGAGGCGAAGGAGAGGCACTTTGCTGCTCCAAGTCTTTTTTTTTTTTAATTTTTTTGGTGTTTTATTTATTTTTGAGAGAGAGAGAGAGACAGCATAAGCAGGGGACCAACAGAGAGAGAGGGAGACACAGAATCTGAAGACAGGCTCCAGGCTCTGAGCTAGCCATCAGCACTGAGCCCAATGTGGGGCTTCACCTCACAAACTGTGAGATCATGACCTGAGCCGAAGTCAGACGCTTAACAGACTGAGCCACCCAGGCACCCCTGGCCCAAGTCTTTGCTGTGTTACATCCTCTGGTCATGGCGAGTTCTCTGAGCTTCAGTGACCTAGTGTCTTGAAATACAGATTCCACTTGTTCACGCTCAACAGCTCCTGCAACCCCCCACATCCTCTATTGTTTGGACTGAGTTACAGCATGAGGAAATCAAGGGAAGGGTCAGGAGTGAGGCGATGGGGTAAGGCAGCTGTGCCTGATGAAAAATTCAGCAGACTTGGCGTCAAGAAACCTGAGTGTGAAACAGTGCCTGGCACACAGCAGATGTTTCATTCAAACAAAATAATATCAATAGAGAAGGCATAAGAACTCATTTTTTTTTTTAGGGAAAAACAAATAAAATAGCTAACCAGATGACTCTAAGTTTCAGCTTCCTTCCTAAGAAGTGTTTCCTTTTTGTTCAGCTTTTCTCGATTTGGAACACACAGTGTCCATCCGCTGCGGCCCGTTCTCATCCTGCGCTAATCGGCGTGGGCTCCTGTGGTTTCCGTCTGCCCTCACTCTGGTTTCATTAGAGGGGAACCTGCAGCCACACTGACCCTGCCTCTTTCCAGCTGTGAGCCTTGGGACTTTCAGGCCTGTTCCCTCCTTGCTAAAATGCAGACAAAAGACACCCACCAGAGGGGCCTACGAAGGGGCCCAAGGATGACGTGTGAAGCAGTGCTTTCTGAACCATACATGCTGTGTACACTGTTGTAAGAAACTCTTCTGTGAAATGGAGAGGTGTGGACTAGAAGGAGGAAAGACAGGCCCGCCTGTCACGTGCAGCGGTCTCCTCTGAGCAGAAGAAAAGCTGCGTGTTCACTCCTGCCCGTGGGCCTCTCAAGAGGACAGGCGAGCTAAGGAGATGGGTCCTTCTCAGCCTCCCTGCACTTTCAGGCTGAGATCGTCTATTCTCAGTGTAAGCACCCAAACCAAACTTGCAAGGGCTTGGGGACATTGTGTGTGCTGCCCAGGCGGCCACTGACAGAAGATGTCATGCCAGGATGGCTTCAACACCCCTCACTCACACCCATGTTGACCCCCAGGGAACCAAAGTGGGGGCCCCCAGCTCCTGCCCTCCCTGCTCGGGCATCACGGGGAACATTTACTCTCCACTTTATTTTCATCATCTGCTTTAGTGAAAGCCATGGTGTCCCTTCCAGGCCCCAACAGGGTCTGTGTGGGAAGCGAAAGCCTGCCCCAACGGTTGGCACTTTCAGTCACTGGCTCCAAGGAGCATGCTTGTCACCCCTGTGCCTTGACAGAGCCCACATCTTAACATAAGACCTGGAGGGGGGGAGGGGGACTATTTGCTCAGAAAGCAAAACTCTTGTTGTCACAATCTGTAAAAGCTGCTGGAGGAATCTCATTTGGAGAAGGTATCTTTTAATTAGAGAGCTTTCAGTTTCTCCTTGTCTTTAAAATCAGCATCACGGTCTCGACTGTGTCCTTCACAAGGCACTATCATGTCAGGTGGGAGACTAGGGGGTGGTTCTGGAAGCTGTGAGGCATTCTGCAGGGTCACTGGTCATTCTCACTTTAGAGACAGTCAGTCCTTTGAGGGCGAGTAGAGACGGGGAGCGTGAAGAACACATTCCTCTTTGGACTTCCATTTTCTAGCACATTCCTAGTACACAGAAAGAAAGAATGAATGAATAAATAATGGAGTGCATGAAAAAATAGGGCTGTTGTTAAAAAAAAAAAAAAAACAGACAAAACCCAAACAGTAGCAAGCTGACATCCTTGCCAATCAAAAGAGACACTGCAGGGGTCAATATGCCTTTTGGTGCACCTACTATGTGCAGAACATACTGGAAAAAGAAGGGGGGTGCTTTACCAGGTTCCCCTTGCATAGTTCAGACATAAACTTTCCAAAAAATCGATTTTCCAAAGCCTTTCTCTCACATCAGTTTTTCACCGTGGCCCAGGAGAAGGAATTTCTATAACTCGGATTAGGGATAGGGGGGAGGTGGTGAGGAGAGAAACATTCGAACAAGCTCCTAAGACCCCAGTGGCCTAAATGAGGCAGGCTCTCATCAAGCTTTTAGCAGACCCGATTTGTTATGCGAAATGAATGTTGCCTGCTCTTTTCCTCTCTTGTGAGTGTGTCAAATTCGTTCCCCATGGAGACATAGCCACACACACTGTTATTTCAACAACATGTATGCAAACAGATCAATGGTGTGCAAAATGCCACAATAAATTGTTTATCTTCTGCTGGCCTATTAAGAGCAGCGCAAATGCTAATATCTCTCCACACCTGTGAGAGCATTGATCTCTAGTGGCCAGATGATGAACAAAAACTGGGATGTTTAAGATGGGCAGCAAGGATCTACAGCTTTGCTAAAGGAAGTGCTGGCGGGGACCCGTTCTTAGTCTGCTGAGAAGACCCGTGTTAGAGTAGAGAACGTTATTGGTCTATTTGGACAGAGTGTGGCTTTCATTTATTTTGGGCCTTTAGCTATTTATCTTCAGGGCTAGCTCAGGGCCAGGAAGAGAGGAACTGGGACCTAGTGATGAGAAAAATTACCTGGAGTGAGGTCTCCTGGGGTCTGCTCCCCCATGGGCCTCCTCATCCTCTGTTTGCATGTTGGAAAGTCTCTCAGACCTCCAAGTTTATCGTTGTAAAATGGAAAGGGGAAAGTGCTCTGCACACAGTACAGATTTGTGAACCTGATCACTGGTAATGATCCTGGCAGCATCCAGCATCCCAGAGGGATGGCTGTATAGTGTAGTACGATGATTCTTGGACTTTGGCATGAACTTATCAGAATCACATGGAGGCTTGTAGAAATGGTGTGCCAGCCCCTCATCCTAAGATTTCTTAATCAGTAGGTCTAGGGTGGGGCCAAGAATTTGCATTTCTAACAATTCCCAGATGGTCCAGGGACCCTGCTTTTAGGTCCAACGGGTTTAGTGACATGAGTTGTGTAACTGAAGGGTGCAATCCAGCTCTTCTACTTCCTGGTGGTGTGATCTGGGCCAACTACCTTATTCTCTCCAAGGCTCAGTTTCCTCATCTGTGAAACAGGGGTAATAATAAGTCGATGGCCTCGCAGGATAGTTTTGAGAATAAATGAAAACTTGTGAGCAAAGCCTAGAGCCCTCGCATATTCAGAGCTCAGTATCATGTGTTGTTCTTATCTACCACCCAACTAAAGGGTGGAAGCCTGGATAATTTTAACAATTTCCATGCCCACAGTTGAGTTCATGTCTTGCTCAAGAGAATTCTGCACTTGAGGAGTGAGTGTAAAGGACCCAAAGTTGGGGTCTCTGTGATTGTTGAAGCTGAGGATAAGTGAAAGTCACTTGCCCAGATGGGATGACAAAACGAGGAAAACTTCCTTCCCCTGGAGCTCAGCAAGGTGAATGGTGGAGTCCCAGGGATCAAGCCATGTGTTGGCAAAGCACCGTGGCTCTAGAGGTCAGGAGGCCCGGGCTCTGGTCCCAGCCTCACGTTGGCTGGCTGTGTGCTCTTGTATCCCCTTAAATTCTTGGGGACATGAAGTCTCATTCACAAAATGAGGAGGTTTAACTGGATGACCTCTTAAGCCTCCAAACTTCTAAGAATCAAACACTGACAGTCCCAGCTTGAGTGGTGAATGCAATGCCTGGAGGGACAGAAAAAATTCTTGAGTGATGGAGGGAGAGGGTGTAGGATTCAGGGCCAGGGCCTGGGGAGGGATGAGAGGGACACGGACATGGAAAGGACATGCGAAGAGAAACTGCCTTCTTAATTTGTCCAGGCGCAGCTTATTAGAAAGCAAATTATGGGGGCAGGGCAGAAAGGAGCACATGTCTCAAGTTTGATTGGACTGATTTCTGTAAGTAGCTTCCAACTTTGGTGGATATTCAAGCCTGCTGGTGTATCTATACCCAGGAAAAGTAGGATCCCGGGAAGCTACTGGAAAATGAGAGGGGGCCACAGGGATTACATGTCAAGGCCAAGGTCACAGAAAGGGTTATCTTTGTCCTGAAAGAGAAAAAGCAAGGAACAAGGTTCCAGGGGTCCTCAGTGGTGTGCATGTGCCTGAATACCCAGTTAAATGAGTGCTCAGAGACCATTGAGGGTTCGGTAACACTGCTCTTTAAAGAAGTACCAAACACTGAGCTTTTTGAGACATATCCTTCTGAAGTTTTCAAATTGCTTTTGTTTCTGATGGAGAAGAGCAGATAACATGAAATACTAATAAATGCATGAGCCAGGGTTTTCTAATGGATTGATATCCAAAGGGCTCTAAAGTTGCTATTAGCAACGCTTTACCCTAAAACCTTGTAAAGAAGGGCGCACGGGTGGCTCAGTCGGATGAGCATCCAACTCTTGATTTCAGCTCAGATCATGATCCCAGGATCGAGCCCAAGTCAGATTCCACAAAGAGCATGGAGCCTGCTTAAGACATTCTCTCTCTCTCTCTCTCTCTTTCTCTCTCTCTCTCTCCTTCTCTCTCTCTCTCTCCTTTCTCTCTCTCCCTCTCTCCTTTCTCTCTCTCCGTCCCTTCTGTGCTCACATTCTCTCTGGCTCTCGGAAACAAAACACAACAGAACAAATCAAAACCCAACCTTAGGAAGAAAGTCACATGTAGATGGTAACAAGGGATCTTTGGGGATGAACAAGGACTACACTAAGATTTCCTTCTAATGCAAATGGAAACCAGTCTCCCACTAGGCTGAGGGCTTCATCCTGGGAGCTTAAACTAAGGAAAGACTCCTGGTGGACTGAAGGACCCCCTTATTGGGGAAGGGGAAGGATGGGAAAGAGACAGTCACATGGCAGTGCTTCTAGCAAGACCACTGATGGGACGTAGGGATTGGGACGTAGGGATGGGGAGGAGGCAAACCAGCGCTGCAGGTACGGCGAGTGTCATAACAGGGAGGGGGGGGTCTTCCTAGCCTTTGCTGCCACAGCCAGCTCCGGACTGACCCTCATTTGAGAGTAATAGCTCATCTGTCATATGGTATAGTCCACATGTTAGTAGCTCATCAGCCTCTCAGAAGAGCCCCATCTTTATTATCCTGACTCCATGCCAAGGAAATGGAGATACAGAGCGGCCAAGTGACATGTCCTAGTCTGCAGTGGCAGAAGCAGCCTCACTCCAGAGCCTCTGATTTTACCACCACGCTACCCTGTCCTTCACTGTGGGCTGCCTGCAGCTGGCTCCCAGGGGGCTCAGTGGTAGCTGACAGAGAAGAGAGAAAGACCTATGGCAACAAACTGTCTCCTTCTCTCTTGACCTTTAGTGATAAGGAAGCCCCTTGCAAGGCACTTACGGTGAACTTGACAGTGTGTATAATTGGAATTGCCCCTAGGTGAAGCTAGTTTTCCATACATAGCCACTTAGTTACAAATCTTTCTGTGTGCCTACGGAAGGTTGAGCTGTCAGAGGAGTCATCTGTGAGCCAGAGCAGGTAGGAAACCTGGGGCTGGGGCCTGGGGAGGGGCTGGGCAGCAGTTAAGAAGTAAATAAACCAGGGGCAGCTGGGTGGCTCAGTCAGTTAAGTGTCTGACTCTTGGTTTTGGCTCAGGTGGTGATTTCATGCTTTCTTGAGCTCAAGCCCCATGTCGGGCTCTGCACTGGCAGCACGGAGCCTGCTTGACATTCTCTCTCTCCCTCTTTCTCTGCCCCTCCCCCACTCATGCCCTCTCAAAATAAATAAACTTGATTAAAAAAAATTTTTAACTTTTTTTAAAAAAGTAAATAAGGGGCGTCTGGGTGGCTCAGTCAGTTAAGAGTCTGACTTCAGCTCAGGTCATGATCTCATGGTTCACAAGCTTGAGCCCCGTGTCAGGCTCTGTGCTGATCTCATGGTTCACAAGCTTGAGCCCCGTGTCAGGCTCTGTGCTGACCCCTCCCCTACTTGTGCTCTGTCTCTCTCTCTCTCTCAAAAATAAATAAACATTAAAATAATAATAATAATAATAAATAAAACATTTTAAAAAGTTTTAAAAAAGTAAATAAATCAACATCTTTATTTGATTATCTGCCTACATCAAGCAGATTTCAGAGAGGCTTTGTTAATGAGTGGCAATGAAAAACCAAGGAGGAGGCCTCAATCTGCCCCTGCTGGGTTAACTTCCATAAGGTGGGAAGGTCAAGGACCCACGAGGATAGGAAGTGACAGCGGGTGGGGCCAGGTGTGCTGCGGTTCCACGGAGTACAGCCCTGCCCTTGTCTAGAGCTTCTGGCACTAAGCTCTCAGCCTGCAAGCATGCGTGGATATCACCCTCCCCATGTTAGGCTTTGCAATCAGCCTGCCTTCCTTTATGGAAGGATCTAGAGTGTGTGCATGTGTGTATTATGTATACATGTATATGTGGGTGTGTATATATATTTACCCTGTATCTCTGTCTATTGATCTATCATCTCTATCATCTATCTATCTATCTATCTGCAGTGCGGACCCTCCCCACCTTTCACCTTCGTTCCTGTTCCTTTTGGAGCACCAATTTCTGATTTAGAAATACTTTAGACTGGGGGCGCCTGGGTGGCTCAGTCAGTTAAGAGTCTGACTTCAGCTTAGGTCATGATCTTGAGGTTCATGAGTTCAAGCCCCACATTGGACTCTGTTCTGACAGTGTGGAGCCTGCTTGGGCTTCTCTCTCTCCCTCTTTCTCTGCCCTTGTTCCACTCGTGCGCGCTCTCTCTCTCTCTCTCTCTCAAAATAAATAAAAATAAAAAAACTTTAAAAAAAGAAAAGAAATACTTTAGACTAATTTGTCACAAGCAATTCTATCCCAAAGTGTCTAAAACTAAATCCAATTAATCATTTTTTCCAAAATGTCCTTTCAACTCCGTCTCCCCCATCCCCATCTTTAGCATTCTGGAATAGACATGTTCCACCCCGCCTCCTCCTCATGCCTCCCTCCTCCTCCCCTACCCTTGCACCCCTGTGAGGCCAGACATGCCCTACTCCCTGAAGGACCTCCAGCCCCTTTGTCGCAAGCTTGGTATTCATGATCCTCCCCTTGTTCAGTATTGCAGTTACTGAGGGTTTGGGTGAAGCCACCTGGATTGTCTACTGTGTAGGGCCATCCTCTGACCCCTGGCTCCCTAGTCTCAAAGCTCATATGCCTGCCTCGACTTCGCACCTCATCTCCTCAGCCTGCATCCTTTCTGTCTACCTTATCATCCCGGTGTTCCCTGGGAAGAAGCTTTCTTGGTCCCACCAGTCAGCACCACCTCTGCCCCCTTCTGAGTGTCCTCAGAGCATGCTGTTAGCTCTTCATCGTGGCTTGTCCCGTTCTCTCTCTGCACTGCCAAATTGACACACTGTCCTAGCTAGTTAATTATATGTGTAGTTACGTTAAGGCAGATGGAGGGCTTACCATCTTATTCTGTGGTTATTTCATGTGTATGTATGTCTTACTTAACCACTTGATTTATGAGTTCCTCCAGAACTATCCTTTCTATGAGCTAGGCCAAATATGAATAGTAATAATAATAATAAATAGCTGGATAAATAAACTGTGGTACATCCAGGCAATGACATATTATTCCGTGCTAAAGAAATGAGCTATCAAGCAATGAAAAGACACGAGGGAATCTGAAATGCACTTTACTAAGTGAAAGAAGCCAATCTGAAAAGGCCACACAGTGTGTGAGTTCAACTATATGACATTCCAAAAAAGGCAAAACTATGGAGTGCTTGCCAATGGGGGGGTGGGGGGGGGAAGAGAGGTGTGAATAGATGGACACAGGAATTTTAGGGCAGTGAAATTACTCTGCATGGCTAGAATGGTGGATACCTATCATTATACATTTATCAAAACCCATGGAATGTTCCAAGAGTGAACCCTAATGTAAACTATGGACTTTGGGTGATAATAATGTATCAGTGCAGGTCAGGGATTGTAGCAAACATATCATTCTGATGGGGGATTTTGATTGTGGGGGACATGTGGAGGCAGGAGTATATGGGAAAGCTGTACCTTCTGCTCAATTTGCTGTGATCCTAAAGCTACTGTAAAAAATAAAGTGTATTTTTAAAAATTACATATAGTAGCTAACGTGTATTGAGGACTTTCCTATGGCCTCATAAAAAGAACTTTGTATTATCTCATTTAATCACGACAATGATTCTGTGAGGTGCATACCATTATCAGTCCTGTTTTACAAATACGGAAACTGGGGCTCAGAGAGATTTAGAGACCTGTTTAACATTACACCGCAAGTACTGGCCCCACGGGCTAGAAAATGCAGCCTTCTTTTCAATCAAGACGTATGGGCCAGGGTTGGATGGCAGAAGATTCCGGAAGCATTTGTGGGTACCCCATGCGTATGGTGAGTCGCTGACTGTGCTGTCTCCGTGGGATGCAGTCGAGGTTTATGACAGAAGACTGAGTGTCTGCTCTTTGCCATCGGTAAACAAACAGTGAGTCACTGGCTGGAGCATGATGGAAATGAGGTCGCCAGGCACCTCTCTGTAAACAGTGTGTCTCCTCCAGCCGTGACAATGATTCCGTTTGAGCAGAGAGCTAGAATGTCTATTCCCAGCAGACCTAACCTGTATTTTCTTGTGCTTGTCTGTCTCCTTCTCCCTTGTGGTTTAGGGTAAACAGCTTCTCAGGTGGTTTAGCCAACTCCTGATTCTTTTTGAGAGGTGTTTTACCTGGTACGTTTTAGCACTTGGATTTTTTTGTCTCATGTTGTTCTGGAAAGTTCTTTCCCAGTGTTTGTTGTTATGAAAACGTGGTCTGTGGAGTTGACAATCCCGTTCACTTTTGATTTCAGTCAAAGGCGGCGTGTCATGAGGGCCTGAGGCCAAAGAAGGGCCCTGGGAGTGCTGAGTGAGGCTCAGGGGATGTCCCAGTGGCCCTCACAGGCCCAGGATGGAAGGGACTTTGAGGCCTGTCTGGTCTGAGCTTTTCACTTCTCCCAGCAGACTCAGGGCCCCAGTGAGGTTTCTGCCTTGCGTGAGGCTCCTGCAGTCAGTGACAGAGGCAAGTTCAGAACACAGGGCTCCTGACGCCCAGGCTCTGCCCTTCCCCCCAAATTGTCCTCGGAATCTGCCTCACCTTCCCTCCCCCTTCCAGGTGAGCCCTGTAACTCCCCCTGGGTAGCCTCTCGGGTGCCCCCTTGGGCTGGCCCCTCTCGCCTCAGCTCAACTTCCTGTTCCCCAGCCGTCTGGCACAAGGTGGACATTTCAGGAAGTAGGCTGTCAGCAACTGCTAGATCAGCACCCAGAGTGAGATCCCCATTCATGACAAACAAGTGTCACTGCGCAATGGAAGGGGCCGTGCTGGTCTAGAATATTTGCTTCTGGTCTTCCTCCGCCCAACAAATCCAAGGAGGGGGCAGCGTATTCAACTTAGGTGAGAAAAAAGTTCCTATGAAGTGTCAGCCCAAACATATCTGATGTGTCTTGAAAAGGGGCATTCACTTGACTGAAAAGTTCCCCTTCGTATGAGAAATAAAGTGACACCAGGAAGCGGGCCCGCCAGGGCTGGAGGCTAGAGGCTGGGACCACTGTGGCCCGGGAGCCACACAAGGACTGTTGAGGTGCCTCTGTGGACTGAAGTAGCAGCTAAGCAGACCCAGGTATTGCCTGGCCTGGGGGTGGGGGCGGTGCTGTGAGCAATCCCTAGTTTCCAGGAGTGCTTTGGTCTCCAAGGATTCTACAGGAATCCTCTGCTCCCCTCAGGGAGTCTGGCTCTCCCTTAGAACACATCAGAAGAGCCTCCCACCAGCCTGAGGAATTGGATCTGGGTTGGATTGCCTAGCTCCCCTCTCTCACTAGCACCCCACCCCTCTTCCAACATATCAGGCACAGGAGATGCACAGCCTAGGACTAAACATTGTGGAAGACACATGGCCCATTAAATGAGGCACCACAAGTTCATGACTCGTATAGATGGTGAGTTACCTTTAAGTGCTATTTTAATTTAAAAGGTGGAGGGTGGGGAGATTCCAAATTACAATCCAAGGCTGACTTGAGGATTACTATTATGTTTGTAGCACTTGGGAAAAGGATTGCTTCCACAAATGGGTCTTAGTTTTATACTGTGTGTGTATGTGTGTGTGATATAGATTATGTTACAGTGAGTGCACGTGGGTGTGTATTTTATAGGTTATAAGTGTGTGTGTGTAGGTGTGTATTGTGTGTATACGTGTGTGTTCCATAGGTTATAGAGTGTGTATGTGTAAGTGCGTGTGTATATGTGTGTCACATTGGTTTGCATAGTGTGTGATATGCGTGCATGGTATGGGTGGTTGGGAGGGGATACGTGTGTAAGGGCTGTGTGTTGAGTCTCCTGGAAAATAGGTTTCTGTAATTGAGATCAGGTTTCTGGCTAGAAACTGAGACTTACATCCACCAGAAAGTTGCTGTGGCCTAAGGCCTAGAAAGATAAGGTGTCAAATTGAATATGCTCTTGAGGTAGCCAATCGCATGGAAGTAGCTGTGGTTTCTGTGGATAAATGAAACCAGAGCCTGACAAGATGACCTCCATGAGATAATCTGCACAGGAAGAAGATGAGTTGCCTTTAAAAGAACAAACAAACAAAACAAACAAAAAACAGGCAAAGATGTCTTGAGTTTGCAACCCTGCCCCGCCCCCACCAACGCAGCGGTAAAATGAACATTTTTTTTCAGCCAAGTTTTAGAGGGTACTTTCATCATCTAAAAATAAATGCTATCAAAAACAAGACTTCACAGTGAAATCGCAAGAATCCCCCTGCAACGATAGAAATTCACATGATGAGTGAGAAGGTATTTTGTTTATGACTGCTTACTTTTTTCGGTACCGTGTATTTGTAGCGATTCCTCTTGATTTCCAAAGGGAAAGTCTACAAATGCCAAATCCTTTCTTGGTGACTAATATCAGAAATGTCTGGCTCTTAAATACTGAGAACAAACTGAGAGTTGACGGGGGTGGGGGAGAGAGGAAAATGGGTGATGGGCATGGAGGAGGGCACATTTTGAGATGAGCACTGGGTGTTATATGGAAACCAACCTGACAATAAACTATAATAAAAAAAAGAAAAAAGAAACATGTGGGAGCTGACACTAGGCTATTGATTGGAAAGTGAGGGGAACAGCTTTGAGGAACACACTAGAACCCCACTGTCTGTACACAGATGTGACTGGCTTACGAGACAGCCATGTGACATTATCAGCAGAGCCACAAAGTGAATTTTTAAGATGTCTCCTCTGTGGAAATCTTAATATTTCGAGACGGTCTTTGTAATTATATGATCAAAGAAGAGAGTCCCTCTGTTCTCACTGTGACTGTGGGAATTTTGACATAAAAATTTCCGTTGACCTTCAGCATAGATCTATGGGTCGAGGGGCCTCATCTTAGTCTGACTTCTAGTTTCTCTGACTTATAAAACTTAGCCTCTCTTCTCAAGTTGTACTGCACTTTAACCAAGTATTTGATAAATAGTGTCTTCTATAGAATGTCTCATTTATTTTCCGAACACTTTAGTATATGCTTTAGAAGATCAATTACATATGGTTTTTGGTATAAGCATATAATTAAATATTTGGAAATGTGTATAACTCATAAAAATAACCAATATAATTGACTTCATAAATTTCCTGCCACATTTTCCTTGAAGGGCACTTAAAAATGGAATGCCATATTTTAATTCAGTAAGGGAATAAATATAGAATGCATTTAAACAAAATTAATCTGTGAGATCCAGAATAATATATTTTTCAAAACAACTTCTCCAGTCTACTTTATGTAAATTTTGTGCCAGTAAAATATCATAATGACATGGAGAATCGAGTCCTTTTTCCTTCTCATGAAAAAGAAATTTACCTTAACATTATAATTAAAGCTGCTAGGAAGCAGAAATCATATAATTACAGAAAATTATTGCCACAGAAAGAATGACTAATGCTTTTACGGACCAAAATGATTGAATGACTCAATGGATTGCATGAAAACTGTATTTGCAGTGAACTGGATGTTTGTGTCCCCCTAGAATTTATACATTGAAATCCTAAACCCCAGTGTGACAGTATTTAGAGGTGGGGGTCCTCTGGGAGGTATTTAGGTCAGAAGGGCAGAGTCTTCATGAATGGGATTAATGCCCTTAGGAAAGAGAGCCCATAGAACTCCCTCACCCCTTCTGCCATGTGAGGACACAGAGAGAAGACAGCCTTCTATGAACCAGAGAGTGGAACCCACCACACATTGAAACTGATGGCACCTGATCTTGGACTTCAAGCCTTCAGAAATGTGAGAAATACATTTCTGTTGTTGATACATCACCTAGTCTATCGTATTTTGTTTTAGCAGTCCCAATGGACTAAGGCAATATTCTAATTTCACATCTTTCTATAATGTCACACAAATAGAAGGGAATGGTGAGTACTGGTATATTTATTAGGTTGTGAAAGGAAAGAAAATCCAAGTCCATGTTCTCTGGAATTACTTGTTTGAGATACCTTTGTCCTTTCCAAAAAAGGGTTGGAAAATGATGTGGTGTAAGGTGGCATCAGATGGCGTCATCCCCAATCTCCCCATCCCCAGGCAAGGACTTGAAGGTTTTCACTCATGAGATGACGGAACACAGCAATCAGCGAGGCACTGCTCGTGTGTGTCATTGCTGTGTTCTGGGCCATGGCAGAGGTGAGTAGATGCTGTGTGGTACTCTACTACCAGTCCCAGCCGATGCCAAGGGCGGGGAGTAGCCTCTGGTAGAACTGGTTGAACTAGAATCTCAAATCTCTGCAATCTGTCAAGGTCGCAGCCAGCTTCTTGTTTTCCTGCAGGAGGTGGCCGGCACTGACACTACATATGGAGAGTGTCCAGCCGGAAGGAGCAGACCAGCAGGAGTTGGGAGACCTGGTTTCTGGGCCCTTTTCTTGTGTTTGATTACCCACATGACTTTGGGAAAGAACCTAACTCCTTAGGAATCTTGGGTTTTCGTTAATCTGTAAAATGAGGAGACAGGTCTAGATGGTCCCTGAGAGTCTCTCCAGAGGTAAAACTCTATTCTACATCAAAATAGTCAAAATCTGAAATCACGCCAACAAATAGAGTGAATCTAGTTGAACATCATCCTCCAACTGAACAAGAATATCTAGGCCATTAATTTGTAAGTATGTTAAATGTGGTAGAGGCTAGCCTTCCTAACCTAAGGTGAAAGTTGAAAGGCCAAGAGTCAATGTGAGGAAGGATGAGTTGTACCAAGAAAGCT
This sequence comes from Cryptoprocta ferox, assembly GCA_028646485.1. Taxonomy (NCBI): domain Eukaryota; kingdom Metazoa; phylum Chordata; class Mammalia; order Carnivora; family Eupleridae; genus Cryptoprocta; species Cryptoprocta ferox. Next base: position 51,177,107 of record CM053576.1, on the reverse strand, counting down.
AAAGGAGTTCACCACCACCGCAGATGTCAGGGTCAGAGGCACCGCATCCCATATTTTGGGGATGGAATATGTGTTTTCACTGTTCGATTAATTGGAACCTTTTAGTTAGAGGGGAAGTAGATTTTTTTTCTTACAGTTTCAAGAGTCTGTTTTCTCAGTAACTACTGTCTTCAACAAAGAATTTCTCTCTTTAAATTTAAAAAAATTTTTTTAACGTTTATTTCCTTTTTGAGAGACAGAGCGCAAGTGGGGGAGGGGCAGAGAGAAAGGGAAACAGAATCCAAAGCAGGCTCCAGGCTCCAAGCTGTCAGCACAGAGCCCGACTTGGGGCTCAAACTGACGAACCGTGAGATCATGACCTGAGCTGAAGTCGGTTGCTTAACCGACTGAGCCACCCAGGAGCCCCAAGAATTTCTTTCTTTAAAAATACAGCTTTAAAAGCAGTATATAGGGATGCATGGGTGGCTCAGTTGGTTAAGCATCTGACTTCAGCTCAGGTCATGACCTCATGGTTCACGAGTTTGAGCCCCGTGTCAGACTCTGTGCTGACAGCTCAGAGCCTGGAGCCTGCTTTGGATTCTGTGTCTGCATCTTTCTCTGCCCCTCCCCTATTCATTCTCTCGCTCCCCCTCTTTCTCTCTCTCTCTCTCTCTCTCTCTCTCTCTTTCTCAAAAATAAATTAAAAAAAAAAGCAGTATATACCATGACCAGGTGGGATATATTTCTGTAATGCAACTATGGTTCAACATTATACAAATCAATCAATGTGATAGGCTGTATTAACAGAATGAAGGAGAAAACCCACACAATCGTTTCAATTGATGCAGAGAAACATTTGAAAAAATTCAACACCCTTTTATGATAAAAGAAATATGGGCAAACTAGAAATAGAAGGAAGCTTCCTAACATTATACAGGTCACATATAAAAATCTGACAGCTCATAAGGGGCTAATATCCAGAATAGAGGAAGAACTTTCATAACTCTAACAACAGCAAAACCCCAAAACTCAGTCAAGCAGAGGAAGGAATGGACATTTCTCCAGAGATATGCATATGGCCAATAAACACATGAAAAAGTGCTCAGCACCATTAATCTTTAGAAAAATTCAAATCAAAACCACAATGCGGTACCACTTCACATCAGCTAGGATGGCTGCTGCCAAAGACAGAAAATCACACGTAGTGGTGAAGATGTGGAGACATTGGTATGCTTGTGCCCGCCTGGACATGTAAAATGGTGCAGATGCTATGGAAAACAGCACAATGCTTCCTCAAAAAATTACCAATGATCCAGTCATTTTACTTCTGAGTAAATGCACAACAGCATTATTCACAATAGTCAAAAAGTGAGGGACGCCTGAGTGGCTCAGTTAGTTAAGTGTCTAACTTCAGCTCAGGTCATGATCTCCAGTCTGTGGGCTCGAGCCCCGCCTCAGGCTCTGTGCCAACAGCTCGAAGCCTGGAGCCTGCTTCTGATTCTGTGTCTCCCTCTCTCTCTGCCTCAGCCCTGCTCATGTTCTGTCTCTCTCTCTCTTAAAAATAAAAATAAACATTAAAATTTTTTTAAAGTGAAAATAACCCAAGGGGCCAGAAAGAGATGAACAGATAAACAAAAGGTAGTGGCCACACACGCACATAGTGTAATATTCTTCAGCCTTAACAAGGAAGGACATTTTGACACCTGTTGTAGCCTGGGTGAACCACAGGGCCATTGTGCTCCATGAAATAAAAAGATACATACTGTATAATTCCACTTTTTTTGGTACTATAGAGTAGTCAGATTTATAGACAGGAAGTAGAATGGTTTCCAGGGGGCTGGGAAGAGGGGGAAATGAGAAGTTATTGTTCATTGGGTAGAGTTTCAGTTTTGCCAGATGCAAAGAGTTCTGGAGATTGGTTGCATAACAGTGTGGATGTACTTAACACTGCTAAACTGCACACTCTTTAAGAGTCAAGATGGGGAGGTCACCTGGGTGGTTGAGTCTGTTAAACGTCTGACTCAGTCTCAGCTTAGGTCATGATCTTGTGGCTTGTGAGTCTGAGCCCCACGTCAGACTCTGCACTGGCAGTGTGGAGCCTGCTTAGGATTCTCTCTTTCCCTCTCTCTACCTCTCTCTCTCTCTCTTTCAAAATAAAAGGGTGAAGATGGTGAATTTTATGTTACATGTATTTTACATTATGTACATTACATTATGTTACATGTATGTTACAATTTTTAGCAGTGCAACTCTAAAACGTGTGCTGTATATACAATGAATTTTTTTAAAATGAGTCAGTCATTCCAGACTTTATGTTTTATATACTATCCTTCAATCTTTTCCATTGCATGCATATAATTTCAGAGTTCAAATCATAAGGTACCTACATTGTGGATATCACTTTTTTTTACTTAACGATTTACCAGACATTTTTTCCTACATGTGTTTTTAGAGGTTGGGTATGAGAGTTTAGTCTAGGTGCTGGAGCCTGGGTTGGGAGATGTTACTGAGGCAGATGGGAGGAGACAGAGCACTGGGGATCCAGAATAAAGATGAAAACCAAATGCCCGAGAGAAGAGTTCCAACACTCAGTCCAGAGGAGCTAGCAGTGGCCACAAGGTAAACGCCCAGGCCAGAAGGAAACAGAAGGAACCAGAAGGAACACCGAGGTCAGAAGGAAAACTTGGGTGGGACTGAATGGTCACATGTTCCCAGACTAATGAGATCTGCACTCAGGTGGGGAATATTACTGGTCTGTTTGGAGCAAATGTGGTTTTCACTTATTTGGGGTCCTTAACTCTTTCATTTCAGGTCAGCCCCAAGGCCGGCAAGAGAGCAACTTGTGCCTAATGATTAGAAAGAGTTACCTGGAATGAGGGCTTCCAGGGTCTGCTTCTGATTGGGCCTTACCACCTTCTGCCAGCATGTTGAAAAGTGTCTCAAATCTCCAAGTTTACGGTTATAAAATGGGAAAAGTAAAGTGCTTTGCATACAGTAAAGATTCATTGACCTGATGAACGATCCAGGAGTCCAGCATCCCAAGGAGGCCACCGAATAGTCCAGCGCAATCGTTTTCAGGCTTCCACAGGCATTGGAAGCACAGGGCGGGGGCTAATAAAAATGCAGTGTCATTCCCCCCACCCTGCCCCCTCTTGGCTTCCGATTCAGTAGATCCAGGGTAGGGCTGAGTGTCTGCATTTCTAACAGGTTCCCAGGTGACATTAGTATTGCTGGTCCCAGATTTTGAACTCCTTATGTGAAGGACCTATGTAATATTTATCTTTGCGTCCAGCACAGAGGATTGTACACAGTCATTGATCAATAAATATTTGCAATTCCCAACAGGTGGGGATGAGATACCATGGGAAATGGAGGCAGGATGGAGCGTTAGGTAAGGGGGTTAAAGGTAGATGCCCACCATCATCTCAGTCACAGGATTAAAATGTCAGTCTCCTCTTCCATTATAGACTGCAGGATGATACTACCTCTCCCACAGAGTTGTTCTGGAGACAATTCAATGCTATCTACAGGACTTAGCACACAGCTTAGCTTCAAGTAAGCCTTCCTCAAATGTTACCCTAAAAGCCAAGGAGGAAAGCTTGATGAACAGCAAAGTAGAACCCACCAAGACGTGGCTACTTAGCAGTATTGACTCAAGGCAGCATCTGGTCTCAAAGTCACCAAATAAACAGGTGCAATGGTCAAACTATAAGATCCATCTTCATTCCCAAAGAAATTGAATGTGGGCTATGGTGAAAAATTGGTATGCAGTAGTTGCTAAATCAGTGGTCCTCAGGGGCTCAGGGCAATGTTTGTCTCAAGTGCCGACCTTTCATTATGGATTGGGGGTGTCCATCTTAGGCAAGGTGCCCCCCTATGGCCCCCTGTCCCATGGGCTCTCAAGGCTGTGGTAGCACCAAAGATGGCAGGCATCCACAACCAGTGAGGGGGTAATGAGACCACTGGGTACTCCAACATCGGCAGCTCTGCCCACAAAGTGTCCCATATCACTAGAGAATCTAGGTCAGTGTCTTGGGAGGGGTTGTGTCTGATTTCAAACCTCCTACATATCAAAACTTCCATCCCTTCAGATGATCCCTGGTACTCCCTCCTACCCCACTTCCATCCATGAACTCTTTGGGCTGCCAAAGAAATTTCTGAAAAAAGTTAAGAGCGTGCTTGTGGAAGGGAGTCTGGAGAATGTCATTTGCTGAGTCCCTATTCCAGCATCACAGAGAAAAGCCTGGGCTTGGAGATGAGGGACATTTGGTAAAGGACCCAGCGTGCTAGATAAGAGGGCAGCTAAGAATGAAAGCTGCTGTGACTGTCTCTGTGAGCGTGTGTGCAAGGATGGAAAGTAAGTGCCCTCTTATATCATCAAGAGATCTCCCATCACGTGAACAAAGGTGCAAGCGGCTGTGCATACGTAGACCCCACAGACACAGAAAATGACCAGAAGGATATGTGCACCCTGCTAAGAATGTCTTCTATGGACCTCAGAAAAGAAAGAATAGGGCACACATGTGGCTATTATCATTTTGTATTGCTTTTTCTCTCTTTCTTTCTTTCTTTTTTTTTCCAATAAGCATATTCACATTACAAGTTTAAAAAAATTTAACAATGCATTTAGTAGGGCATGCATAGTTTCCCTCTGACATGTGTGGACAGCTTAGGGGCCCAGATTGCCAGGGAGGGCATGGAACAGGAAACCCCTGTGTCGTTGTTTAGAACCAGCACTCCAATTTCCTTCTGCTTCTCGGCTCAGCTGTGTATGCGTCTCAGTAGTGAAAAGGGAGGGGAGATCCAGGAAGCAAACCTTGGGCAAATGTTCTGCACAACCAGCCCACGTATACCATGGTGAGAACATTCCAGATCATCCACAGGAGCTATGAGTCTGCTGATGGCCGGGGGAAATGGTACATGTTCAAAGTCTTGTACTAGAAAAAATACTCTGTTTGAAAAGAAACGCTGTGGGAATTTGCTTCTTGTTCTTTCAGGTTCTCCCATCTCCCAACTTTTTCTATCCCCAGACCTCTTTCTGTCCATCAGCGTCGCCTGATGTACTCTTATTTTATGTCCCTAAATGAATTCAAAAGCTTGAATTCAACACTTGAAAAAGTGTTTCTTCACCATATATATGTTATGACACTCTCAAACTGTTTGTTTATAAATGCCTATTTCCAGACCACACCTCTAGAGATCCCATAAAAGAGGGGTGGGTGGGTGTCCAGAAATTGGCACTTCAGACACCCTAGGTAATTATAAGGCAAATGTCCAGCAGCCACAACTTTCTTAAACTTGAGAGAGAAAGTCAAAATCCAATTCAGGGATCACATATACTGACCTATGACAAACATGGTTGTAACAACGATCTTGGCTACACCAGATTCTTGTTCTCACTCTAAAAATAGATGTTATTCAGTGTGTCTTTGCCCTAAAACTTATGACTTGGCAATATGTTTGGGTTAGCCAAAGAAATAGTCAACTTGGTTTATGGCAACTCATGCTCCCTTCTTCACATCACCCTTGGCAGGCTGGGCCAAGACCACTCATGTGTCATGTGGTGTGGTGGCTCTCAAGATGGGTGGCTCTGAGAGGGACCTCATGCAAGAAGGCCTTTCCAAATATGTCATCCTCAGAAGTGACTGTACTCACCTTTTATTCCCATTCCACATGTTGTTTTCCCTCTTGCTGATGTTCACAGGAGTTTGCTTTTAAATTACAGCTTATTATCCTGCAGTGAATTTTCTCCTCTCATCCTGTATTGAAGACATTTGCCTGGAGTAGCACTGAATTATTGCTGCTCTTGTCTCAGCCATCCATGAGGGCAGATGCACAGGGCTGGAGTTCTCACGGCAGGTGACGTGGGGGTACAAGGACTTCCTCCCAGGGAGCACTGTTGCTTTGCACAGTTTGAATGTCTGCAACATGCCAGCCAGTAAGGAGACCTGAGGAGCCATGTTTGCTCCCAAGGAGCATTGCTCCACAATGGTGGAGAGAGGCTAGAATTTTAGGAAACAAGGATGTCCAAATACTGCCTGGTGCTCGTTTCAATTCTGATCATTTTACTGATAGATGCTAGTGAAGAAACCCCAAACCACGATGTCCACTGCAACTTGTTGGATGAAAAGACACTACAGAATCCACTAGAGAATATTATGACATGCCAGCTCCACACCCATCTCAGAGTGAAACCTTCACAGTAGGGATACAGAAGTTTTAGACATAGTCTTTGCCTTGTGAGTATAGAATGTATACATAAAACCAAGCTTTGTCCAGATACAAAAATAATAATGTGAAATATTACCTAGTTAAGTATGGACAACATGAGTTGAAGTGCCATGGGAATTTAGAGTGGAAAGCTCATTCTGGGCTAGGGAGAGCAACATGGGAGAGAGGAAGGGAATTCAAGACAAGTAGGGGAGCATGTGAAACCATGGAATGACCATGGTCTGTATACAAGTTGCCCACAGACCAATACAGGAAATAGGCCCTGGAGGGGGCTGGGGGGGTGATAAAGATGACAAATTTAACTTGAGCCACAATGAGTCTGAGATGCTGGTTGAATGGCTCTTGGGGGAGGGCAATTTTTCACTGCCCTCCATTTTAGGGCAACATAAAATAAACCCGCAAGTGGCAGCTTAAACAAGCGAGGGTTTTTGTTTTTTTTTTTTCATGAAACAAAGAATCCAAATGTCAGAAGTCCAGGACTGCTATTTAAGACTGTCTCTTGCTCCACAGTTCTGTTCTCATGGTCACAAGATGGCTGCCCAACCCCTGATGTCACGTCCACAGAGCAAGTGGAACAAGAAGGAAGGTAGAGACAAAAGGCATATGCCAGCAGTCTATCTATTTTTATCAGAAAAACCATGGCTTTCCCTGAAGCCCCACCCCGTGGTCTTCTATTTCATTAGAACTTTGTCCTCCTGCCACCCTCTACTGCTCCCACACTGGGGAAAGGAGTGTTTTCACTGGGCTGCACTGAACTGACATAGAATTCTGATAGCAAAGAGGGAGAAATCCATATTGGATAACCAATGGGCAGAGTCTGACCCAACAGTCACCCACTATCCACTCCCCTTTTACTAAGTGAATACTTTGTGTAGGCACTGGGCTAGGTACCAAGAATTCAGAGATCAGAATGACAACTACTATCCACCGTGCATCTCAATGGGCAAAGCACTGTACTCAAAATTTTACTCATCTTTATCATGCATCATTTATTTCTATCTACCTAGTAACATTGTATCCCTATGATGAAAAAAAATTAGCACCCAGGTCAATCTCCAAAACTGTATTTTCAATGTAAAACATGGTCTCCCTTGCAGGGGTGATGGCAGGGGGTGGAGAGGGGGTAGATGGGTGAGCAAGTAGTTACCGAAGTTTGTGATAAATACTATTACGGGTTCAGGAAGTAGTTGGAGATGGAGAGGATTCACTGTGTCCTTTGCTTGGGATATTGTGGGTAGATGCATAGAGGACATATAGTCTTAAAGGATGAGCAGAGGGGACCAGTGAGGAGCCACGTGAGGAACACATCCCAATCCTGTCCAGATGGAGCAGTGCGTGCAAAGGCATGAAGGCACAAGAAACATTTTTCATCCTGCCGCTGCAAATAGTTCACGGTGGGTAGGATGAAAATAAATATGGGGAGGTAGCAGATCATTGCAGGAGCCCAGGGGACCATCCAGCTGACTCTTTCAAGGCAAGAAATAATGTGTCCCTGAGCCAAGGCAATGGACATGGAGTTGAGGTGAGAGGGACTCCAGTGAAACCAGGGGCTTTGTGTGTGCACGTATGGTGGGTGGGGATTAAGGGTGACACATGGAATTTATTTCTTTAAGTAACTGGAGGGGAAGTAAATTTTGCTGGAGAGAAGATAATGAAATCCATTTTTTGATACTTTGAGTTTAGAGGACGGTGTCGCCGGGGTGGCCCCTTCAATATGTGGTGCCCGAGGCAAATTTTGCATATGTGAATATAGAGCCCATCTCTTCACGTTCCTTATTGTTACACATGTCCTTCCTGCCGCAATGCCATGGCCGTCCAGGGCCTGTATTGACCACGCACCTCTGGCCCCTGCAGCTCCCTCACACAGCTTGTTTTATGCTGTCTCCATGGTGAGCCAGGACGCTGTGCCATCCACCTGCCATCTATCCATGATGCGGCTCCACGGCCTCTCACAGATCTTACTGTGCTTCACTGTGATGGCAATCTGGGCTTTGTAGGAGGGTGTGAGTGGTCATTCCTTTCCTGGTCAGGTTGAATTTGCCACTTGGTATTTTATAGCATAAATGTGGAACAACATGTCCCCCGACCAGGTCTTCTGAACTCTCCGGGCCACCATTGCTGTGTCCCTAGAGCAGAATGTCTTTGGGTGCAAGGATGTAAGCCCCCGCAAGGAGAGTGGGATGTCTCTCAGATCCCCCACCACTGCATTAACCAGAGAAGCATTTGGAGCCAAACGATTCTTGTTCCTGAAGAGAGATGTTTTTAAAGCACTTATTCTAGAATAGGAATAAGTGGCAATAATCTGGTAAGTCCTAGGATTTTCTCCTCTTTCCTCTGAAGCATTCTTAAAAAATACATTTCCATTTAACTTTAGCTTCCTTTTGAATATTCAACTAATCATTATCTAAATGCCAGGGAGAGAAGTGTAAATAGGCCCTAGTCCTCATCACCAACATCAATAAATCTAGAACCCCAGCTATTTCTTTTCTGCCCACTCTTCCTTTCAGAGGCTGCAAGGAGACAGTCAACCCAGAGTGCTACCAGAGGGAACTTCTGGGGAGCAATAGGGGGTCATTACAACTCTCTGATCATCTGCCATTCTGTCGTTTTGTTTCCTCTAATGTACAGGGTAACATCATGTGAGCTGATCCTGGCCATCCAGCACAGGCTGGGGCTCCAGCCACGAAACCCGTGCCTGTGCCAGCTGCGGACTTCTAGCCCCCACAGGAGTGAATAAATGCTTTGTCTGGTGCACAGACACTGACTTTCCCCCCATTTCCTTTCTTTGTATTAAGAACTCTGTCCTTTAGGGATTGTACTTAAATGCTCTATTCAGGATAATCCCTCCTACCCTCCAGTAATTGAAGGTTGTTTGTTATGAACCAAAAGAAAGCTTGCCAACTATCCAGCTGGTGAGAAAATATCTGTGTCTTGATGGTCTTTGGTTTCCTATGAAGAAAATCTGAGGACAGGGAGCATATTCTGTGGCTGCATCACTCTAAACAGGGCTGGCCCAGGAAGTTCTGAAAACTGGATCCTATATTCTCTTGCTTCAAACAATGGGAAAACCAGCCTGGCTTATGAATGCTAACCCCAGAGCCACTGCTAGCATTGCTATGCAGCCTTCTCCTAGAACAGATAATTCAACCAACTCTTAAGTACTTTCCTTTGAAAAGATTCTCCACCTTAGGAGTACCTGGGTGACTCAGTCTGTTGAGTGTCTGACTTCAGCTCAGGTCATGATCTCACAATTGGTGGGTTCAAGCCTCATGTCAGGTTTTCTGCTGGCAAAACTGCCCATGGTGACAGAGCACCCTGTCCCTGCAGCCTGTCTTCATGGTGCCCAGTCCTTCCGCATCCCATATGTGCACTCGTGTCATGGCCTCATTCTGACATAGATACAGTGAAAATCAATTTATACTGCTTTGTTGAGAAATAAAACACCAGCTAGTCATACAAAGCCCACATTTTACCTTTAAAACCTCACACCCCCACAGGGGAGGTGAAGGACTGGAGAGGAGATGGAGGGAACACAGCACCAGTTCCTCATCTTACAGAGTGGGACAGGACACAGTGTCTGTGGCTGATGAACAAGAAGTATGCCAACAGAGGAAAGGAAAGAGACACCGACCAGGCAGGAGCACAGTGGAAAGCCGGGTTGTGTTGTAAATGAGTGCAATGCTTGCTAATCACAACTAGTGCTCAATAGTTAAGTTTGTGGTTAAAAGAAACTTTGGTCAAAGCCTATGATTTGGAGATGTGTTGATGGCCCATGAACAATGGAAAAGGGAACAATTCAAGTGGGGCATGCGGGTCGGGGGAGAAGGAGAGCTGGGCTCTGGGCCTTTTGGAACCCACTCAAAGTGCCTGAGGTCATGATCATGATCGCGGTGGGAAAAGGAGCTGAGATTTGAGTCCAGGCCGTCAGACCCTGAGCTCAGCTTCCAAAAGAAGCAAAACAGAAATGAAGAAGAAAGTAAGCAAATTAACATTTATAAATGATTCAGCAAATGTCTGCAAAACATATTATGTCAACTTCATTAATTATTAAATTCAACATGTATGAACGTTTTAATACACTTGGAAACAAGTTGTAGATTTTTCACTTTGCAAATATCCCCTAACAGGTACCACGATTGCTGAGTCACTTGAAGGTAAACAATTTCAAAAGCAGAGCAACAAAATCATTTCAATTTTTAGAATGAAAAATTACATTTAATAGAGATGTGGATGCAATTTTAATTTTTTTATTGAGATATAATTGACATTTAATACTATATTAGTTTCAGGTATACAGTGTAATACTTCAGTGTTTGTATATATTGAGAAATAATCACCATAATAAAGCTCGTTAAATCTATCATCATACATGGGCACAAAATTTTTTTTCTTATGATGAGAACTTCTAAGGTCTACTCTCTTAGCAACTTTCAAATATAAAATACAATCTTGTTAACTATTCTCACCAAGCTGTACATTACATCCCCATGACTTACTTGTTTTATTAATAATTTTTATATATGCTAGGAATTCTAAAAATAGTTGTACCTAAAATCTATAAAGGTCTTAAGTCTTCTGTTTGAAAAAGTGGAGCAGGAAAATATTACCTTTTATTATAAGCTCTTTATTCTATTTTATTTTGAATTTATGTGGTCTGTTGAGTATTTTTATTGTTATTGAAAAAGCCCTAATCTTCATATATTCCATGATGACTCAAGGATATCATTGTGTAGCTGGAATCAATGTTTTATGATACATTCTGATAAAATATGTCTTAACTGCCTTATTGACTAACTCACTCTGAATCTGAATGAAGTCACATGGTAGTTAATCTGGTTTTGTCTGTGGAAAAATGGTTTGGATTTCTTCCTCCCAGAAAAATCCCAGTCATGGTGGTAATAGCAGGCTTTGGATTTGTGTGTCCATTCATATCTCTTTCCAATGAGCCTCAACTCAAGGCCTGTGGCAGATATAGGATGGTAGAGATTTAGTAGATAAACAAACAGGTATGTTACCACTAAATTAACTCTGGAAAAAACAGAAAAATTAAACTCATACTGCCTGACAGAACATATTTGCTGGACTCCATTAGAGCAGAATGAGACTATGGCTGTCAGGGTATGACCGTAACGGAACAGTGTTAATATTTCCAGTGTATTTTGTAAAGCATTCTAAAGCCACACACAAAAACAATTTGAATTGTGACAATGTAAAAGCCACACAGGCATTTAATCATGATACAGGCTAGGGGTCTTCCCTGACCTCTCCTCTTCCATCTGATGACCACCTGTGCCTCTCTACCTCTGTCTCAAATCTCCAGACTTTCCACCATGCAAGGAGCAAAAGGAAACCCCCTAAGGAGGCCCCCAGGAGCCCAGGGGAACCATGTGAGAGGCTGCAGTCACCAGTCCTTTCCCCACACCTCCTGTCTTGCCTCTCCCTTCAGGTGCCTGTCCGTGCCTCAGAAGGGCTGACTGGCTGCCCATCTAGATCAGTTTCCATTTCAGGGGCACTTGGGTGGCTCAGTTGGTTGAGCTTCTGGCTCTTGATTTTGGCTCAAGTCATGATCTCATAGTTCGTGGGATTGAGCCCTACATCAGGCTCTGTGCTGACAGCATGGAACCTGCTTGGGATTCTCTCTCTGTGTGCCTGGGTGGCTCAGTCAGTTAAGCATCAGACTTTGGCTCAGATCATGATCCCATGCTTTGTAGGATGGAGCTCTATCATCCGGCTCTTTGCTGTCAATGCAGAGCCTGCTTCGGATCCTCTGTTCCCCTCTCCCTCTGAACCTCCCCCCTTCATGCTCTCTCTCTCTCTCCATAAATTAATTACTATTTAAAAATAGATCAGTTTCCATTTCAGTCTCCTTAGCAGGCCTACACTGTCCATTTGATCACTAACATCTTGAGGAATCTCTACTTTCTGGAGTGCAAACACCTCATTTAGATGCATGCCTAATAAAATATTACTGTTTCCAAAAAGAATTACTGTTTCCATTTAATATATAAAGTGCACAAAGTTTATAGGATGTGTTTACTATTGCACATAATTCCATACCAACAGACCTTGTGACAGCAACACAACCCAGAAGGATCTTTTCAACACTTTGATGCAATCAAATGACTTCAACTTACATACTTTTTTTTTTTTTTTTGGCAGAGGAGCATGATTGAGACAGCAATAAAAGATTTGCACCATAAACTACACCACACGACACTAAGGAAAGTGTGTGAGGAAAGTGGACTGGAAATTCGAGTACATGTGGGAAAAGCTTTACATGTCAGTGTATTAATTAAGAGTTCGTCCATATACTTTTGTAACAAATAAAAGCAGGTTTCAAATCACAGTGCATTTAAATTCCCCTGGATATGTTTAAGCAAGTGACGTAACAGCTTATTTTGAAAGCCAATGTTGACAGGTGCTGGGGATACCATTCTTAGTGACTGTTCAGCTGGATGAAGGATGAGGAGGACTATACAAGAGAAGCAGTGAGTCGCAGATCATTGGTGCATGAGTCCCCCTCCAGGAGTGGTTTCCAGCATTTTCAAGGCTCTCTGCCAGCTGGCCACGGCTCCCCCACCCCAATGTGGCCCCTCTCCTCTCACCTGGCAGCCCCCTGCTCTCCTACCTGCCTGTGGCCTCCATGTTCCTTCATGTGGAGCATGGAAATGTGTGGGTCCTCTCCCACGTCCCCCACCCCATGGCCGGTCATCCACAGACCACAAGGCCGGGGCCACTTGCAGTTGTGTGACACGGTTGCCCACATCATCTCCCCAGGCATGGCACAACTCCAGAGGACACTTGTCGAGCTGTTCTGAGAGGCTGGCTTCCACAGCAGCTCCTGTAAACACCCCATAGGGAAAATAAGGCTCCCAGACACCCCTGCAAAGGCACCCTCCAATCTTACCTGAGATTTTTCTGGAAGCCCACAGAGAGATGAGGGACAAGTCTCTCAAGACAAGCCCAGCACTCCCAAAGGACCCTGGTGTGGTATGTGTGTATGTGTGTGTGTGTGTGTGTCATGTGTTCATGTTTTGTGTGTTTTATGTGTGCTGTGTTGTGTTCATGTTGTATATGTGTATAATGTGTGTCGTATATGTGTGCTGTGTTTGTTGTATGTGTTGTGTGCATACTGTGCATGTTGTGTGCATGTTGTGTGTTGTTATGTCGTGAGTGTTGTGTATGTTGCACATGTGTGTATATTGTCTGTGTTGTATGTATGTTGTGTTTGTTGTATATGTTGTGTGTATTCTGTATAAGTTGTGTATGTTTATATTGGGTGTGTTGTGTGTGTATTCTCTATGTGTGTGTTGTGTGTGTTGTGTGTGTAGGAGTGTGTGTATAGGGAGTTGAGGGTGTTCTGCCTCCTATTCAGTTTTTAGCTCTAACCCAAGCTTCTAACTCTGATACCAGGTGGCTCAAATCCCCTTGAAACACCTTCACTTTCTTTACCACAACTGGTAATTGTGTATTTATTTATATGTCAATCTATTCAGCATATTCCCCCCTTTTGCTCCGAGAGAATGAGAACAGTATCCAGTCTCTTCTCCATTAGGTCCTCCTGCTCCACACAGTGCCCAACACGTAATCACAAATCAGTGAATGCATGGATAAATTCATGAATTCTGTATATGGCTTTGTAAGTAGAGGCTATGTGCTTTTATCCCTGTCAAATGTATTTATTTTCTAAATCAGTCATTGTTGATGAAATAAGTTTTAATATCATTCTCACTCAACAGGTATTAAGTCCTGCTTATTCAAGACTATTTTTAGAATCTCGGAAGTGATGACTTTTACTTCCATGTCTCTTATGTAGACAAATAAAAAAGAGACAGTTCTCATTAAAAACATTTTTTAAATGACATGCCCAAATTACTACGTTGCAGAGCAGTAGATGAGCACAGTGAGTGTTTTTCCATGAGTGTGTCTTCTGCACTAGTCTCTCACCATGTGTCTTCAGAACAAATTCAGATCCATTCTTAACAGATCCAAATTTCTCAGTCACAGACCTAACACACATGTCTGTCTAGAAGATGCCAGATCAGCTGGGACTTCTGTGGCCAAGAATTGTTAGTCCAGACTCAATTTTTCCTACGAGTCCCTCGAGCGGAGGCCCAGGATGATCCTATCAATCCTCATGACAAGGTCCATCAGCAGTGCTGCTGTTGTGACCCCCATGTCTGTACTTAAGAGAAAAATTAGTGTGGCTTTCCTCAGAGAGATCTTTCCTTCATCTCAATGTGAGACTAAAGCAATGGAATAAGACCTGCCAGGGAGAATTGCTCTATTCAAGGGGACAGTATACATGCATGTAAAATCATTGACTGAATACGTAATCTGTCTCATGTCTCCCAAAACTATACAACATAAAAGACAGACGTCAAGTAAGCAACTTTCTTCGTAGAAGTTGTACACATGTCGTATAACACCTGCTAGAGATTTGCACGCTAAGACAATGCCTGTCGCAAAATTGATTTGAAATGAGGTGATTGGCATATGTGGTCTTTATTGAGGTACATTCCCTCTCTATCTGCTTTGGTGACGGTTTTTATCATAAATGGATGCTGAATTTCGTCAAATTCTTTTTCTGCACCATTGTGATGATCATATGGTTTTTGCCCTTCATTTTGTTAATGTAATGTATCACATTGATTAATTTGCAGATGTTGAGCTATCTTTGCATACCTGGAATAAATCCCATTTGATCATTGTGTATGATTCTTTTTTTTAATTTTTTAAATGTTTTATTTATTTTTGAGAGAGAGAGAGACAGCGTGAGCAGGGGAGAGTCAGAGAGAGAGGGAGACACAGAATTCGAAGCAGGCTCCAGGCTCTGAGCTAGCTGTCAGCACAGAGCCTGACGTGGGGCTTGAACCCACGAACCGTGAGATCATGACATGAGCTGAAGTCGGACACTTAACCTACTGAGCCACGCAGGCATCCCTGTGTATGATTCTTTTAATGTATTATTGAATTCAGTTTGCTAATATTTTGTTAAGGATTTTTGCATCTGTGTTCATCAGAGATTTTGGCTTATAATTTTCTCTCCTTATGGTATCCTTGCCTGGTTTTGGTAACAGGCTAATGCTGGCCTTACAAAATGAGTTCCTCCCTCTTCTATTTTTTGGAAGAGTTTGAGAAGAGTTGGCATTAGCTCTTCTTTGAATGGTTGGTAGAATTTACCAATGTAGCCACCTGGTCCTGCACTTTTGTTTCCTGGGAGTATTTTGATGACTGATTCAATCTCCTTACTAGTAATCAGTCTGTTCAGATTTTCTGTTTCTTCCTGATTCAGTGTTGGTAGGCTCAATATTTCTAGGGATGTATCCATTTCTTCTAGGTTGTCCAATTTGTTGGTGTATACTTGCCCATAGTCATCCCTTATGATCCTTTATATTACTATGTCATCAAATGCAACATCTTTTCATTTCTGATTTTATTTGAGTCCCTTTTTTCCCTTGGTGAGTCTAGCTAAAGGTTCATCAATTTTGTTTATCTTTTTGAAGAACCAGCTATTAGTTTCACTGATCTTTTATATCGTCTTTTAAATCTCTCTCTCATTTATTTTGTTCTAATCTTTGTCATTTCCTTCCTTCTCCTAAATTTGGGTTTCGTTTGTTCTTCTTTTTCCAGTTCCTTTAGGTATAAAGTTAGGTTATTTATTTGAGATGCTTCTTGTTTCTTGAGGTAGGCCTTTTATATTTCTATAAACCTCCCTCTTAGAACTGCTTCTTGTGCATCTCATACATTTTGGAATGTTATATTTCCATTTTTGTTTGTCTCAAGGCACTTTCTATTAAAATGTTTATTTATATTTGAGAGAGCGAGAGAGAACAAGCAGGGTAGAGACAGAGAAGGTGGTACAGAGGATCCAAAGCAGGTTCTGTGCTGATAGCAGAGAGCCTGACACAGGGCTCAACCTCGCCAACCATGAGATCATGACCTGAGCCAAGGTTGGATGCTTAACAAACTGAGCCACCCAGGTGCCTCTCAAGGCATTTTTAATTTCACTTTTGATTTTTTGCATTGTCCCATTGATTATTCAATAGTATGTTGTTTAATCTCCACATATTTGTGAATTTTCCAGTTCTATTCATGTAATTAATTTCTAGTTTCATACCACTGAGATTAGAAAAGATGCTTGATAGGATTTCAATCCTCTTAAATTTATTAAGACTTGTTTTGTTGCTTAGTATATGATATGCTGAAAAATTGTCCATGTGCACTTGAGAATAATGTGTGTTTTGCTGCTTTGGGATGGAATGTTTGTATATATCTATTAAGTCCATATGGTTTAATGTTTCATTTAAGGCCAATGCTTCCCTATTGATTTTCTCCCTAAATGAGCTATCCATTGATGAAGTGGGTTATTAAAACCTATTATTATTGTATTGGTGCCTATTTCTCCCTTTAAGTCTTTTAATATTTGCTTTATATAATCAGGTGTTTCTATGTTGGGTACATAGATATTTACAAATGTTATATCTTCTTATTAGATTGATCCCTTTCTCATTTTTTAACACCCTTCTTTGTCTCTTATTACAGTCTTTGTTTTAAAGTCCATTTTGTCTAATAGAAGTATAGCTATTCTGGCTTCATTTTGATTTCCATTTGCATGGGATATTTTTTTCCATCTCTTTGCTTTCAAGTATGTGTATCTCCTCACATCTAAAATGAGTCTCTTGTAGGCAGTATATAGATGGATCTTGTCTTTTATCCATTCAGCCACTCTATCTTCTGGTTAGAGAACTGAGCCCATTTATACTTAAAGAAATTATTAATAGGTATATACTTTTATTGAGATTTCATTAATTG
Source organism: Cryptoprocta ferox (assembly GCA_028646485.1). NCBI lineage: Eukaryota > Metazoa > Chordata > Mammalia > Carnivora > Eupleridae > Cryptoprocta > Cryptoprocta ferox. The sequence continues at coordinate 51,160,082 of CM053576.1, read as the reverse complement.
TTTTCTGGGTGCTTTTGTAGTTCCTCTCTGTTTCTTTCTTCTTTTCTTACTTTCTTCCTTTGGAGTTTCAGGACTCTCTTTAGTGGTACTGTTATTCTACTTTCTCTTTCTCTTTTGTGTATTGACTACAGGTTTTTGCTTTGTCATTACTATGAGACTTATATATAAGAACTAATATCTATAACAGTCTATTTTCAGTTGATAACGAGCTAACTTTGTTCCCACTATGTATAGCTCAACATTATGATGCTCCCTCCCATGTTTTATGTTTTTGATGTCACATTTTATATCTTTTTAATTTTGTGTATTCCTTGACTAGGTATTATAATTATAGTTATTTTTTACTACTTTTGTTTTTTTACCTTAATATTAGCTTTATAAGTGATCAATCCATTACTTTTACTATATATTTATCTTTCCAGTGAGATTTATTATTTTATTTGCATCCTTGATGCTAATTAGTGTCTTTTTTTTCCAGCTTAAAGAAATTCTTTTAACATTTCTTCTAAAGCTGCCTTAGTGGTGATGAACTCCTCTAGCTTCTGCTGGTCTGGAAAACTCTGTGCCTCTCCTTTACTTCTGAATGATCATCTTGCCAAGTTTAAAGTGTTTTTTTTTTTTTCCAGTACTTTGAATATATCATGCCACTCCTGGCCTAAAAAATTTATTTTGAAAAGTGTGTAAATAGTCTTGTGAGGCTTCCTTTGTACATAACAAGTTGTTTTTTCCTTGCTACTTTTTTATCTCCTTGTATTTAACTTTTGACATTTCATTTATAATATGTCTTGTTGTGAGTCTCCTTGGGTTCTATATATTAGGGACATTTTGGGCTTCCTGGATCTGAAGGTCTGTTTCTTTTCCAAGGTTAGGGAAGTTTTCAGCCATTTTTTTTTATTTTTTAAATGTTTATTTTTGAGAGAGAGTGAGAGTGTGTGAATGGGGGAGAGGCAGAGAGAGAGGGAGACACAGAATATTAAGCAGGCTCCAGGCTCTGAGCTGTCAGCACAGAGCCATATGTGGGGCTCAAACTCATGGACCAGAGATCATGACCTGAGCTGAAGTCAGATACCCAACCAACTGACCCACCAAGGTGCCCCAGCCATTATTTCTTCATATAAGACTTCTCCCTCATTCTCTCTTCTCCTTCTGGGACATTTGTACTGTGACGTTAGTCCACTTGATTTCATCCTATGAATGATGAAATCATTAAAAGTTACCTAAACTTTTAAAATATTCTTTTGTTCTTGTTGCTCTGATTGGGTGGGTTCCACCACCTTGTCTTCAAGTTGGCTGATGTTTTCTTTTGCTTCATCTAGTCTGCTGTTGTATTTTTCAGCTCGGTTATTGTATTATTCAGTCTGTGACTTATATTAGGCAATTTCTTATATGTTCCATCTCATTATAGAAGCTAACATCATTCTCAACAGTGAAAAGGTGAAAGCTTTTTGTCTTAAGATCAGGAATAAGATAAGGATGCCCACTTTCACCACTTTTATTCAACACAGTATTGGAACTCTTAGCCAGAGCAATTATGCAAGAAAAGAAAATAAATGGCATCCAAATTGGAAAGGAAGAAGTGAAACTGTCACTGTAGATACAGATGGCATATATAGACATGATATTATGTGTAGAAAACCCTAAAGACTCCATCAAAAACTATTGGAACTAATAAATGAATTCAGTAATATAAAACAAAAAAATACACAGAAATTTATTCTATTTCTATACATTATTAATGGTCTATCATAAAGAGAAATTAAGAAAATAATCCCATTTCCAATTACATCATAAAAAATAAAATATCTAGAAATTTTAACCAAGGAAGTGAAAGACCTGCGTATTGAAAACTATAATTAATGAAAGAAATTGAAAAACACACAAATAATAGAAAGATATTTCATGCTCATGAATTGGAAGAATTAATATTGTTAAAATGTCCATATCCAAAACAATGTAAAGATTCAATGCAATTCCTATCAAAATTCCAACGATATTTTTCACAAATATAGAACAAACAATCCTAAAATTTGTATCTACCATAAAAGATACTGAATAGCCAAAGGAATCTTGAGATAAAAGAACAAAGCTGGAGGCATCATACTCCCTGATTGGAATCTGTATTACAAAGCCATAGTAATTAAAACAATATGGTACTGGCACAAAAACAGACACATAGATCAATGGAACGGAATAGACAGCCCAGAAATAAACCCATGCATATATGGTCAATTAATTAGAGGCAAAGGAGGCAAATATACACAATGGGGAAAAGAGAGTCATCAATAAACAGCATTGGGAAAACTGTACAGCCACATGCAAAAGAATGACACTGGACCATTTTCTTACACTATACACAATATTCAACTCAAAATCATGAAAGAGTTGAATGTAAGACCTGAAACCATAAAACTCTTAGAAGAAAACATAGGTAGTGACCTCCTTGACATGGATCCTGACCATGATTTTTTCAATCTGACACCAAAAGCAAAAGCAACAAAAGTAAAAATTAATAAGTGGGACATCAAACTAAAAATCTTCTGAACAGCAAAGAATATCATCAACAGAATGAAAGGCAACCTACTGAATAGGAGGCACTATTTGCAAATCAAATATAAGCAGCCAATATCCAAAATATATAAAGAACTCATACAACTAAATAGCAAAAACACAAACAATCTGATTTTAAAATGAGCAAAAGATATGAACAGACGTTTTTCCGAAAAAAAATCCAGGTGGTCAATGGACACATGACAAGATTCTCAGCCTCACTCATTATCAGGGAAATGCAAATCAAAATCACAAAGAGGTATCACCAAATATCTGTCAGAATGGCTAAAATAAAAAACACAAGAAACAACAAGTGTTGGTAAGGAAGTTGTGCACTAATGGTTGGAAGGTATATGGTGCAGCCACTGTGGAAAACAGTGTGGAGGTTTCTCAAAAAATTAAAAATAGAACTATCACATGATCCAGCAATTCCACTTCTGGGTATTTACTTAAAGGAAACAAAAATACTAACTCAAAAAGGTATATGCACCTCCATGTTCATTGCAGAATTATGTAGAATAGCCAAGATATGGAAAAAACCTAAGTGTCCACTAATGGGTGAATGGATAAAGAAATTGTCACACACACACACACACACACACACACACACACAGGAATATTATTCAGCCATTAAAAAGAAAAATGTTGCCATTTGCAGCAACATGGATGGAACTTAAGGGCATTATGCTAAGTGAAATAAGTCAGACAGAGAAAGACAAATATAATGTGATCTCAATTATATGTGGAATTGAAAAGAAAAGAAAAGAAAACAACAACAATGAGCTCATAGATACCAAGAACAGATTGGCAATTGCCAGAGGTAGGGGGTTGGGGGGGGGGGAAATGTGTGAACTCCTTTTGGGTTTTGTTTTTTTAGTTTAAATAAATTAAATTTTAAAAAGCGGATGTGACTGACGTTCTGAAATAGGATAGTCAAAATGTGTTCACTAAAAACTGAATAAATTCGCACTTGTTTTCCATATCAGATTTTGTATAGATCCAAGAGTTGTACTCTAAAAGAAGAGCTGTAGCTTTAGTGCATCTCTATGGGATCCCATTATGCATTTAGTTCAACAAGCATTGGCTGAGTGTCTGGGACTGTCCTGGATGTCTAGAATATGTCAGTGCAGACATAAATTCCCTGTCATTCATGCAACATTCCTTTTGGCTGGGAAGAGAGGACAAACAACAGCTGTAAACTTAACGAATAAAAAATACATTAAAGGTATGTTAGAAGGTGGTATTAGGAGAACATTTTTTTAAAGTAGGTCAGAGATTAGGAAAGGAAAGATGGATGTAGATTGTAATTACTTAAAGGGGGTTAGGATAGGCTTCAAGGTGATAGTTGAGCAGCAGCTGGAATAAGGTGAGCATGTGGATATCCAAGAAAAGAATGGTCCAGGCAGAAGGAACAGCCAGTACAAAATCCTAAACTGGAGGTGAGGACATTATGGGGTGAAGTACAGTGGGGGAGGGTATTAGAATCAGTGGTGTAGGTCCTGGTGGAGTCAGAGGGTTTCTGGAATTTTTGAGGGACTAGAAGAGAAAAGTGGAAAGACAGGAAGTAGTGGTCAGAGCATGGGGTGATTGACCCTGGTCTCTACATGTGAAGAAATGTCAGCCTTTGGTCAGGGAGGATCGCATTCTGTCTAGTCTTCTGATTTAGCATTGGAAATTCAGGATGCAGGTTTGTGTTTAGTGCTCAGTTTTGTTGCTGGCTGCCTAGACTGGAGCCCATAGGATGGTGTACTGTATCACTTCTTCCCTTTGGGGAGAAAGCAACAAGGATCTTCAGCTGGAAGGATGGGGCCCTGCCTGTGACTGAGCAGCCCTAAGGACCAGTTCACCTTGGCAAAGACATGCAGCTTGTCCCACGAAAACAATTTCATGCGGTAAGCCAGATTTGTCCCTAGAGGCTTGATAAATTTTAGGACGGTTTCTTGTTGAACAAAACTAAACTAAACTAAACTAATCTAAACTAAACTAAACACTGCCTCAATGTGAACATTAAAAAGTAAAACTAGTGTCTATTATCAGGTAAACTTATAAATAAATGCATGACTTTCTGGAGTGCATTTCATTTGTCCTCCCAAAATCTGATACAGTGCATTCTATGGATACAGTGTGTTTCAACCCCCTCTTGTTTTTATGCAAGTCATCTCCCTAAAAAAATGTTCCATGCCAAAAGAGTTTCTTATACTTATTTCATGTTGTCACAATAAACCATCCTTTAAAAGACAATTTAATCATGGCATCTTTTAATTAGTTGACATAGCTTTGACCTTAGCCGTTCACTTGAAATAATGAAATGAGGTCACCCTTTGGACTTGGGGACCCCCCAGTCCAGTATCCATCATTAATACCACACCACTCAGCATGTGCCCAGGTGTCGGCTTTACAATTTCTGATGTCCTTTAAATTGCTCTATCTGGCTAATGGCACATCACTCCCGCTTGAGAGACATTTGTCTTCATGTGATCAGGTGGAGAAATGAAGCCAGGAAAAAATTTAAATTTCAAAGAAATTTTTAAAACTAGATGCTGTAGATTTGGGGACAAGTTTTATTCTTATTTTAAATTCTTTGCTTTATGGACTTTTACTACTGAAGAATTAGTTTAGTATTATAACAGTTGTTTTAGAAGAAATTGCTGAATTTCCTGACTTAGCCTCTAATTTAGATACTGAAATTCTAATATCAAGAGGCTTGTGCCTCTTTATCATTTTAGATTGTCCCTTTCACCTTTTGGCATTTGATCCTGGAAAACAGAAAATGTAAGCTTGTGGGTTAGCACATCATCTCCTGGGTTGACATTCTGTCAGACTAGCCTTGGAAAGATTCTTGCAAGAAAGGAAAGGAAATGGTCTTTATCTTTTTGATAGTCCCACTTGGTGGCATTTTGTTTTTAACCTTAGAAGAGGATGTCCAGACTTGAGGATTCTGAGTGAATTCTGACCTTCAAAGTTCTTGATCACATCAGCTCAACACAAAGTTGGGACGCTTGCATTATCCACAGAAGTGCTAAAGCATAGAAGGTAATCCTTCTGGCTTATCTGGGCTAAAATACCATCCATCAAAAAAAAAAAACCTGATTTCTATATAAAAAGCAACTCAGAGCTACACACTAAGTTGGTTAGAAAAAAAAGTTTTTAAATTGAAAGCAGTTATATATGAAAACCAGTCATCTATGCCTTAATTTTCTATTATTTTCAATGAAAGAAAAGGAAAGATTACTTAGTATGTTAAGAACTCTATTAATTTTTTCTGTGCAATTAGTTCAGAGAGAAGAATTGGTGTTTCATGGATGAGTAGATATGAAATTGTAAAGCATTAGGAATGGAAGAAATGACAAAATCTTCTAGCCAAGCCCTCTTCTCCAGAGGAGGGACTGAAGCCCCGTGAGGCTAGTTCTTGCACCCAGGAGACTCATCTGTGGACCCATCTAAGCTTCCACTCTTGGGCCCAGCATGGAACCCATCCAAAGAGGATTAGCCTTTGTGAAGAGGCCTCAGCCTGCCTCCATGCTCAAATTTGCTTATGAACTAAGCTCTTTGCAGATCAGAGACTCCTCACCATGGCCCGCCCACCTTCCCCTCTCAGAGGTCCTACCAGAGGATGTGCCCATTCACATCTTACTCCTGGTTAATGTGCCCAGTGTGGCTATCATCCAGTTCTTCTGAGGCTCCCATCAAAGCTCTCTCCAAACAACCATTTTGCTGAGAAAAAAATAGTAAGCAGACATGAGCAGACCTTCAACAACTGAAGGCCTTCTTTCTAAAGAGCCACTCTGGGCTCCCCATCTCCCAAATTGCCAGGAGAACTTGAAGGGAGTGATTACATCTGCTCCCACCAGACAGGGTGCTCCCTCCCTCCACGTTTCACCAATCTCGTACCTTGTAAGGCAGAAACATCTCTATTTTCTAGAAATCTGAAATCTCAGTTTGAACCGAATAGTTGCAAATACTCCAAAATTCTTGACACTGTCCTGAAGCGATTAGTGTCAGAGTGTTTCATTTTGTGACTCTTGACATCTGCCTCTCCAATTAGTTTTCACTTCTGTTCTGGCTTCTTCATTGAGTGCAGGTGCTCTGCTGACAGGCACTAACATTATGCATGACAGAGCACTCATATTAGGAAGAAGACATTTTTTGGTCCCCATAACTTGGTTCCTCACGTCTGAAGTGAATTCTTACCTAAGTGTCTATTCCTGAGGATGCACAGCTTGTCTTGAGGCTCACTTTTTAAAGCCGTCTTAAAAACAAGTATTTGTTGCCAGATTCTTAAGGGCCAGTTAAACATAGCCGTAGACATAGTATCTCTATGGAGATATAGATAGAACCAGTTTCCCATGCTCTCCCCACCCCACTTCGTCATCTCATCTTGGCCCTAAGTAACACACAAAGAAGTGGAGATTTGGCAATTATCCAACTGGTTTGATTAATATAGACAGGTTACCTGAATAATTTAGACTGCAAAGTGGATTTCTTTAGACACTAAGTCACTCCACCTTGTTAGTAGTATACATTTATCAAATTAAATGGAAAAATGCCAAGACTCCATCTGATGTTGTACTGAGAAGTTACAGCCCAAGACACAGCCTGGATCCTGGGTTGCTTGAGGTCTGTGGCAAGGATTGGATGAGAACTTCAGTTTATGATCTATGCTTAAAATTAGGGCATTGTTTTCTTTTTCCCAGAGGTTTTCAAACTGAGTGTTAGTTGTGAAATCCTTTCTACAAATAAAATTTTAGAGGAAAGCATAAGAAGTAAACAGAGCTGCCCTGACTGGCCACACGCAAAATGCTCCCCCGCCACCCTGACGGTGCACTTGGAGACGCGCTGATTTATAGAGTATTTATCATTGACCAAATCCAGTTACGTGGGTTGTAACGTGTGGTCAGGGAAAAGAAGAAAGAAAATAGGTGGCACACTCAAATTGGGAGTCATAAGGGAGCATGCAGGAATTCAGCGCCACAGCAAGGGAACTGTCTTCATTCCTAGTCAGGAGGGAGAAGGGAAGGGAATGGTTATCAGAACATGGAAGGTGAGAGAATGGTATACAGTACGCCCCCTCAAGAGGGCCAGCGACTCTCTACTGAGGGGGACAGAGGAACCAGGGAATAAATACTCTAATCCCTTTGCTCCTACTTCCACTCCTCCAATCTTCTGCTGGTGAAACCCAACCAGACTCCAGAGAACAAGGAAGTACACTGAGGCAGTCCAAACAGATCGGCTTGATGGGGAAGAGACAAGATAACTGTGGAGAAGGAACCATAGGAGCAAACGTAAGTTTTCTAGACGATTGCTTTCACCATGTCCAGCTCTTCCTTCCCCCACTCTGAGAGTCTCTTGAAGATATGTGGCCTCTCAGTACTAAATTATTCCAGTGGCTTTGTGAGAGATTTCTCCCACTTCCATTGTGAAATTCATTGTGCTAAAACACAGTCGAGGTCGAGGTTGGAAACCCCCTGTCAGTGTTCCAGTTCATCTCACTTATGGTGCTAGAACATCCCGACAAGTGATTGTGAAGCCAAGGCTTCTATACCTCTTTACTCCTGGCAGAAACCTCTTTCACCTTTGTGGAAATTGAGAGTCTGACAGGTCTCTTCACATTGCACTAAAATCTTCTTCCCAGAAACTTCCACCCTTCGCTCTTGGTTATAGGAATGCAGAGAAAGGTCAATCTTCTCTCCCACACAAGAGCCATTTGATCCTATAATCTAGCACCCAGATACACAGTGTCCACCAACCTGGACACTTCCTACCTGCCCAGCTGATGATGGTAAGCCTGAGTTGCTCTACAGTAGTCCTGAGTTGTGGAACCAGGCCGGCTGAAAGCTTAGAGCTTTGATTTGAGACTCTTGGCACACAGAAAGCCCTCAACAGATATTCATTAATGAATGAATACATCCTGCCTGCAATTCCTCCTCTTGATACCCTCCTATTTCAATTATTTAAGCTAAGTAATGTGCAACTGCAGCTTGAGGCCCCTGCTGTTTTACTAAATGCCAAGACTTGTTATCCTGCGTGTTATTCAGAATTCCAGTGAATCTTTTTTTACCCTTCAAATTTTCAAATCAAACAGTACAGTCTCAGAAAGATTAAGAGTGTATTAGTTTTCTAAGGCTGCCATAAACCGAGTACCACAGACTGGATGACTTAAAGAGCAGAAATTTATTTTCTCACAGTCCTGAAGGCTAGAAATCCCAGCACAAGTTCAAGTTCAAGATCAAGGTGTTGTCAAAGGAGGTATCTCCCAAGGCCTTTCTCCTCGGCTTGCAGATGGCCACCTTCTCACTGTGACTTCATGTGGCCTTTTCTCTCTGTAGGGGCATGTTTGTGCCCAAATTTTCCATTCTTGTAAGGACACCAGTCATATTGGGTTCAAGCCCACCCTGATGATCTGATTTTAACTTAATTATCTCTTTAAAGATCTTGTCTCCAGATAAGTCACATTCTGAGAGGGATTAGGACTTCAACATACGAATTGGGGGGTGAGGAGGGACACAATTCAGCCCATAGCAAAGGTCATCCAGTCAAACCTTTGTTCTGGTCCTTTAGAGGAATATCCTCCCACATATCAGTCATCACTGTGCCACCAGGAACCTGTGTGAGTACTTGTAAGGATGGGACTCACTGCTTCACAAGACAGCCCATTCCTTGGTGGGGCAACTTGGTTAGAGTTTTTGCACATGTTGAACTAAAAACAATCATCGTCGCATTTTCTCCTTTGCCCTTCTTGTCCCAGGAATAGCAAGGGGCCAGAGCGTTTGTGCCCTCTGGCACATGTGAACTCTCTGTGTACAGACAGATGCAACTTCACTGCTCACCCACAGCAGGCAAAAGGAGATGCCTTGATTGGACCCCAGCTGGAGCGCTCAGTTTTGACAATCTCCTTCCCGATTCAGAACTGCTGGTCAAAAGGCTGGAGAGGTCCCTCCTTGTGAGAAAGTAGAGAGCCAAGTGACCAGGTGGGGTTCCTCCTTTCTCTACTGTATTTTCCCAGGGGTGGCTGCTGTTGGAAAGGGCTCCTCTCCCTCCCACATGTCCACCAAGGAACTATCCATTCTCTCAGGCCCACGCAGGAATTCAGAATCTACATGCTCCTGTGTGTTTGCCAACATTTTCATAGTTTTTTGATGTTGACATGGGATGAATCAATCCCATAAATTTGGTTTATGAACAGAGGGGCCTTTGTTCTTCAGAACGGAATACTTGCAGCAAGCAAAACTGTAGAGGCAGGCCAAGGTCAGGGCAGTGGCCGGCAGATCACCCGCTGCTCTTGGCAGTGATCACCAGCCCCAGGGGGAGCCCCTGACCCGTGGTGCAAGGCCAAGGCCAGCGTGCGTGTGGGAGATCTGCTTTCTTCTGTCCTTAATCAACCTACATGTCAATATTTTCCCCACTCACATCTTCAATATCATGGCAGCTTAAACGTTTTAAAGACATGGTCCTAATCATGACTTTCCAGATCAAAACTCTCCAGTGGTTCACCATTGCCTAGCAAATTCAGGCAAAACTTCTAGAAATGGCTTTAACATTGTGCTGTTTATATTTCATTTGCCATTGGCCTTTCCATCTCCACCATTCTGTGCCAGCTCCTTGATTCGGGAGGTTGGCCTAGTGGCTTCTGGTTGGGTCTGGACAATGGGAAGAGATGGAAAGATGGGAAAAGAGAGGTGGTGGTTTTCTTCTCCAGTCCCTGACTGCTTAGGGCCACTCCAAGAGTCCAGCCCCTTGCTGACTTGTCCCTCCTCCAGGGTCTGGCTCTCACTGGGCTCTTTCCTTCCCCAGATCTAGGAGTGATCTCTGTTGATCCTTCATGTCTCTTGCTGAACCCCTCACCATGGCCTGCAGCCTGTTTACCTGGTTGACGTGGATTTTTTTTCCTGCCAACACCATGTGCCTTCTGGAAAAGATCCTGATCGATTTCCCCATTCTCTCTGATCTTCCTAACTCATACCATGAGCTTCAGTAAAACTCTCCTACCTGCTACACCAGAACTCAGAGGGTTTCAACTCTGCACATCAGAATTATTGAAAAACTGTTTTTAAATATCTATTCTCAGAAACTTTGATTCCATTGACCTGGGTGAGGTAGAATGGCGTGGCCATGTACCTGGCAGAGTGGAGGCAGATGGTGAGCATCTGGCTGGGCCAGGGGCAGCACTGGGTCCGGGCATGGCTTGGTTAAAGTGTTCTGGTGATTTTAACATACAGCCAGGGCTGAGAACCACTGTACCAAGTAGTACATTCCCTGCCACTTTGCCTTCGCATGTGCCTCCCCTTCTCTATAGAATATACCCCATCCGGCTCTTCATCACATCATGAAATCCCACCTTTAAAGCCCATCTCAAATGGGCTTTTCCTTTTTCTTCTTCTTTCCAATTGTTTCTATTTAAATTCTAGTAAGTTAACATACAGTGCAATATTGATTTCAGGAGTACAATTCAGCGATTCATCACCTACAACCACACCTGATGCTCATCATGAGTGTCAAATGGGCTTTTCCGTGAAAGTTTTCCCCACTTCCATCCAGACCAGGGCTGACATCTCAGTCCTTCGAATGCTCATGGTATTTATTTCTCCCTTGTGACATTTCTCCTGTTGGGCCTTCAAAGACAGTTGATAGGCTAGGTGGCCCTCTCACACAATGACCCTACGTGTTTGGAAAGGACCTCACAGTCCAAAATGAGATCATCTGACTTTCCCCTCAGCGAGGGAGAAGGCCCGGGCAATACAGGGTCTGGGGGTCTCAGGTGCCAGAGCCCTGTGTCCTGTTGTCACGTTTCCAAATCTAAAAGGCTAGAATTGATTCCAGTTCAAATTCTAAGGCTGCTCTCCATACAACCTTCTTAGCTAAGTAACTCCACCTCACTTGAAAATGTTCTGTAGAAAATCAATGCTCTAATCACATTGCAGAACAGAAGTGTTTGTTTGGATATTACATCTGAGTATTAATTAATTGTTACAAATCACAATCAATAGATACAAATGCTGTGTTCAAAACAGTCCAATATTTTCTATAAAAAAAACTCTAATTTACTTAGATTTCAGGCTCTAAGGCTAATACCCAGAATAAGCACTTTAAAAATAAACTGTTTCTTTGCTTCCAGGAGATGAATGTGGCAATCTCCCACATGGGCTTGGACTAGAGTCTTACTCAGGTTAAGGGTGAATAAGCAGCCTCATCACCCTTTTTCACTTTCCTTCTTCCCCCAAACACATCGTATCCCTTTAACCTTGCTTTAAAGTCTTGTGTGCTAGCCTCTCATGCCATAATTGAAATTAACTACTAACTGTGGGTGTGAGTGAATGCCACCTGTTACTTCATGATGTTCTCCACGCTTTGTTTACTCATATATAAGCAGCCCTACTTCACTGAATCTAGGACATCCGTGGGGGAGGAAGGGGAGATGCACCACTATTCTCTATACCACCAAGGAGGAAAACATCTGTGATAAATAAACTGGCAAGCCATCAATTGTAAGATGCCATTGATTGCCATATCTCAATGAGAGAGGTGTTCATATATGAAAAGCTGTGTATCTTAGAATCTGTGAAATAGGGTGTTCCTTGACATCATCGCTTCCTGTGAGCTGCCTATCAACTCCACTTCCACCACCTTTAATTGTCCAGAGGGGTTCACGATACCAGATCAATGATCCCTTAACTGTGGCTGTGTCACGTTCTTCCTCCTCTTAAAACTATCGTATCTTATTAGGTTCCTTTACATCCAAAGAGGCAGTCCATTTTTTAAGAGGGGTGATTTTATTGGCACAAGAGGCTTTTCTCATGTATAGTTATAGCACAGTAAAGAACTAAAAGACATTGTCTTTCAAATAGTCAAGTTCATTGGTATCCTCTATCAGTCCTTCTGGAAGCCTTTTCCAAAACCATCAGTTACTTCAATGACAGTAGCTAAAGTTATTTGCTGTGCCAGGAAAGTTCATTACATTATACCATTTTGAAATGCCAATGGTTTCTCAGTTGAAAAGGAGTAATAAATAATATTGTATATATTCTCATATTACCCACAAGTTGAACTCACTTTTTAGGTTTCAACCGTTTTCATCTAAACTTTTTTACTGTGTAGAATATAATAGAAAATCTATTTTTTTCTACACCTGCAATTTTTTTCTTGTAAGATTTTTCGTCAGTTCTAAAATACTCAGAGACATTGAAACAAAAGTACTGAGGACACAGGAATGTGTTTTCTGTGATTTTACATAAAGGGCCACCCCTATATAAATAGAACTCAGAGCCTATTCTAAGCAACATGATGCAAAAGCTTCTGGAAGAGGCTTCAGGGCTGAGACCATCATTTGGCACCAAATTTAGATTTTCCTTTCCTAACTTAGGTCATGTTCTCTTTTGATGTTTAAAATAAACTGTTTAATTTGGTCTCTACAATCCTAATTTCTGGTAAAGGAGAAGTCTGAGAACTAGGAAAGAAAGTGTGTGTGTCTGTGTGTGTGTGTGTGTGTGTGTGTGTGTGCGTGCAATACACCAGAGACAGTGGACATAGTGGCATAGTGGCTCAGAGTCAAAGAATGTGTCTTCCATTCTCAGTTTTTCCAATTACTAGCTGTGTGCCATTGAGTGAGTTGCGTCCAGAGCCTTATTTTTCTGATCTTTGCAATTGCAACAGTAACTGCCATTTCAGAGGGTCGCTTTGAGCATTAAATGGGCTAGGTGATTAGTAACAGCTATCAACATTTTAAATGCACCTGCTCTTTGACTCAGTAGCTCTGTTTGTAGGAATTTATATTACAGATACACGGGCACAGTTGCACAAATATGTGTGTATACCCAGCAATACAGAACAGACTCGGACCTGAAAAAAAAATAAAGGCCAATATAATGTGGTGCAAATGATAGAATGTATTAATATTGGAGAGCTCGTAAAACTTAATCAAGAAAAGAATACCAGGGGCGCCTGGGTGGCTCAGTCGGTTAAGCGTCCAGCTTTGGCTCAGGTCATGATCTCCTGGTTTGTGAGTTCAAGCCCCGTGTTGTGCTCTGTGCTGACAGCTCAGAGCCTGGAGCCTGTTTTGGATTCTGTGTCTCCCTCTCTCTCTGCCCCTCCACGCTTGCGTGCGTGCTCTCTCTCACTCTCAAAAATAAACATTAAAAAAAAAGAAAAAGAAAAGATTACCATATTATAAGAATGGGTAAAGAACAGAAGTATTCAATTAGTTAAAGAAGTAATTTAGAGATCTACTAAACATGTGAGGATATGTTAACATTTCCCAGAAATAAAACAGGCAATATAAAATAAAATTAGTACTTACTATGTGTCCATCATGAAACTGCAAGATTCTTAGAGATAGTAATAGCATTAGGCATGTGGAAATAGATTTCCCTGCTCTGGTGATGGGAGTGTAAATTGCACAAACTTTCTGGAGCATATTTTAAAATATGTATCAAACACCTTAACCTTTGTCTTCCCTCTGACAAAATGGTTTCTCTTCTAGAAATATACCCAGAGGAAATAAATACATTGTACTCAGAGATGGGAGGACCTTGAAACAGTGTTGAAAATAGGAGGAGGGAAAGGAAACCATTTAAATTTGCAACAATAAGAAACCGGTTCCATAAATTATATAGAAACACTATTCAGCCGCTTAAAAAAAATCATGTTACAGAAAGTATTTGTTGGCAGGAAAGTGTCATAATTTGTTAATTGACAAAAAAAGGCAGTTTAAAACAAAACAACAGGGGGAAAAAAGCAGAAACAGATCCATTAAATACAGAAAACAACGCTGGTGGTGCTAACGGTGGGGGTGCGGTGGGGGGATGGGCAAAATAAGCGAAGGGGAGCGGGAGGCACGGACTTCCAGTTATGGAATGAACGTCACGGGACGAAAGGCACAGCATGGGGAATGTAGTCAACGGTACTGTAATCGTGTTGTACAGTGACAGATGGTAGTTGCACTTGTGAGCGCAGCATAACGTACGGAGAAATTGAATCTCCATGTAGTACACCTGAGACTGGCAAAACATTGTGTCAACCAAACTTCCGTAAAAAAATAAAAGAAAGAAAGAAGAAAAGAAAGCATGGAAGTTTACAAGTCTGTAATTGCGGCAAGCCCCTCAGCCTTAAGGCTTTCCCAGAGCTGGTTGCTTCTTCTCTCCCATCCATCCTCCTTGTCCTTGAGATCTTTGAGTCCATTCCTGGGAAATCCAGGGGGAAAAAATCCAGAAAAGCTCCCCAATTTCACATGCTTACTTCATTCCATGTGTCTTCTTTGAGATGCATTTCATAATTGTCCTTAAATATTTTATTAACTCATTTTTGGTCTGTGTCTCCCACTGGAACATAAAGTTTAGAAGGACAGGCGGAGAGACTGGATGTGGTTTGTTCTACATCCAGAATGGTGTAGGCATATAGAAAGTGAACTTTAACATGATTCGTTCTAGGGAGAAAAATATCTTGCTATTTGTGTAGTTAAGATACTGCTTTGAAATATTAATCTTTGTATTTTTCTTTCTCAAAGTTTTTTTATTGACATCTAGCTGACATGTAAGATTATATTAGTTTCAAGTGTACAACATACTGATTTGTTATTTTTATGCATTGTGAAATAATCACGACAGTAAGTCTAGTTACCATACAAGGTTACAGATCTTTTTCTTTGATGAGAACTGTTAAGATTTACTCTTTCAGCAACTCGCAAATATGCAATACGATATTATTGACTATAGTCAATAGTAGTCCTGGCCCTCCAGGAGCGCAGTCTGGGTGGAGATGACAAATAAACAGGTTATTGCAGGATAAGCTGAGTGATATATTGGACGTGCACGTTATATCCTGTGACTTACTTCTTTTACAAATGAAAGTTTGTACCTCTCAATTCTCTTCACCCCTTTCACTGATCTCCCCCAACCCCCTCCCCTCTGGCAACCACCAATCTGCTGTTCTCTGTATCTATGAGTTTGGCTTTATATTGGTTTATTTGTTTTATTTTTAGCATTTCCCATATAAGTGAAATAATACTGTATTTTTCTTTCTCTGCCTGACTTATTTCAGTTTGCATAATATCCTCAAGATCCATCCATGTTATTGTAAATGGCAAGTCTTTATTCTTTTTTATGGCTAAGTGATATATACGTTTCCTATCTTAATATATTATACCATAACTTCTTTATCCATTTGTTCATCAGTGGACACTTAAGTTGCTTCCATATCTTGTCTACTGTAAATAATGTTGCAATGAATATGCATGGGGGTGCATATATCTTTTTGAATCAGTGGCTTTGGTCTTTTTGGATAAATACCCAGAAGTGGAATTGCTGGATCATATGGTATTTCTATTTTTAATTTTTTGAGGAATTTCCATACTGTTTTGCATAGTGGCTGCACCAATTTACATTCCCACCAACAGTGCATAAGGGTTCCTTTTTCTCCACATCCCCTCCAACATTTGTTATCCTCAGCCTTTTTGACAATACCCACTCTGACAGGTGTGAGGTTATATCTCACTGTGGCTTTGATTTGCATTATCCTGACATTGAGCATATTTTCATGTATCTATTGGCCATCTGCATGTCCTTTGTTTTTTGGAAAATGTCTATTTAGACCCACTGCCCATTTTTAAATTGGAGTTTTTGTTCTTGAATTGTATCCATTCTTTACATATTTTGAATATTATCCCCTCATTGTATATATGATTTGGAAGTATTTTCTCTCCCATTTAGGTTGCCATTTCATTTTCTTTATAAAACAAAGCCAGAGCTTGTAATTTACAAGTCTTGGCTTTTGTTCAAGAAAATATTCTTGATAAGTGAAAAGGAAGGCCCAGGAAGAGTAAGGCCTTGAGAGTGCCTCAGTAAACTGGACGGAAAAGTAGAAGACCCAGGTAAGGGTCACCTGGGGGAGATATCTGGGCAGGGTAGTGACACTGAGAAGGAAGAAGGAACTAGCCAGGGTAGCCCTGTGACTGAGAAACCAGCCAACATAAAGAGAACTGTGGGTAACAAGCACACAGACCCTCCACTGCCCTGGGGAATTGTGGGTCATGAGCCCACAGACCCTCTACCACAAATGAAGAGATGCCCCAGAACACATATGCCAAGGGTCCCTAAGAGCTGTTATTTTTTTTTTTTTTTTGAGGTCTAGTAGGGGTAACTTCATGAAGTCTTGGTTTTCTTATATATAAAATTTGATAAAAATGCCTAACCATTGTGAAAAGTTATGATACATATTTGACAAGATAGATGGTTGATACAGTGACTGTTATGATAGCTTGTGTATCTTTTCAGTATTTAGTGCCAGTTAGTTTTGTAATCTGCATGTAGCTTTTCTGATTCATTGGATTTCCTTTGCAGTGACATTATGATTGTAAGTTCCCTGAAGGCCATATTTTTTTTTTATCTCAAAAATCACCAGACCTTAAGTGCTCTTAAACTGAATAGACTCAGGTAATTGACTTTTATACTTTTCCAGGAAAACACTAATGCTTTTGTATTCCATTTTGTAACACAAAATGCTTTTGTATTCATGTATTAAAACAATCACATTTTCTTCTCAATTTGTTAGTGTAGTAAAATAACAGCATCTATGTTAATAAATGAGTTTGTGGCTTATGATTTTCCTTTCCTATACTATCTTTGTCAAATTTTAGTATCAATTTTATGCTTACCTCAAAAATGAGTTAGGGATGGCTTGTTCTGTTTTGTTTTTCAATTATCAGAAAAATATCACATAAGATCAGAATTCCATTCATGGTAGAACCTCCCTGTAAAAACCATATGGGATTGATGTTTATTTTACAGGGACCTTTTTAACTACGGATTCCGTTTCTGAAATAAGACTATTCTAATTTTCTATTTCTTCTTGAGTCAGTTTTCGTGAATTTATATTTTTATTATGGACTGAATTTTGTTCCCCCAAATTCGTTTGTTGAAGCTCTAACCCCCAATGTGACTGTACTGGAGATACTATTGCACCTTATTGGATTAGCACTATTGCTATTGGATTAGCTTTAAGGTTAAGTGAGAATAACAGGGTAGGAATCTAAACCAGTGGGATTAGTGTTCATATAAGAAGAAAGGACACAAGGAATGCACACACAGAGAGGAAAGGCCAAGTGAGGACACAGCAACTATGTGGCCATCTGCATGGTAGGAAGAGAGGTCTCACCAGAAATCAACCCTGATGACACCTTGATCTTGGACTTCCAGCCTCCAGAACTGTGCGGAAACAATTTTTTTTTTTTTTTTTTTTTTTTGCTTAAGCCACCCAATCTGTGATATTCTGTTATGGCAGACTAATGCATTGTCTTTCTCTCTCTCGCTCTCACTCTCATTCTCGCTCTCTTTCCCTCTCCCCTACCCTCTCCCTCCCTGTCTTCTTAATTATATTTTATGAGTTATTTTAGAATATTCTTCTGGGAGAGGTCCAGTATCACTGTCAGACTGCTTCCCACAAAGATGGCATATTTATGTGCTTTCTCTGTCACTGTCTCCATCTGAGACAAATGTAGTTCAAACAAGAAATTGTCACTTCCCCTTCTATGTGTGTCTCTTTGGAGAATTATGTTCTGCTGACTTTGCCTAAGAACACAATGCCAGGCACTATGCCTCTCTGTCTTATCTCACTCTTGGTTTATCATCAATGCATTTTATAGCCCTTGATCATAAATTTTAAGTGTGATTTATTAGTGTTTCCTACTTTCATTGTATGTCTTTGTTGTTCTTTTATTTGGGGCAGATTTCCAAGAGGAAAGTGGGGCAGAGATATGTATCTTTGACATCATATTAAAACTTGCTGTCATTCTGTATTCTTTTTTTTTTTTTTTGAGAGAGAGAGAGAGAGAGAGAGAACAAGCATTTGCGAGCAGGGGAGAGGGGCAGAGGGAGAGAGAGAAAATCTTAAACAGGCCCCATGCTCAAAGCGGAGCCTGACATGGGGCTCAACCCACGATCTTGGGATCAAGACCCGAGCTGAAATCAAGAGTGAGACGTCCAAATGACTGAGCCACCCCAGCGCCCCAGTCATTCTGTATTCTTACAGAAAAAAAAATCTTATATTCAAATAGTGTTTCTTGGTCTTTACATTATGTTCCTACACTCTCCTTCCAAGATTTCACCATTTATCACAATTTTACTTTTGAACCACTCAAGCATTACAAGTAATCTGACCACACTTTGGTTCCCCTTTGTCGTTCCATATTTGCCCATTCCTCTATGAATACTAAGTCAAACCATAAATTCTTTCCACCTTTCCTACTTGTCTGGTTACATTTAAATGAAAATACTGAAGCATCTGCTGTGCTAATCAGTCTATTTTTTTCAATTGCTCAGTCTTCAAAGCTGATCAGAGATGATAAAGGGAAACTGAAGATCAGTGGGTTTTTTTTTCTTTTCCAATAGTGATAATAAGAAATGTAAGGAATCTGGTTTCAAAATTCTACTTTGTCCACTTACTGGCTGCAGGATTTTATTTAAATTATTATTAGTTTTTGGTGTTTTCTTTTTAATTTTTCCAAGCCTTAATTTACTCAGTTATAGCATAAGGGCAACAATACTGGATTGTTCTAAAGAATAAATGAGAAAGATCTGTGTACGGTACCTGGCGCGTACTCATTCATAAATGTCCGTCTTGTGCATTGTCATACCTCTGTCATTCTTGAAGGGCTTAAGGCATTTCCATATGCTTTCATTTGTGCCTAGATCTGTGGAAGTTAAAACATGTATAAGAAAAGAAAATCCTATGCAGACAAGGCTACGCCAAAGGAAAAGTAAGGCTCAGAAAGATGGGAGGGGTTTGGAGTTCCCACTGCCTGTGAAGAACTCAGTTTGCCTAGAGGAGCAGAAGGAAATGCTGAAAGCATACCCTGCTTCCGCTGCTTTTGCAAAATGACTTTGTCAGTAAAAGTCATTTTATAAAACGTCCAAAGACTCCCCATAGATTCAATTATATGGAATAGAATCTGCTGGTGAATGTAAGAAAAGTGTTGCCTGAGCTGCATGGTGGAAAATGAAAGATTTAATTCCCATGGCTTCCCAACAGCTACTTCAGTTTCAGTGACACTGGAGAAAATTCTGGCGCTTTTCTTTGACATACCTGTATTATAAAGCCTATTGGTTTCATAACAGCAATATCCTTTCCTCATGTCATTTCCTTTGGTTATTTGCTTGTGGCATACATTTTGAGGGGTGTCTAGGCAGCCTCCAGACCCCATAATGGCTTAACCTTACTGTTAGAAAGTCACTTAGAAGCTGGTAGATCCAGCCTCCATTTGTTTTCAGAATTTATCTAGTGACAGTCCCAGGGCTGAGCTGAACTCACTGAGGTTTTCTTGTTGTTGCTGTTGTTGTTGTTGTTATGGTAAAATATGCAAAACATAAGATTTGCCAGTTTAACTGTTTTTTAATGTTTATTTATTTATTTTGAGAGAAACAGAGAGAGAGGCATAGAGAGGGAGAGAGAGAATCCTAAGCAGGCTCCATGCTGTCAGCACAGAGCCCAGCGTGGGGCTCAATCTCAAAAACGGTGAAATCATGACGTGAGCTGAAATCAAGAGTCAGATGCTTAACCAACTGAGCCACCCAGGAACCTCTCAGTTTAACCATTTTTTAATTTTTTTTAATGTTTATTTATTTTTGAGAGAGAGAGAGAAAGAGAGAGAGAGAGCAGGGAAGGGGCAGAGAGAGAAGGAGACACAGAATCCAAAGCAGACTTCAGGCTCTGAGCTGTCAGCACAGAGCCTGATGTGCGGCTCAAACCCACAGACCGTGAGATCATGACCTGAGCCAAAGTCAGACGCTTAACCGACTGAGTCACCCAGGTGCTCCAACCCTTTTTAAGTGTACTGTTCAGTGGCATTAAGCACATTAATATTGTGTGACCATCACCACCGTCCGTCTCCATAACTGTTCATCATCCCACGCTGAAACTCTGTGCCCATTAAACACTAACTCCTTATCCCCACCCCTGCCCCCAGCCCCTGGCAATCC
This sequence comes from Cryptoprocta ferox, assembly GCA_028646485.1. NCBI lineage: Eukaryota > Metazoa > Chordata > Mammalia > Carnivora > Eupleridae > Cryptoprocta > Cryptoprocta ferox. Next base: position 51,139,575 of record CM053576.1, on the reverse strand, counting down.
TTATCCTACTTTCTGTCTCTGAATTTGACTAGGTTCCTCATATAAGTGAAATCATACAGCATTCGTCTTTTTGTGACTGGTTTATTTCACTTGTCTTCAAAGTTCACCTGTATTGTAGGAGGTGTAAGAATGTCCTTCCTTTTTGAGGCTGAGTAATAATAGATCATTGTGTGCATACACCACACTTTGTTTCTTCATCATCCATTAATGGGCAGTTGGGTTGTTTCCACTTTTCGGCTATTATGAGTAATGCTGCTATGACTATGTCACCTGAGCTTTGAGTGAAGCTAGGTAAGATTTGAATAACATTAAAAAAAAACCCTTTTGAGTGACCTGTATCTAACCAAATGGGACCTGAAAATGAGTGAGCTCACAGGACCAGTGGGAAGGGATTTGGCCACATCTCTGAGCCCTGTTCTTAGTCACTGCAGTTGACTCATCACTGGCCTGGTCCCAGTTTTCCCTTGGAAATTATCATGGGAGAGAATTATCTGGGGGAGGCTTAATCACAGGTCTGTTCAGGAGGCTCCCACACTAGCAAATTCCAGAATCAGCTGGAAACATATTGGAGAGGTACAGTCACATTTGCCACCTGTGAGATACTGAGAACTTTTAGACCAAACTTTTAACAGGTAACATATTTGATATGAAATTCTCAGTGTGTCTGTACTGTGATTCTAGGCCATTTACCATTTGTGGTTTGCATTGGTATTTTCTTTGACAAAACAAAGTTGATGTCGAATTGTAGCCTTCCATGCTGTGGTCAAGCAAAAAGACAATATTAATATAAATAAGAAGCCAAAATTCCCCAGAGAAAAGATTCCTGGGGTAGGGATTTTTTGGGGTATGGATTAATGCAGAGAAGATTAGTGTTATGGAAGGTTTTATTGTATGCAACCAAGGGTTATGTAGAGACTAAGGTCTGGGGTGCAGAGATCCTAATAGCTAACATTTATGAGATCTATTCAGCCTTTGTATCCATGCAGTGACTGTCAGGTAATTCTTACTTATTCATATCTTGCATGTTAGGAAACTGAAGTTCTGGAGGTTAAGCAATATCTCCAAGTTCACATAGTCAGCAATTGGCAGAACTGGAAGTCCATTCCAGGTTTGTCTTAATCCAAAACCAATTCCTTTCCCACCCTTAATCCAGTGCTATGGGATTTACAGAAATTAAGAAAAATGCATAGTCCTTATTACATAGACCAGTGGCTCTTAAAGTATGGTCTGTTGACCAGCAGTATTAGCATCATGGGAAAGTTGAAAGATGTACATTCGTAAGTCCACCCACCAGCCTTAATTCAGATGCTCTGGGGAGGGGGGCAAGCAATCAGTGCTTAATAAGCCCCCTCGGGGGGTGTGGTTTCCAATGTTACCTCAAGTGTGACAGCCCCTGGACAGATGATTTCCTGTTGAGGGGAGCAGTGGATTATTGGTTCTTTCAGGTCATCCAGGTGACAGAAAGAAGAGTGCATGAAAATGGCAAGGATTTTGAAAGTGGGTAGTGAAATTCAAATACAGGCCAGACAGTACTTTGATCTCAAGGAGTTTTAGTTCATTTTAGATTGCATTGTGAGTTTCACACATGTAAGAGTGTTAATTCTGATCTAAATTTTAATTTAACCAATTACCCTCCTCCTCTTTCCATGTCCCAGCTGTCACTTCCTGCAGTGAAATACCTCAGGTGCCTGGAATTTATTGAACAGATACTACCTTCCATCTTTGAGGAATGTCAATTTCGTCAGCAAACACTTCCCTGCTGTCTTTTCCCATGGTCCTGCACACTGCATTTTTACAAAAAATTTCAGTTCTTTCTATGCATGGAGCTTAATGTGGAGTGATAGCAAAGGAGATGACGCGTGAGAACTTATAATATAACCATCAGATTTGCGTGATATTTGTTGACACTCTCTTGAGCACCAGAAACAATAAGATGGAACAGTTCAAATGTTTGAACAAGATTCAAAGGCAATTTTCATTCAGTCAGATGTCAGCAGTGGTAAAACAGAGGAATATGGGGCCTTGACATTTCAAAGCGTTAAAGATCTGATGGTGGTCCTTACCAAAATGCGCTAGAATGGAACACCTTCCAGCATAAAGTAACTGACTTTGACACCTGACCCTCCCCCATTGAAGAATTCAAGGTACTGACTCACCTATGCCGATTGAGCCAAAAATGGCAAGACCTGAGTTGGGGAGATGGTTGGCAGAGAGTGTAAACGATGAAATTCAAAGGGAAGTGTTTGCTGGAGTCACCCCCATGGGGTTGGGGGCTTCCTGAGTTAGGGAGGCGGGAGTTGAAAAGAAACTTGGGGGTGGGGGGGACAATGACAGTCTTTCTGGAAATCTAGCTTCCAGGAATGCTTTGTTTCACTCTGTGTCATGCGTTTGCCAATGTCATTGTGAACAGAATCAGCACACAGGAAGAGTGAAAATAGCCATGCTGGAGTCACAGTGAATTAAGATCTTTGTGTGAGCCTAGTCAGCAGGACTGATTCAGCAGGGGCTACTTGTGTATTTTGGACATGGGAGCCCTTAGATAGGGCTGCTCACAGCCTGCACTCAGTAGATAGGCACTCACGGAAAGGCAGTGTAGTGCAAAATCTGCCCCTCCTAGTCACTGTCTGTGACCTTAGGGGCATCTGCCTGCCCTCTCCATGACTCTCTTTTCTCACAGGACAGGAAGATAGCGATCACAGATCCTGCCTCGAAGGGCTGTTGTGTAAATACACAGAAATGCCTGGGCCTCTGGCTGTCTCTCCAGGACTGTTAGCTGTTATTGCATAAATCATCAGCAAGATGATTTGGGATCCTAGGTAAGGTTAAGACATCCTGGATATCAACAGAATCTGTGCAAGCCACCTCAACATGTGGTTTATTAGATCAATAACACCTCAAATATTATAATATCCCAGAAAAAGGAAGAGAAATTCATATTTACTGAGAACACGGCACCTGAAGCACTTATATGTTCCAAACTGCCAAGTCCTTACACACACTCTAAACCCTATGACATACTTTTATTCTCCTTAGTTATATATAATTAAGGAAAAAGAGACACCGAGCATGAAGACATGTGTCAGGATTCACAGAGCTCAAGAACTGAAAGTCTGGATGCCATGCTCTCCCGCTCTGCGCCACAGCCCCCTCATGCTAGACCCTTCCAGGCTCTGTCATATCTCCTCCAAAATGTGCCACCATCCCCCCAAGAAAGAAGCCAGAACTTCTCTTTTTCACCAGAAACACATTCAGCAGTGACCTCTCAAGCTCGACTTGGATTGAGCTTCTTGTCTAAGAACCAAATGTCACTGCTCAGGTATAGTTTTTGCTTTGCAGAAAATGTACTGCTACTGTTTGGGATTAATTTGTGAACTGGTTTCTTTCAGATGCACTTCAAGCTCTAAATCACAAGCACGAAGTCAAGGTAGGATGGCAATCACAGCAGTGCTTTTATTATAAGGCATCCCAGGCACTTGCATGTAAACTATGATGCCACCATGGCATATTTGTATAATCAACTTTTCTGCAGTTAATTTGGAAGAAAAGAAAAATAACAGACTTTAAAATTTTTAGTCACTAAAAGCATAGAAGTCTACAGAATTCTTCAGAAGTGTGTAGAAAATTGTCAGAAGATCATTGCCATAGTATAGCTTCTATCATTTGGGGATGTTTGCCTTCTTGAATCTTTAGTATTTTAATCAACAAACATGCAATAAAAGAGGGAGGTAGTACTCAATATTAGGGTCAGCCTGAGCACCATAATCAGAGGCACAAAGTGTGAGGTTGGTTAGAGGAAATACAAGGGACATAGGTCTGGAGAAGCTGCAGAGGGAATGATGAGGACAGTGGCAGATTTTGAACTAAAAAGTAGCTCAGGGCACAGGGTGGAGGGACACTGTCCACCCTGTCAGCTCACTGAATGCATCAGGGCCACATTCACAATGCCCAACCTTTACAGACCCTTTGAGGCGTCTGAGACCTGAAAGAAAACCATTAGCTCTAAAATAAGGGAACAAGAGCAAAGGAAGTGAACAACATAACATCGTGCAACTCTACAGCAACTCAACTCAATTCCTCAACAGGCAAATATCCATATTACGTTTTATTTGTGTGTCTTCCATGCTGCAGACTCCTGCGTTCCCTATTTGACACCAACACTCGGAGGTCTAGCAGACATCTTAAACTTCATATATCCACCACACATGGTGCAGCTACGTCCTTCCAGTGGATCAAGCCCAGGGCTTGGAGTCAGTCTTCCTTTTCTCTTCCATTCACATGCCTCTTCAGGGAATTCTATAGCTCTACCTTCAACCGATACTAGGAATCCTATCACTTCTCGTCCTCTCATCTTTCACCTGAATGACTGGAAGTGTCCCCTAAATTGGTGTATTTGCTTCTCCCATTGCCCCTTCATTCCATTTCAAGCCTGGGATGGGAACTCTTCTAGAACCCCCATCAGAGCACACCCCTCACCTGCTCAGACCCCAGAGTGCTCCCATGCCTCATCCAGACCAGAGCTGTGATCCTCACAGAGGCCCGCATGACCTGGCCCATCTCTCACCACATCTCCCACCCAATCGGCTTCATCAGAGCAGCCACTGGGCCTTCAACATGGTGCCTGCAACCCGCCTCCGTGCTTTGGCTCGAGCTGTTTCCTCCACTAGGAATGCTTTTGCCTCAAATAGCCACTCAGCTCACTCCGTCCTTTCCTTTCAGTCTTTTATCAAATCTCCCTTCTCAATGAGTTCCTGTTCTGAGAGCTCTAAGTCACCCTGCAACCTGTCCCCATCCCACAGCCAACCATCTTAGAGTGCTCTATTTTCCTTTTTCTTTTTTTCCCCCAGCACAAACCACCTTCTAACATACTGTATAGTTTATTGGCTCATTTTTATTGTTTGTCTCCACTGACTAGAACATAATCCCTGTGAGATCAGTGTTCTTTGTTTTGTTCAGTGGAGTATCCCGTGCTTCTGGAACTATTGCTGTCTAGTGATTAGCACTCAATAAATATTTGTTGGATAAACAGTGGATGAATTAATTTGGCAGCAGTGTGGAAGATTTATTGGAGAAGGATAAGGAGCAGACAGGTAGAGATAGCCATCTAAAATTCAGGATTATGCTGAAGAGACAGATCTGGGCTGAAGATACAGAGCCTGACAACGTAGGCGTAGAAAATGTAACAGCAAAATTAATGTCTATACAGTTTTGACTCTTGCTTTTTCCCACTTAAAAAATATATCAATCCTCTTGTCATGTGTTGCAGTTTTCATAAACATTATTTTAAATGATTGCACCATTCCACTGAGTGGTTACATAATAACCATCTCCCTTCTGTTGGGATCTTGATTTTAATTTTTCACTATTATTAATGATACCGCTATGAATATCTTTATGTATACAGCCTTTGCTATATTTTGAATCATTTCACTGAACAGATTGACAAAGGCTAGTAAAAAACAGTTTTATGATTCTCTATAACTGTTGCACCCAATTTCCTAATCTCAACATCATCAGAATGTATGCTTTTTGCCATCATATTGGCAACATTGACAATTAATTATGAAAATGTTGACTTGTTGTTTTCAATATATATTTCTTGATTTCTTGTTCTGTATGATTTTTATTTGCATCCTTTCCTTGTTTATTTACTTGAAGCTTACTATTTGTGTTTTATCACTTTGTATTAATTATTTGCCAATCTAAGAGTTTTAAAAATGCTATTTTAATTTGCTTTTTCTTATTAGGAATATGTTGAGCATTGTTTCACATGTTCACAAGTTATTCATATTTCCTCTTCTTTGATAGTTTATATCTTTTGTCTTTACCTCCACTTCAAATATTCAATTATTCATTCAATTCAATAATTACTCTCTTACATAATGATCAATGGTGGTCAAGGGCCCAGGCCAGTCATGATAGGAGGTTCTGCTCTGTGAGATCATGTAGGGACCTGGGGATCCAGGCTCCTTCCCTCCAATTGCAGTTGTCCCCAGGCTGTTTTGCTCTCCTGTGGCCACTGCTGATTTGCCACCAGCAAGGCTGAATTCTGGTCTAAGGGAAGGGAGAAAGAATGAAGAGCGTGCAGTTCTCTGTGTAAAGAAAGTGCCCTGGAAGTTGTAGGATTTACCTACTTGCCAGGGACCTCGGGAATGCAGCTGGACATCAATGGAGGTGCCCCCACCCCGACAAAGCTCGGTGGGGGGGGCGGTGTTATTAGTAAAGAGGACGAAGGGAATCTCTAGAGGGAAATTATCAATCTGAACTACAGGAACTAAGTAGATCCCCACCCCCCACCCCCCACCAAACTGCAAACACTTATCCAGATACCACTTATTAAATAAGACACACCTGTCCCCATTGTTTAGCGATGACCCTCTCTTGTTAGAACATTTATCCCACTAAAAGCATTTCCTTGGATAGTCTCTTCATTATGCTGCGGGAATCATTTGTTAATATTTATCAATCAAAGGGCTATATTGTTTGTCAATTAAGTCACCTAAATTAAATTATTTAGGCTTTCAAGAAGAGAACATTTACCTCTTCTTACAGATGCATTAACAAAAGTAAAGCATTCTTTTAAGCCCAGTGGCTAATAACATAGGCTCAAAAGACATCTTAAGATTCCAAAGCCCTTTTTCCAAGAAAAGAATAACATTCATAAAATAAATGTAGGACCATGTTTAGGGTAGGTGTTAGATTCTCTACCTGTGTCTTGATTAAAACAAAACAAAACACCAAACCTTAATATATTGGAATCTAAACAAAGACATGATCTAAACAGGCTGAAGTCATTTTTACAATGTGAGAGGATAGCAGTCTCATTTCCTTCCACAATGAAAATGGTACAGAGTGAATAGTGAAGGATTGATAAGGTTTGAAATTTCTGGGGCAAAGGTGATAAAGAATGATAAAAAGTGAATAGAAAAAGAACATCACATTTCTCCTGAGGTGCGAGGGCTCATGTCTGTCTCTGGTGGCAGTGGTTTCCACAGCTCATGGGAAACTTCATCCCTGCCGACTCTGGGCATCTTTCCACGGGTAAGGGACACACTGTCACTGGGAATTGAGGAAATCTTGATATATAGGCCAGTGTGGACAGTGGCCTGACACTGACCATTATCAGAGCTTTAAAAATAGAAGTCTATTTCCTGAGATTAGCAAACTAAAATTTCGAAAATCACAACTGTGGAAAATCTCCACATGAAGACAGTTAGGATTTTCCCTCATTTCCAGTCTAGACAAATGGCTTCAAATACCCCCAAATCACTCCTTTGGAGGGATGCCTGGGTGGCTCAGTCAGCTAAGGGTCCAACTCTTGATCTCGGCTCAGATCACGGGTTTGAGCCTCATGTCATCTTGGAATTCTCTCTTTCTCTCAAAATAAATGAATATTTTTTATTTTTAGATCACTCAGGACACATGAGTGGCTTAGTCGGTTAAGAATTCCAACTTTAGCTGAGGTCATGATCTCACAACTCATGAGTTCAAGCCCAGCGTCAGGCTCTGTGCTGACAGCTCAGAACCTGGAGCCTGCTTCAGATTCTGTGTCTCCCTCACTCTCTGCGCCTCCCCAATTCATGCTCTATCTCCCTCTCTCTCAAAAATAAATAAACATTACAAATAAATAAATAAATCACTCCTCTGGATGGAGATGCCATCCAATCAATCCATCTTGGTGCCATAGGGTAGGATAATAATTAAACTCTCTCAGAGAAATGGCCATCTACTTTCTTTTTAAGGCTCTTCAGAAAAGAATAGCTGTGAGAATTTTATTGACTGGTAGAGGTATCCACACTTAGAGATGCATGAAGTTCCAGGCAGCTGGAGTGAGAGACAAGCAGGAAAAGGAGAACTAGAGGAAAGTCCTGAGACACCTCAGTGGCCTCAGGAAGACTTTCTGATGATAGTCAGAGAAAGATAAATATCATATGACTTTACTCATGCAGAATTTAAGATACAAAACAAATGAACATAAGGGAAGGGAAGCAAAAATAATATAAAAATGGGGAGGGGAGAAAATATGAGACTCTTAAATATAGAGAACAAACTGAGGGTTGCTGGAGGTGGGTGGGGGGAATGGGCTAAATGAGTAAGTGACATTAAGGAGGACACTTGTTGGGATGAGCACTGGGTGTTATATGTAGGGAATGAATCACTGGATTCTACTTCTGAAATCATTATTGCTGTATATGCTAACTTACTTGTATGTAAATTTAAAAAATAAATAAAATAAAATATTTCATGTAAGGTTTAAGGACATCTAATTAAAAAAAAAAAAACAGGTGTATGAAGTAGATTCCAGGAAAGGGAGGTGTGGGTTATTTGGGTAATCAGAACATGTTGGAGCTAAGAAGGACCACCTGGTGGACATCTCAAGTGACCTTAAACCCATGTCTTTGGTCCATCCTATCTTCAGATCTAATCTGAGTCCAAAGATACCTGCATTAGTTTCCCTTGGAAGCTACAATAATTACCACGAATGTAGTGTTTTGAAGCAACAGGAATGTATTGTCTTTCAGTTCTGGAGACCAGCAGTCTGAACTGAGATTCAGAGGGCTGAAACCACGCTGTGAGCAGCACTGAGTTCCCTCTTGGTGGCTCTAGGAGAGAAGTTTTCCTTCCCTTTTCCAGAATCTAGAGCTTCATTCTCTGCATTCCTTAGCTCCCGGTTCCTTCCTCTCTCTTTAAAGTCAGCAACAGCATCCTTTCTCTGACTCCGCTTCATTCACCTGTCCTTCTCTTCTGTCTGTCCCAATCACCCTCTGCCTCCCCTTTGCAAGAGTACACGTAATTGCATTTAAGGCCCACCTGGCCTTAATCCAGGATAATCCAGGATAATCTCTCCATCTCAAGATCCTTAATTCAATCACTTCTGCAAAGATGCTTTTTCCATGTAAGGTAAAGGTAGTCTCTGGGGCCATTACTCAGCCCACTGCTTCTAGCCACTGTAGATGTTGAAGAATTAAGAACTACTGTTCATGATGGATATGTTCACTTTTCTTGACTGTGTTGAGGGTTTCTTCAGTGTATAAGTGTGTCAAAACTTATCAAATATATAGTTTAAAAAGGTGAAGTTTATAAAATATCAATTATACCTCAATAAAGACGTTAAAAATAAAGTACATTGCACCCTATATGATGAACATTCTCTGAGCAAACTTGAAAATGTCCTTTAGGAATTAGTTTTGTATTATTTTAGACAGTTGGGAAACTGGTAAATCGGACTTCATATAGAAGCCTATAGGAACTTCAGGTTAAATAAACCTGCATTCAGAAACTCAAAGGAGTCTTAATTCATCTATAAATCTTCTCTTTGGAGAATACAGTCCCCTTCCCCCTTCCTCAGCCCCAGTGATGGAAACTTAACCAGAGTGATTTCCATGATCCCTCAGACACACAAATATATACCCAGAATGCTTTTCCAGAGGTCGATCTGCATATGTAGTGTCAGGGCACAGGGGCAGGAGAGGGGAAGGGATGGGAGACTTCTCTGGGTGATGACACCTATCTTGGCTGCTACTCTAAGGATGTCCATCTTCTTTGGTGGAGCCAGATTGCCATGGGTTGCCATGGAGTCCTGCCTCAAGCTTAAAAGATCTCATTGGGTCTGGCCATCTGTTTGTGCTGTCCATTCTGTCCTCTATTGGTGGGCTAATTGGAAGATGTTGCACATCTTTGGATTCTAGGAAAATCTAGAAGTGATGTAGAGCTCATTTCATTGGCCCCAAATGGAGGGTATTGGCACCTCCTGTGGGAAAGGGATCGCAGGAGCCCTGGATGGTATTTCGCAGTATTAATTTGTGATGAACAGTTGAGTGCACGTGCTTATCCATGGCTCTTTTATACCATGGAACAGATACATTTTACTTCAACAATTTATAAAGCAAATGTCCGTCTATTGTAAACTATCCATTGATCTCTGTCATAAAGCCACATACAGATAGGTTTCCATGGAAAGAAAAATCTTCAGAAATATTGAGTGGAGGACAGTTGGTGGGAAAGAGTACAGTAGATGTAAACACATAATAACAGACTACCCTAAAAATTATTTAAGTCAGAGGTTTCAGTTAAAAAGAAATTCCTTATCTTTTACCAATTCCGAAAATTTGGACTTTGGTGCATCGCATTTACTTAAAAAGGAATATAGTTGTATTAAGTGAAAAAATCTTGTAGCTGTACTATGATTAATATTCCTTAATTTGATAATGGAAAATGGAGATACCTAAGAATCATTTTTAGACATAAAGGAAGCAACCCGTCCCAACCCCGTGTCTGCCTTCTGGATGCCCTGACTCCTTTTATCATGGATCTGCTCTTTAATTCTCTCTTTGGTTTTACCTCTAAGCTTTTTCCTTGAGTTTGTGTCAAGTCAACCTTCATCTAAAGTGGAAGGCAAATCTCCTGAGCTTACAGCATGGGAACAGGAGAGTTGGGTGTCTCCTATGTACTGCCAAAGTTTGTAAGTCAAAAATAGTGTCCATCTCAAGAGCTGCTTGGGGAAGAATTCCAATATCTCCAATGATTCCTATTGAGGTTCTGATCAAGGATGTGCTGCCAATTGTTTGCATTAGAAACAGATAATTACTGTATTTCCAAATTCATCACATTCTAGGTCAATAATGATTTCTAAAGACTTAAAAATAATGCTTAAGATGGAAGAGAAAGACCCACCGACTTACCCTCATCTTCACTCCTAGGGTTAAGGTAATAAAAGTCTACACATTTGGGCTAAAAATAGGTATGCCTCTTTAGTTAATGTACAGTGCCTTAAAATAGCTCTTGGCATAACTTCCTCTCCTTCTGCAGGGAGGTGGGGCTGCTGAAATCTCAGGGAATCAAATTGCTATTGCTACTGCAATCCCTAGCATTTCTTCAGAGCTCAGAATGTTCCAGCAGTTAGGTTCCATCAAGGCAAGGCAAGACTGCACCTCAATATAGCTTTTAGCCAAACACCCTCTGCACTTGGAATGAGTCTGGAACCATATATGTTTTGAGTTATGATACTAACTGATGAAAACTAGAGCTTTCCTTGCTCAGTGTTCTAGATCATCTTCCTAGGTACTTCTCAAGAGGAGTGACACTACACTTTGTCCTCAATTTGAGATTATCATCTCCTCTTGTCTACTCTGCATTTCAGGATAAGAGTTAGCTCTCCATACAGTTTTATCTTCACATATCTAGCCATGCTCTATTTCATCCATCATGAAAATTTTTTTTTATTAGCAGTGGCAGCTGACAGGTAATCGAGCTTCTACCCAGGTGCTTCTCCATGCAGCTGCTGCTATATGTGAGGCAGGGCCATGGGCCATGTAGAGACCTTGGCACTGTCAGCTGCTGCTTTGAGTAGCAGCTGAAGCAAGCACAGTAGTGAAATCTGGGCACATGCCAATTAGCAAGTTCCAGAAAGCCACAGCAGCTAGTCAGGGCAGCGAAGGTTCAGCTGCAGTACACCTGCTGTACATCAACCCCGATTTGGAGAAAGGATTCTTTTAACCTTAAAAAGTCACACTTTATGCAGGGAGGCATGGTGACAATCTGATGGAGCGACAAAGTATGATTAGAGTAAGTGAGGCATGCTGGGCCTCTGCAGTGTGTCCTGTGGTTCTCATGGAGAAGTCTGGCTTACCAGTTCCCATTCTGGTGGGCACATTATGAGACTCTCTGTGTCTGTGGTGACAAGAGTGATGCTGCCCTCCACCACTGCCACCACCATCCCCATGTCCTGAATTGGATGTCTACAAAATGCTGGCCACATAAGGGCAGGGTAGCTGTCATTTCCTTTTAATTTTAGGAACAGAGTGATGTCAGCCACATAGACCTACTTACTATGTGATTTGGGCTCAATCAGGCTGTGAGAGAAGCATGAGATTTCTGCATAGCATGCTGCGGTCAGCTGGCTCTGAGAGGACCTCTAATTATGCATACCTCCTAGTGTAACACTCTTGTGCAATATCCTCCCCCTTGAGTGTGGGCTGGACTCAGTCACTTGCTTCTAATAAAATAGAATATGGAAAAGGTTACAGGATGTCATTTTTGAGGTTAGGTTACAAAAGGCTGTGGCTTCCATCTTGAGCACACTCTCTTGGTCTTTCTCCTGCTCACACTGAGAGTAGTCAGCCACCATGTTGTAAACTGACCTGTGGAGATGCCCATGTGGAAAAAAAATGAGGGGGGCCTCCAGCCAACAGCCAGTGAGGAACTTAGGCCCCCAGTCCAACAGCCTGTGTGGAGCTGAATCTTGCCAACAACCACATGGATCGGTGTGCACGTGTACCCTCATCCCCTAGTAGAGCCTTCAGATGAGACCACAGCCTTGGACACTAGCATGACCATAGCCTCATGAGAGACCTTGACAGAAGCACTCCGCTAAACTGCACCAGGAATTCAGATCCACAGAAAACGTGAGATCACACATGTATGTTGCTTTACATGCTAAATTTATGGGTGATTTGTTACACAGTAAGATAACTAATACATAGCCTGAGGCAAAATTTCATAATTTGAGATAAAGGGTATTTCAATTGTGTGATACAAGGGTTCTCCAGAATCTTTCATCATACAGACACCTTCATATGGCAGCATAAAAGACTAAAATATTGTCTTAGCCAGTAAGTCTAAATATTTACTCCACTAAAAGATTTTTCATCAGAGTTGACAAAATACCAAAATGACCTGCTTTCCATTTTTGTTGTTCTATACAAATTATTCCATCCATCTTTCTGCAAAAGTATAGATGAGCAGTGAATGAATCCAAAAGCAACCAGCTTGAGGGAAGACAAACGAGGACTTACAAACCAAATAATCAGAAGAGTTGGCACATCTGATTCAGCCAATAACTAGAGAATGCAATTGGATTGCTCCAGAGAAGGAAATGCTGGGACCGTTAAGAAAAGAATATGTGTGTGGGTGTGTGTGTGTCTAATTTGGAGAGCATTTCAGTCTTCTGTTTCAATAATTTTGAAAAAGAGAAAAGTTTGTTTTAAGTTCAGTGAGAGGAATAAAGTCTTTAGAAATGAAGGAAACTGAAAAACCAATTAGTCTAGTGATTTGCAAAATTTTTTGCCCTTAGAATCTTTTTACAAAAATAAAATCTTGGGTAAAACTCTAATGTGCAAAACAGAAATACGGTATTTTGTCAGCATAAATTTACTTTACACATTCAAAGCCACAATAGGTGCTTATAAAGTAAAATCATTGAGAACAATAATAGGAATGCAAAATTTGGGAATTGGGACATATAGATGTCAGATGCAGTTTTGTGCCCCTCTCCCTTGCTTTTAGTTGTACAGAAGTAAAAGAATTATAACTCACAAACACAATTAGTTCCAACTAGTTTAAGTTTATTTATTTATTTTGAGAGAGAGAGAGAGTATGCACTCAAGAGCAAGCCTGTGGAAGCAGGGCAGAGAGAGAGAGAGAGAGAGAGAATCCCAAGCAGCCTCCCTGCCTCAGCCCAGAGCCAGATGAAGGACTCAATCGCAAGACCACGAGATCATGACATGAGCCTAAATCGAGAGTTGGATGCTCAACCCCCTGAGCCACCCAGGCACCCCAACCAAAGAGTACAAGTTTTAAAAATGGCTTTCTTGCAATCTAGGATACACATCAGTTAAGCTAATTTGGAAATGTGATAAATAGTAGGAGAACAGAGAAATAGTAAGGCAATTTTAATAATCACCGAGCAGGAAACGCTTTTCAAACATAACCACGAACAATAGAAAACCATATTAATATTTTAAAAATCAGACACAGTAGCACAGTTCTTTGTCAGATAGTAATTTGAGGTTTCTAAATAGTCTCATTTACTTCATTGTACATATTGAGTACAAACATTAGCTTGCAGTTTCACTGCTAACATTTTAACTGCAATTTTAGGCATGGTAACATAGGGGCCTTGTGTTGCCAAATTTAGTTCTTTAAAAATATCCGCAAGACAGGCAAACAGCACAGCCATGCTATATTTGAGAGTTTCCGCTAAAGATGCTTCTATTATACAATAGTAATTTTCTGTCTCATTTGAAGTATTTACATTCACTGATGCCTCTCTTCAGTATAACCAGTGAACTTCAGGATGAAGAGTAAATTCTGGAATTCACCACATTTATCACTGTAAATAACCAAGAAGTTTGCAATGGGAAGACAATCCTTTAATAAAGTTGTCAATTTGTAGGACATTATCCAACACTTGAAAAACAAAGTTGTCTTTTTGTTGACAGCCAGGGCTTGTTATGCAAATATACTACTTGCATACATATTGGCAATAATTTTTATGCAAATAGTTTTTCTATCACTCATTATACAGATACTGCTACATTTTTATGAGGTTATTTGTGGTGTGTTATTTGAGTTCTAAGCAGTTACAATTTTCTTGTCCTAATATGTCTGCAGTAGTGTTTTATAAAGTGATAAATATACCTTTTATTTGCCAGTAGAACTTATAAAAAACAATCAAAATAAAGAAATTACCAACATCTATACACTTGTTTATTTAAAATGTAGAGATTTTACTAATCTCAGATTTTAAGAGAATTATTGCAGAATCTTGGGTCTGTACTCTTGTATTCTATTTTAGACTATGTTGTCAGACAATGATAATGAGTGTACTGTACAAACCTTTTGATCAGCCTACATTTTATTGGTAACACCAACAGCACAAAATTCAGGAACATTTTCCAAAAGTTAAGTACAAGAGAGGTTTTCAGATTTCACCCAACTTGTTAGCTAAAAAGTTAGTATGCCATAGTCTCATGAAGGCTGGCAGAAGACATGAAATTCCTGGATCAGAAACAAAGCACTTTCATACTCCTGGAAAGCAAGTGGCATGAGCTTTATGTCTGTTTATGTTCCCCTTGCCTCCCAAGTCTTTGGGTTAACACCAAATGGCCCAGAAGTGCTATGCATGCAGTGGGCATTCATCAGCACTGAGAAACCCAAAGCTCAGGGAACTTGAATTCTTATAATGGGCCACAACAAGCAATAGAATCTGCTTGGCTAAGGCACTGGAGGGAAGCATTGTCTTTATTATACAGGACTGTAAACAAATCTGCCACTCGCTATTGGGAGACACTGCCATTATTTCCAAAGGCTCTTTGTTATACAACAAAGCAAAGAGTCTGGGATAAAGGTTGTCAGTGCCTCTGTTTGTGAAATGAGCAGAAATATGAAAGATCCATGGAGAATTGTCTCCCAATATCCAATAGTGCATTCTTCCCCTTTTCTTTCAATTTTGTAATTTAATTTAAATAACTTTATGAGTGCCTTTCATTTTCAGATTTTGCTTTCGTCTGGAGAATCTTTAAAGTATTTCAGAGGAATCCTGCACTTTGAGAATCACTGCTCCAGGGGCGCTTGGGTGGCTCAGTTGGTTTAGTGTCTGACTCTTGATTTTGACTCAGGTTATGATTTCACATTTCATGAAATTGAGCTCACATTGAGCTCTATGCTGATAGTGCAGAGCCTGCTTGGGATTCTCACTCTACCCATCACCCTACTTGTGTGGTCTCTCAAAATAAATAAATAAGGGCACCTGGATGGCTCAGTAGGTGAAACATCTGATTTTGGCTCAGGTCATGAGTTTGAGCCCCACATTGCATTCTGTGCTGACAGCTCAGAGCCTGGAGCCTGCTTCAGATTCTCTGTCTCTGCCCCTCCCTCACTCGCGCTCTCTCTCTCTCTGTCTCAAAAATCAATACACATTAAAAAAGTTTTTTAAATCAAAATAAATAAATAAACATTATAAAAAGAAAGAAAGAAAGAAAATCACTGCTCGAGTCCAAACCCTTATTCTACAATCAGGGAACTGAGGCATGAAGACATTAAGTGACTGGTCCAGGTCATAGCTATGTAAATGTCAGCTCCAGGTAATGAAATTAAAAATCCAAGCAGGACTAGATGACAGCCAAAATATCCTTTCCTTTAATCTAGAAAAAGTTTGTTTAAAATGTCTAAGGCCAGAGAATTTCCCAGGGTATCTTAATCTGTGTTTCCTAATAAGACAAGGACAAGGATCACAGTGTAAGAAGATTATTAGGAGGGGATCCCAGGAAACAGCATGAGGAAGAAGGGGAGTGTGACACGAGAGGGAAGGACAAAGATGTGAGATTTGTCAGGAACCAGGCCACTACTGTGGACACCTGGGGCTTAATCATTCAGAGAACTCTGGGAGCCAGCGTAGGACACACACCTCAGTTATCCCTCCAGAGGTGTGAGGGAGCTGGGTATTTTCCAGTGAATCCCCATTAGTCATCGGCTGAAGGGACTCTGGTTGCTGTTACTATCCTAGCAGTTCCACCCTGCTCCTCACTTTGGTAGAATAGACACCATTGGTCAGAAAGAGTCTGAAGGCAAAGCATTGCAGGTGCTGGTAGTTGGAAGCCAGGCCTATGGGCAGGAAAATGGTGTATTCCAAGGGGATGTTGCAGGATACCAGCTGTGTCTGCTGCTCTGTGTGCAGCCAACCTTTAAGAATGAGTGTAGATTTGAGTGATTCTTTTGTGGTCTAAACACTCCATCTCTGCATTTGGATAATGCTCTTCACACCTGATAGAAATACCTGTGGGTGGAGTTAAGAAGGCTTTTCAATGAACTGGTGATTAAAATAAGGGATTCAAGAATACTGTACTGATATTGATCAGGGTGAGGAGGAAAGCCTACCTGAATAAAATTAAAAATATTGGCAGAAGATAGGAAGACAAACAAAGGAAGAAGACGACAGGGCATGGGGAATTCCGGTTAAGGGAACTCTTCAAGGAACAAAGGGCTGTAATAGACAGATTATACACTGTCTTCTTAGACCTTGTCCATGGAGGGGCAGCTGAGTTAGAAATGTCTTTGTTACAGATTAGAACAATGACTCCAAATTTTGAGTACAAGTGTCCCTTTTTACATGATTTTTTTCAATATCTTCATGTGTTAGTGGTAGTAGTTTAAATATTTTTTGATTAGAAAACCACATGACTCAAGGCTACAATGAATTCAATAGCACTGCACAATGAACTTGTGTTTTATTCATCAGCACATCATCTGCGTGTATGTGAAAAACAGTAGTTTATGCATGTGCAGGATGTGCAGGCATGAGGTTAGCTCATACCACAGGTTGCAAGAGCATACTGGTTGGGGACATACCACATTGACCCTCAGGTGAAGATGAGGCATGGTCTGAAAAGGGGTCATGATGGGAGGACCCTGAAAGGTCTACCATGGAACTGCTTGAGATATGTGCCCAGAAAATATATCCCATGAGGCCTCCCTGAGATGAAGCCCTCACGAGTCTCTTGAATTTCCTCCCATCATCAAGATTGGTTGTGCACCCAAACTGCCTTTGTGCAAAACAATAGTAAACAGCATGGTAGAAAGGAATTGGTGCAGAAAAAGCAAAATCCCATGAATCCATAGGTGTATTCTCAAAATATTTTTTCATGATTTTATTTATTTTGAGAGAGAGAGAGCATGCATGAGCAGGGGAGTGGCAGAGAGAGAGAGAGAGAGGGAGAGAGAATTCCAAGCAGGCTCTACAAGTCAGTACAGAGCATGATGTGGCGCTGGAACTCACAAACTATGAGATCATGACCTGAATGGAAATCAAGAGTCAGACACTTAACTGACTGAACCACCCAGATGCCTCCATACGTGCATTCTTTTAAAGAGAATCCTCACATATATGACTTTTATTCTTGGGTTATGCAATTCAAGTATACATGCAATCTGGCTTGGGATGCTCATTGGAATTCTCTGACTGTAGGAATGCCTGTTTTGTCAAACCAGGTGTGTGTGTGTGTGTGTGTGTGTGTGTGTGTGTGTGTGTATGTGTTTGTATTCTTCGGAACAACTTTTTTTTAGGGTCTAAGGAAAATTGGCATATGGCTCTCTTAATATGGGCTCATACCTTGAGCAAAGGATTTGAGTGTAAGTAATTTATTTGATAGATGCTACTGTCTAAATTATATCCCCACCAAATCCATATGTCAAAGTCTTAATCCCCAGTGTGACTGTATTTGCAGACAGGGCCTTTAAGGGAGTAATTAAGGTTAAATGAGGTCATAAGGGTGGGGCCCTAATCCAATAGGACTGGTGTCCTTGTAAGAAGAGGAAGAGACAGCAGGGATGTGCTCACAGAGAAAAGGCCACGTGAGGACATGCAGAGAAGTTGGCCGTCTGCAAGCCCAGGAAAGGAGCCTTCAGAGAAACCATCCCTGTGGACATTATGATATTAGACTTCTAGTTTCCAAAACTGAGAAAATAAGTTCTTGTTGTTTAGGCTACCTCGTATGTGGTATTTTGTTATGGCAATCCTAGCAGACTAAATAAGTAGGTATTTCAGGAAGCACAGGGAGGGAATAGGGATGTGAGATAGGAAAGTAACCAGTGGGTCACTGCTATGAGTAATGGAGGTGTTCAATCCTTCTGGGAGCCTTCATGTAGAACCACCAAGAGTTAAGGAAGCTGAGGTATCTAGTTACAGATGCACCTCTCCATTGCTTGTGTTGCTTGGGGAGGTTAATTCCCTAGCACCTTGCCCTGCCCCCGCTTGAGACAGAAAGACACCAGCATGTAAGAAAGAAGGGGATCTGTCCAATGAAGCTACAGCTGGACCTTAGGGAGGATAGGTGGCAGGGTTCTGCTGGTGGTGTACTAAAGTCATTTGGATTAAACAATAGTATCTGCTTTTAGGTTGCTTCGTTGTTTATAAAATTAGTATAAAATTGTAAAATTGGTTTTATGTTCTTCAATAACTTCACATTTTTTCTCTCCCACTTGTACTAACTGGATAGGAAAGGTGGTTTATTGAAATGCAACATGCTTTCTACTCTAGCTTGAGAATCAACCTATGAATAATAGAAATTTAGAGGTTTCAGGATCTAAGACAAATCACACTGGACATATGTATATATTGGTGAAATCAGGTTTAAATGGTATTCAAGACTAGCTTGGAAAAAAGTTATAAAGGTCAGCCTCAGCCTTAGCTAAGGCTTGATATATAGAAAGATAGGTTTTGAGGTGGCTTTAAAGATGGGGAGGGGGCCACAAGCTAAAGAATGTGGGCAGCCTCTAGAAGTTGGAAAATTAAGGAAACAAATTGTCTCCTATAGTCTGCAAAAGGTAACGCAGCTCTGCTGGTGCCTTGATTTTAGCCTAATGAGACCTGCACTGCATTTCTGACTTACAAAACTGTAGGGTGATAAATGTGTGTTGTTTAAGGCCCTGATGTTGTAATAATTTGCTATGGTGGCAGTAGGAAAATAATTCCCCAGCCAGTTTGGTTCTGAGGGCCACCTTGGTGAACTTGTGCCTCCCTCCAGCCTGAGTCCATGTGGGTAAAAGTATCATATACCCCCCACAACTCATGGCCCTGGTCCACTGCAGATATCAGAAGTGTTTAATAAAATCAGAGTGAGGTTGGGGAGAATCAGGAACTCTGATAAGAATTCAATATGAATTCAAATAAATAAAATTAGAGATGAAAGAATAAAAGTGACAAATGATACCACAGAAATACAAAGGATCATAAGAGACTACTACAAATAATTAAATGCCAACAAATTGGACAACATCGAGAAATGAAAACATTCCTAGAAATTTCAAGATCATGTCATGATGAAATAGAAAATCTAAACACACTAATTACTCATAAGGATTTAATCAGTCATCAAAACTCCCCAATAAACAAAAATCCAGAACAAGATGGATTCACTGGTGAATTCTACCAATGATTTGAATAATTTATACCCATTCTTCTCAAACTCCTCCAAAAAATAGAAGAGGAGGAAATTCTTCCAAACTCATTTTGTGAGGCCTGCATTACCCTGATACCAAAACCAGGCAAGGATGTCACAAGAATAGAAAATTATAGGCCAATATTATAGAAGAACATAGATGCAAAAAATCCTCAAAAAAATATTGGCAAACTGAATTCACCAGTGTATAAATAAAGATCATACACCATGATCAAATGCAATTACTCCAGGAATGCAAGGATGGTTCAACATATGCAAATTCATCAATGTGATTTTTACATTAACAAAATGAACAGTAAAAATCATGTGATCATCACAATAGATGAGAAAAAGCATTTGACAAATTCAACATCCATTCTTGATAAAAACCCTTGGGGTGCCTGAGTGGCTTAGTCAGTTAAGCATCCAACTCTTGATTTTGGCTCAGGTCAAGATCTTGTGATTCATGAGTTCAAGCCCCATGTCAGGCACTCTGCTGCTTGGGATTTTCTCTCTCCTTCTCTCTCTGCTCCTCCCCTGCTCATTCTCTCTCTCTCTCTCTCTCTCTCTCTCTCTCTCTCAATCTCTCTCTCTAAAAATAAATAAATAAACTTTACAAAACCCTCAACAAAGTATGTATGGAGGGAATATACCTCAATATAATAAAGGCCATATATCACAGCCTACAGCTAACATCATACTTAATGGTGAAGATCAGAAAGTGTTTCCTCTAAGATCAAGAACAACACATGAATGTCCACCCTCACCACTCCTATTCAACATAGTATTGCAAGTTCTAGCTAGAACAATTAAGCAAAAGAAATAAACGTCATCCAAATTAGAATGGAAAGAGTAAAATTGTCACTATTTGCAGATGACATGATTTTTTTAAAGTTTATTTATTTATTTTTGAGAAAGAGTGAGAGAGAGCATATGCATGAGTAGGGGAGGGGCAAAGAGAGAGGAAGAGAGAGGATCCTAAGCAGGCTCCACACTGTCAGTGCAGAGCCCAATGCAGGGCTCCAACTCATGAACTGTGAGATCATGACTTGAGTCAAAATCAAGAGTTGGAGGCTAACTAACTGAGTCAGCCAAGTGCCCCTCCATGATGTTTTATATAGAAAACCTTAAAAACTCCAACAGAAAACTATTAGAACTAATGAATAAATTCAGTAAAGCTGCAGGATACAAAATCAATATACAGAAATCTGTTGCATTTCTATACACTAATAACAAACTATCAGAAACAGAAATTAAGAAAGCAATCCCACTACAATTGTATCAAAATGAATAAAATACCTCAGAATAAGTTTAACCAAGGAGGCAGAACTTCTGTACACTGAAAACTATAGGACACTGATGAAGGAAATTGAGGAAGACAACAAATAAATGGAAAAACATTCCACGCCTATGGATTGGAGAAACTAATATTGTTCAGATATTCATTCTACTCCAAGCAATCTAAAGATTCAATGTAATTCCTATTGAAATTCCAGTGGAATTTTTTCACAGAAATAATACAACCTTAAAATTCATATGTAACCACAAAAGACCCTTAACAGCCAAAGCAATCTTGAGAATAAGAACAAAGCTGGAGGCATCATGCTATCTGATCTGAAACTATATTACAAAGCTATTTTAATCACAACAGTATGGTACTGGCACAAAAACAGACATATAGATCAACAGAACAGAATGGAGAGCCTAGAAACAAACCCAGATGCATATGGTCAATTAATTTATGACAAAGGAGCCAAGAATATACAAGGGGAATGAGCAGTCTCTTGAATAAGTTGCCTTGGGAAAACTGGACAACAGTCACATGCAAAAAAATAAAAAATAAAACTGGACCACTACCTTACATGATACCCAAAAATTAACTCAAATTAGGTTAAAGACTTGAACAGAAGACCTGAAACCATAAAATTCCTATAAGAAAACATAGGTGGTAAACTCCTTGACATCTATCTTGGCAATAAGTTTTTGGATTTGACACCAAAAGCAAAGGCAATAATGGCAAAAATAAATAGATCCACATCAAACTCAAAGCTTCTGCACAGTGAAAAAAATCATCAACCAAATGAAAAGGCAATCTACTAAATGGGAGAACATATTTGCAAATTATATATATGATAAAGAGTTAATCTCCAAAATATATAAAGAATTCCTACAACTCAATGGCAAAAAACAATCTGCTTAAAAAATGGGCAGAAGATCTGAATAGACCTTTGTCCAAAGGAGACATACAGATGGCCAACAGGTACTTGAAAAGATGCTTGACATCACTGATCATCAGGGAAATGCAAATCAAAACCACAAGGAGATATCACTTCACACCTGTCTGAATGTCTAGTATCAAAAAGACAAGAAATAGCAAATGTTGGCAAGGATGTGGAGAAAAGGGAACCCTTGTGCATTGTTGGTGGGAATGTAAATTGATGCAGCTACTATGGAAAACAGTATGAATAGCCCTCAAAAAATTAAAAATAGAAATACCATATGATTCAGGAATTCCAATTCTGGGTATTTATCCAACAAAAATAAAAAACAGTAACACAAAAAATATGTGAACCCTATGTTCACTGTGGTATTTACAAAAGCCAAGATATGGAAATAACCTATGTGCACATCAATGGATAATGGATAAAGAAATGGCGATATATATCATATAATACAAATATTATTCAGCCATATAAATAAATGAAATCTTGCCATTTGCAACAACATGGATGGATCTTGAGGGCATTATACTAAATGAAACCAGTCAGACAGAGAAAGACAAATATTGTATAATATCACTTATATGTGGACTCTTAAAAACAAAACAAAACAAGCTCAAAGATACAGAGAACAGACTGGTGGTTGCCAGAGGCAGAGGGTGTGTGTGTTTGTGTGTGTGTGTCTCTGTGTGTGTGAAATTGTTGAAGGTAATTAAAAGGTACAAACTTGAATTATAAAACAAGTAAGTCAGGGGTGGGAGGGATAATTCACCACGAAAGTGATTTAATGGGAAAATAAAATAAGTGTAATTTATTAATCTTGGTTGTATTTTTCAGGCATCCTGTGAGCCAATATTTGTATGAGAGACCACCAAAAAAGTTTCATACCCCTGTAATCTTTATGACCTTAAACAAGCTTTTGGAGCTTTTTAAGCCTTGTCTATAAGATGGGGATCATCATGCCTCCCTTACTGGGTTGTGAAAAATCAGTGTGCTTGGCAAGTGGTAAGAGCACAATAAATGAATACCTATAGCATTAATAATTACAATACATAGGTAAACATATTTGCATTAAAAAAACAATATTTCTAAATAGTTTTATCCCACAGCATTCCTTAAAAAAGCCAATATTAACTGCCAATGCTGTATGAGATACTCTGGGGAATTCAAAGAACTCTCTCTTGTGCTTAATCAATTTGTCGGGCTTAAATATCATAAGGACATAAATAATTACAAATCAAGTCGTTCTTGGCTAACTGCCCCAGCAGCAGTGTGAGGAGTAAGGGGAACTCCAAGCAGAGAAGTTTACCGAATACAGAATGGAGAATGCTTTTGGAACAGAGAGCACCCTTGACTACCAGGTCTGAAATTATATGGACTCATTTTTTTAAATGTTTGTTTATTTTGGGGAGAGGGGGAGGGGCAGAGAGAGAGGGAGACACAGAATCAAAAGAAGGCTCAATCAAAAGCTGTTAGCATGGAGCCCAATGCAGGGCTGGATCTCACAAACCAGTTTATTATGACCCTCATGAGCCGAGGTCAGATGCTCTGAGCCACCCAGGCACCCTAGGATCATTTCTTAAACAGCACTTCCATAAAATTTTCCATCAATTACATGGATTATAGGGCTGTTCTGAGCGGTTCAAAGTGAAAGAGGCATCAATTTCTAAAATATCCTTTCCATTAATTTGTATTTTAGTAAAGAATTTCATTAATAAAAGCACCATTCTATTCACGAACTCTCTAGTTGAGAATTGCTTTATATTTTAGAAGTCTTCCCTTTTAAAACATACAGGTAACATAGGGACACCTGGGTGGCTCAGTTGGTTAACTATCTGACTCTTGATTTTGGCTCAGATCATGATCTCACACTTTGTGAGATTGAGCCTGGAGTCAGGCTCTGTGCTTGATAGCGCAGGGCCTGCTTGGGATTATCTCTCTCCTTTTCTCTCTGCCCTCCCCTGCTCGTTCATGAGTTTGTGCTCTCTCTCTCTCTCTCTCAAAATAAATAAATAAACATTAACAAAATTGAATAACTAGCCCGTACATAACTGGAACCCTCATTAACTAGAAATCTCCCTCTTTGGGGAAAAAAGTAACAAATGCACTAAAACATATGAATTTTATTAATTTTTTAAAAAAGTTATTTTGGCACGTGGCTCTGACCTAGTGCAGATTATACCCAATTTTCTATACATATGGCACTGTAAAATGAGGATGCATGTTCAGAATGATGACTCTCAGGCTTTATGTGCACCCAGCATCAAAGAAAGACTCATTTCACTTAACTATACTGCATGTTTTAAGGTAAGATATCAGTTTGCAATATATACATTTTTTAATTTCAACTTTGCTCCAGCTAAAGGGGTTTTCTGGTTAATCCTTACCCAAAATGAAAATTTAATTTAGCAGAACACCTCCCTCCTGAGGCATCCTGATTAATTGAGGGTTTATTGTATCTAACAGAAATGTTTCATATGTGATGTGCCCCTAAAGGCAGATTGCAAAATGGAAATTTGAATAAAATCCTCTTAGCTTTTCTAAAGTTAGGAGCTCTCTTGAAAGTTTTCCTATCTAAAATTAATTCTTCCCTGCTGCTAATAATCACAAACAATTTAAAGTTTGATCATTTTTATATTTTGGAGCAAGCAGTCTTCAGGTTTGAAAGTTATAATGTATATATCTATTACCACAGTAAGCATTCGTGGACAAAATGCATAGGAAAGATTGGGCAGTGTTTGAGCACACGTACTTGTCTTTCATTTTCTTTTTACCCTAAATTGTACCTGGCCTTATACAATTACTTCACCTGTTTTACTTTTATTTAAATAATTAGATAATGCACTGCTGCTTCCTGAAGTTTAGATCATAATTCAAAGCTGGAAGTAGGAGAATTGCATTGAGAAGACATAGAAAATGTCTTTTTTTCTTTTCTTTTTTGTACTTGTGATTTTTTTTGAAAAAACCTTATCTTGGCAGTCACTGAGAGATGGATTTCATGGGCATCTAGACCTGTCCCCTCTTGAATCTGAAGAGGTAATGAGAAGGTACTAAGGAATTTGGGTAAGAAATTATCACATCATCTTCCGACTTGTGTTTCTGTCCCATCCCCCTATGCTAGTGTAGATAAAATGAAATACTGAAATCTGCAAGTCCACCAGTTCTTGTTTTGAAATTCTCACGGTGAATTCATAAA
The DNA here is from genome assembly GCA_028646485.1 of Cryptoprocta ferox. Lineage (NCBI taxonomy): Eukaryota > Metazoa > Chordata > Mammalia > Carnivora > Eupleridae > Cryptoprocta > Cryptoprocta ferox. Next base: position 51,114,448 of record CM053576.1, on the reverse strand, counting down.
GGCCTCTTGTCAGGTCTCAACACTAATGCTCAGAGTCCTCTGTTCCCTTTGGCTAACTCCCGGAGGTGTGGAATTTCCATCCATCATGACAGATCTATGAAGTGTCTGCTCATGCTGGGTAAAGAGCACCAAGGCGCTGGAGCTGCAGAGGAAAATCAGGCTTGGTCTCTGCCCTCAGGGTGTTCCCATCCACGCTGAGAATTAAGGAGCAGTATGGATCATTACCCTGGTGGAATATTCAGGATCCAGAGCACTAATAGCTACTCTCCTAGCCAAAAGTCAGTGGAGGCCAGGAACCGCAACTTGCTCATTTCTGTACCTCCTGTAGGACAATCTCGGTGTAGTAAGTTGGCAATAACATTCATTAAATGTAAGTAAATGCACAAAAACAGAACTGTTTATCCCTCACAAACCAATTTACCCTGCTTTCCTATTACTGATATTGGCATCATCTTTGCAGACACCAACATCCAAACCCTCAGGTTATATTTGATGTTCATTCTCCTTTGCCGCCACTCCTCCCCACCATCCAATCACTTGTCAATTCCTTGTGAGCCTTTTCTCTCAGTTTCTCCTACACCACTTCCCATCCATTTACTCCACCCTAGTTTGAGTTATTATCTCTCTGAGTAAAGCAAATGTATCACCACTCTTCCCACCTCCAGGTGTTCCTTTGTATGTGCATCAAATGAGTTATCCTGCCGCCAAGCCGGGATAATGCCCACACTTAACTACCATATCTCCTTGGTCTTATCTCCTCTGGATCCTTGGTTGGCATCCTCTGCTCCATTTAGGCAAATGGGGGTATTCCCTGTTCCCATGGAATTTTCCCACATTCCCCCTGTGCTCGACATTCTACATTCCCTCCACTAGCAATTTCCTCCCAGTCTCCAACTTTCAGAATCTTACAGTTTGTTTGTAAGATTCAGGGCTTCGAGTTGCAAGAAGGGGAGGTGACTCCGGCTACCTTAAACAGAACAGGGGTTTATGGGAAGAATATCAAGTTGCTTGCAGGGGCAGCTGGAGGAGCTGGGAGAAGGAGCAAGGACCAAGCAGGTTAACACCACTGTAAGGAAGTTCTGGGACCCTTCCAGTAAAAAGAACCTGAATCTCCTTTTCCTCCTCTCTGCCACCCTCCCCAATTTTGAAGTCCTGAGTTTGAAGGTTCTACCCAGGTCAATCCCAGACCATTCATTCTTACAGGGCTTCTGGGAGTGGAGAGATGGAGAAGCCCACTCTGGTCCCTCCAAACTCAGGCAGGGGCTTCCCTAAACCCAGGAAGGGGGCTGGCTGGAGGGCAGTCAAGGTTTCTCAAGGTCCATTCCCAATGCCACCACCTTTCATAAAATCTAAAGACTCTTCGGACTCCCAGAACATATTTTGCTTGGTACCTTTCATGATATGATATGATATGATATGATATGATATATTACAGTTGTTTGTGTCCTGGTATTATCTTTCCTCTGAGATTAAAAACTCAACTTATCCTTATTTCTCCTGAATTCTTTCTCATAATGCCTTACAAAGAGAAATATACCAGATATGTTTAATTAAATTGAACATTATGAGAGAAGGTCCTAGAAAAGCTGAGATGGGTGTTTACCATGTGTCAAACCCACAGTTGAGACATGATCACATTATCTCACTTAATTCTTATGACTTAAGAGTAGTAAGAACAGTGTTACTACCCGTTGAGACTCAAGAGAGGTTAATGATCTCAAGTCATGGGCTTGTAGGCAGGCTGCAAGCTTCTGAAGTCTGACCCAACACCTTCAACCTTGCCTTGGGTTTCCCATGAGTCCAGTGAGGGGGTCAGAGGGCAGCTGGAATACAACTTTAGGGGAAGGGGAGGGAACAGAGGAATTCCTTCCTGTGTCTGCACTGTTGAGGCAGAAATTAGTGTGACTTAGTGGGGCACATAGAGCAGGGAGCAGAGTGATTGAAGCAAATAGCTTATGTTGGGAAAGAGTCAACAATGAGATTGTGTGGTAGGACTACGTTTGAGAGGCCTTCGAAAGATACGTCTTAGCATTTCACCTTGAAGTGATTTGGCAGGGGAAGGTTTATACAGTTTGCACTTTCAATACTATGTTATTGAAGACATTTCAACAGTAAAACAAACAGGGCATACTGATGGAGTAGACATACATTTTCAGACAAAACATCAGCTTGAAAGTAGAGTCTCCCCCATGTTGGGTCTTACAGTAGGTTGAATGGTGGTCCCCAAAGATATGTTCATATGGAAATTGTGAATGTGATCTTATTTTTTAAAAAAGGGTCTTTGTAGCTGCTATAAGGATCTCAAGAAGAGATCATCCTGGATTAGGGTGGGCTCTAAGTCCAATGGCAGTATTTCTTTTTATAAAAGTAAAAAAATTTTTTTTCTTTATTTTTGAGAGAGAGAGAGAGAGAGCAAGTGAGTGGAGGGATGGTCGGGGGCGGGGGCAGAGGATCTGAAAAGGGCTCTATGCTGACAACAGTGAGCCCGACGTGGGGACTGAGCTCAAGAAATGTGAGATCATGACCTGAGCCAAAGTTGGATGCTCAACTGACAGAGCCACCCAGATACCCTGCAAGTGTTTTGTTTTTAAAGTTTGTTTTTTGAGAGAGAGAGAGAGAGAGAGTGTGTGTGTGTGTGTAGACCTGCAAGCAAGTGGGGGAGGGGCAAAGGGAGAGAATCCCAAGCAGGCTCCATGCTGTCAGCACAGAGCTCAATGTGGGGCTCAATCTCATGAAGTGTGAGATCACAATCTGAGCCGAAATCAAGAGTTAGACACTTAACCAGCTGAGCCACCCACATGTTCCCAATGGCAACCATTTTTATAAGCAGAGAGAAGGAGCCAGAAGACACAAGGGATCAGGCCATGTGAAGACAGAGGCAGAGACTGGAGTGATGTTTCCACAAGTCAGGAGATATCTGGAACCACCAGAAGCTGGAAGAGGCAGGAAAGAATTCTCCCCTAGAGCCTTCTGAGAAAGCATGTTGACACCTTGACTTCAGACTCTGGTGCCAGAACTCTAAGACAATGAACTCCCTGTTTTAAGCCACACAGTTTGACGTAATTTATTAAGATGGCCCCTGGAAATGAATATAGGCCTTTTAGGGCTGAGTTCTTCAGCCTTCTTAAGAGCAAATGCTCAAGTCTCCTGCCGTCAGAGAACTTTTGAGGAACTGTGGTGGGCCATGGGGAGCCGTGGTTAGTTCTTGAGCAGGGGCGGGGCAAGATAGAAGCAATTTTTAGGAAGGTTACAGTGACGCTAGTATAAATTTGGAGGATGGAAGGAAGTGAGTAACTAGGGCTACATGGAAGGCAATGGGCGTACTGGAAACAAGAGGAATTTTGGAGTCAAGATCTACCGTGCTGACCCAGTTCCTTCACTTACTCCTTCCATTTTTTCATGTATGTAATGAGGATCATATATCATGTGTGAATTACAGACGGTATATATGTAAGAATTAAAAAGTTATGTGAGTGTTATTAGTAATAATGTAACAATTTGGATGGTGCCAGTGGAAAGGGAAAAGAAGATACAAAGAGCTGTTTCAAGATCACCAGAACTCAGAATCATGAGCATTTAGACTGAAAGGGATCCCGAGGTCATCTGGCCCCCCCTCTCCTCACTGTCCTTGGGGAGAGCTTGGAGAGAAGGAAGAAATGGAACTGCAGCGAGGTTTCTCCCTCAGGAGCTGAGATGCCTGCTGGACTCTTGACCAAGCCTGAGACAGTGGAAGGAGGAGCTGCTTTGAGAACCGGATAAATTTCATTCTGAACCTGGTGATATTGAAGAGATAATGAGCCACCCAGAGAGACTGCAGACAGGCTGAGGAACTCTCTAAGGCTACAGATCTGGGAATTAATCACACAAGGTCCAGGCAGGAAGCATACAAAGAATGATCCACTATCTTTAAAAAACAAACAAACAAACAAACAAACACGAGGAGGGGGGTGCCTCGGTGACTTGGTGAAGCATCCAACTCTTGGTTTTGGCTCAAGTCATGATCTCTTGGTTTTGTGAGTTCAAGCCCCACTTCAGGCTCTGTCTGGGCTGGTATTGAGGAGCCTGCTTGGGATTCTCTCTCTCCCCCTCTCTCTCTGCCCCTCCTACAATTACGTTCTCTCTCTCTCTCTCTAAATAAAGAAATAAACTTTAAAAAAAGGCACATATTCGAATACAAGCAAAGAGCCAAAGTCTGCTTTGGGAATATTACTGTTAGAGGCTGGAAGGACAGCATGCTCTATAAGGACAGATGTGGGAAGGTCAGAAAGGTAGCTGTGTTAGATAAATGAAAACATGACTGAATTTCAGGTGATGGCAGAGATGCCATGGGCTTCTAAAAACTGCATAGAATAAGGATTAAGAAAGGGACATTGGGTTTTAGCTGAAATGTCCTTGGGGACTTTACCTTTGTAAAGGAAGGAAGAAGGAAGAGGAGTTCAAGAACTATGATTCAGTGACAGTTTACAAAGCAGACAAGTTAAAAACTGGGTCAATGTTATTACATGGATTTTGGGTAAACTAATTTAAAATTGGGCCAGACCATTTATTATAATTCTGCTTTCCTTATTAGTAACACAAAATGATGAACTGAGGTAGCCTTTTTCCCAAGGTCAAAGAGAAGGAGGCTATCTAGATGCCTGCTTGATACACTACAGATACAACCAGCTAGTGACCTACGGAGTGCTCCCTATGGCCAGGACGTGTGCCAGGGACAGACATAGAAGCCAAGTAAATATGATCTCTCCATTTGATAGATTTTAGATAGATTAAGAAACACCTGTGCAAGGTCTCACAGTTGAAGAAGCAGAGAGTCAAACATCATACTGTGACTTCACAAAGTTATACTGGCTCTAGTTACCCTCCTTGGTTGGGGAACAAAGCAGGGGATGAATGACTCAGATGATATAGCCTAGTCACGTTGGGTAAATTATTATTGCCTTACTAATAATGAGAAGCCAGTAGCCTAAGAAAGAATCTCATTAACATGGATCCAGGCTATTCCGCCAGGAAATCAGAATCATTTGAATAGTAGGATTTCCTTTTGGGAAGCCATCTGGGAAGGTGATCAGAGAACAGACATCTGGATGCATATGCCCTGCTAAAGGAAAACTTGTCTTTCCCCTTCTCCTGGGTTTTAATCTTCCAAATTTGTTCACAGGTAAGCCCCTACGTGTGGCCAGGTGACCGTACCAGTCCCACTACTAGTGACAGCTCCTTCTGGCGCCCACCTTCTGGCAGCTCCTTACAGGATTCTGTCTGGTGGGTGTGCTTGGGCTGGACCTCAGGCACTGGAGTCTTGCAGGGCTGGGTTTCCTCTCCTCCTCTTAAGAAGTTCTTCCGACGGGAATGATGGAGTACTAAAGTGTCTGTTTGGGAAAGTAAATAGATACAAGGCAAATAAATAAAAATGCCCAGAAGCAATTACAGAAAGGAAGTGACATTTTTATGTAAGTCACTTTTCTGATGGACAACAGGCCTGCTTTGCTGAGAGTGCCGTGGGAATGCTTCCGGGAGGGGGACGGTCGCCAAACAACTAGAGCGTCGTGATAAGAAAATCAAACAAAAAGAGGATGGAAAGGCCACCCAGCAGTCACTTGAGGCTGGAAGTTGCTGCCTTTATTTCGTCTCGAGTCCGCTCGCCCCCACCGCTACCGCACTGCCCGAGCCGGCAGTCTGGGGAGCGGGAACCTCTCCTCCCTATCCGCGCGGGTCCCGCCCCCTCCGAGCCCTCCGCGCCCTCCGAGCCCTCCGCGCCCTCCGAGCCCTCCGCGCCCTCCGAGCCCTCCGCGCCCTCCGCGCCCTCCGCGCCCTCCGCTCCGGAGCGCCCGGTCTCCCGGCCGTGCCCGAGCCCGGCCGAGCCGCCGGCCCCGGCTCTGCCTGCGCGCCCCCAGGTGGGTGTCAGGCCCCCGCCCTGCGCGCGGGCCCGGGCCGGCCCCTGGGCGGTGTCGCGGCGCGGCCGGGGAGGAGCGGCGGGAGGAGGAGGAGGAGGAAGCGCGCGGAGGAGGCGGGCGCAGCGCGCCGGGGGAGGGTCGCCGCCGCCGCCGCCGCCTCCGCCGCCGCCGCCGCCGCCGCGGGGATCGTCAGGCCGGAGCCGCGCGGCCGAGCGGGCGGCAGGCGGCGGGGAGGGCTCGGCGGCGGGAGGCTCGCGGCGGCCGGGCCGGCGGGGTCCGCCCGGGCCGGCAGCGTCCGCCGAGCGGCGGGAGGAGGGAGCGGCGCAGACAAAGAGCGGCGCCTGGGCGGGCGCTGTGCGGCCGCCGCCCCGGGACCCGCGCCGCTGCCCTCCGGCCTCGGCGGGCGGCCCACGGCGAGGTAAGCGCTGCCGGCGGGCTCCGGGCGGGGGCCGAGAACTTGGGCCATGCGGCGGAGTTGGCGCGCGCCCGGGTAGGGGTCGGGGGGGCCGGTGCCCTCGGCGCCCCGCCGGTGCCCTCGGCCCCGCCGCGGCCTGGCCCCCCACGGCCGCGACTGCCCGGCACCTCCTGGTTCCTCACCTTCCCGCCCGGCTTCCGGGCACCCCCCTTTCTCCCGGCCTGCGCTGGGGGCGGGGGTGCCGGCGACGGCGCGGGCGGGCGCGGGAGCCCGGGCGGCGCGTTCCCGGGACCGGAGACCACCCCGGGCGCGTGGGGGGCGGCGGGCGCAGAGCCGGGAGCAGGCGTGGGACCGAGCAGTGGCCGGGGTCGCCGGGGCGTGAGTCCCCGGAAAGAATAGCCCCGTTTCGCGCGGCCCCAGCGCAGGGACGCGGGAGGCCGAGGTCGGCCCGGAGAACTTAACTGTGTTTATTGCAACTATTTATGATCCCGCACAAAGCTGCTGTCACATCGCATAAAGGAGGTCCTCGCCTGGGCGAGGGGCGCTTTGTGACGGGTTCCAGGCTCTGCGTCCTGTCCCAGATTTACATGACTCTCTTAGAGCCACCTGAAAGAAAGTTTCTCACATCGCTCTGCCCTCTCGGTTTATTCAGGGCGATTTAACCACTAACTGGGTCTGGAAGAATTTGGTGTGTGATTTTTAAGGCATGAAGGTAACTCCCTTTTGAGTGCAGTTAGCTTGGCATTGTGTGGAGGTATCTAATTTGCAAAATGTTTTAATTTGGAGACAGTAACCGTCGCATTGGAAGGTCTGCTCGGGATGCCGGGGGCTATTGGTGTGGAACATCAGGCACCTGACTTTAGCATTATTTAACAGCTTCAGGGACAAAGCAGAAACGCATGCTGAGTGGGTCTGTGTCACTTCTGACCATTCCGGTTGGCAGTTTCCCCTTTATTTGGTTTTGTTTATTTTGCCAACAGGTTTAAGGCTGAATCTGCCAAGTTTGTGTCTGATGAGGGAATGAGCAGGCCCCAGTGGCGGGCCCTAGGAACCTAAAAATCTAGCAGGCCCCTCCTTCTGTTGACCCAAACAGAAACTGAACCAGAGAGGCCAGTGGGTGTAGCTTGCTCTGGACCTGCAGGTAGGAGAGGCTCTTCCTGGTTCAGGCCCATCCTCAGCGTCCCCCGGCTTCTGGGAAGGGATTTGGGTAGGAATGAGAATAATTCGGGCGTGTTTCATACCACTGCGTTTGATATTGTTAACAGCAGTGCTTTCCAAGTCTTAAAATGACTGAAAATGAAATTAACCAGGGCTACTTTAACTTATCAAAACAGATCTAAACTTTGCTTCTGAATACTCTCTTAATTCACTTACCGGGCGTTCCTCGATAGATGGGTAAATTAATAACAGGATTCAAGCATGTGCGGTTTTTATATAAAGAGAATGGCAGTCTGTGGACGCTTGGAGAAGAAATGGGCTTAACTGGGAGATGGAGCTGTTGATGTAGGTTTTTAGGTGTTTGGAACAGGGGTTTCCTGAAAAATGGGGGTCAGTGGTGCTTGTGCAGCAGTGACCAACAAGGGAAAATCCTACCTTAATGAATTCTCCCCTTGAGGTTGATTAATTATGCACTTTTGGTTGGAGAAAAAGGCCCGATGTTTGTGGTCTTCTGGCTGCAGCTCCTTGAGGCTGAAATTGAGAACTTTAAGCAGTGGGGAGCTTGAGGGAGGTGCCTGGCTCTGGCTTCCTCTCCTGGAGGCCACACCTGGGCTCCCAGCATCTTCGCTGTTAACCTAAAGACACAACAGGACTGATCATTGAATTTAGGATGAAATTGGGTGGCAGATCGCCAACCATACAACTGAGCGCTCCATCACCCACCTCTGCCCGCTTGTGGAGAAAGTGATGCTTTTAAAATTTTTATTTATTTATTTATATTTGTTTTTAAAGATTTTATTTGTAAGTAATCTCTACACCCAACGTGGGGCTCGAACTCATGACCCCGAGATCAAGAGTCCCGTGCCCCACTGGCAGAGCCAGCAAGGCATCCCGAAACTGGCCCTTTTTAAATGGGCGGGGCTTATGTAAGGTACATTTTTTTTAAAAATATTTTTTTAACATTTATTTATTTTTGAGAAATGGAGAGAGACAGAGCATGAGCAGGAGAGGGGCAGAGAGAAGGGGAGACACAGAATCCAAAGCAGGCTCCAGGCTCTGAGCTGTCAGCACAGAGCCCGACGTGGGGCTTGAACCCACAAACTGTGAGATTATGACCTGAGCTGAGGTTGGATGCTTAACCAACTGAGCCACCCAGGTGCCCCTATAAGGTGCATTTCTAATAGTTGTGCTCAGTTTCCAGGCTTTGAGGTTTAGTTTATTACGTGCTATATGCTTAAATTCTCTTCATCTCTGAAATCTGTGACCCTGCCCTGTCATTTGCATTGGGGGATTATTGAGGTTTTCCAACCAACTGCCGATCTTAGGTACACAGTGTTTGAGAAAGGCACTATCATCTATATTAAATACACCGAAATCTTCCTTGTATGTGCATAAACTAGATAACCTTTTAAAATGCCCTGAAGACTCCCTGATTGTCTGGAATAACCTGGAGTCCTTTACTTGATCACTTGCATTCACTTAATTAGCCCTGGCTAAATGAGGCTGCGTTGCTCTCTGGGACACACAAGCTTCTAACTGCCCAGACTGACTTGCAGCATGTGCTGGGGAGAGAGGGCTTTTGTGGACATGATTCTCCATCATTAAAAATGAGGCTGGCTAGCTGAGGAGCTGAAAATTGCTTGCTGAAACTGCACGGGAGGGCAGTGGACAATGTTTGGGGAAATTAGTAAGCTCAACTTTTTTCATAAATGAACTGGAAACTCCCTACAACTCACCCTAGAGGCTTAGGGAGTTGGTTTTCCCATCCAGAAGGATAGCAAATGGCGCTTCCAATTTGTTTCTCTTTCTTCAGATGAGTGATGGAATCCCTTCATGGCACGTTTTTACAGGGCCTAAGCTACAAATGCTATCATGTATGTTGTTAAATGCTTGAGTTCAGGCAACTTTGAAAGAGGTCAAGACAGCCTTTTAAGCGGTTATCAAAAGTATGCAGCTTAAGTAAAAATAGTTTCTTATGTCTTTAGGCCGCTTTCGTAACACAATTGTAAGACATAGAGTGTTCTTTCTTTTCCTTCATTTTACTTTGAACAGATCCTAAAGTATGTATATTTCTGAAGGTGTAGTCAACATTAGCAAGTTACACCCCTCAACACACACACACCCACGCCTGCACGTTACCATCTGCCCTGTGGTTTCTTGTGTTCATATCTTACACACGTGGATGCCCAACAAGTATTGAACACATGAACATTGAGTTCTGAGGCTGTTGGGCAGTTAGGGCTCTAGTTTCCACTGAAATGTAAGTAATAAAAGATCTCCAGAATCTTTGTACCTCTGCTGTGAACCTGTGACCTGGTGGACAACTTTGTCTCCGGGATGTCCGGACAGTGGGTGAATTTGGTCTGGTGCCCCTCCATTTGATAAATTCTCGGTCAGGTGCATCATTTATAGTCCTGGAGCTTAAACTTAAAACAACAAAACAAACAAAAAAACAAAACAAAAACAAACCCAATTGCACACCCACCTGGTGGTTTGGCCACATATATTCCTTTTCAGTAGGTTGTCTGTGTCAACTTGAACTGGAAACTCAGGGCAAAGCATTCATCATCCTGGCGTGGTACGTTAATTAGTTAGTTAGTTCCACCTTACTTTTTTCTCCTATTTATTTTTTTAATGGTTTTAAGAAAAGAAGCTTCAAGGATATTCAGAATTTAAATATTACAGTTTCTTGTTGAGATAGTTTTGCTGGTCAGTGCTTAATAAAACTCCAAAGTGCCATAGTCAGGTAAGAATAATAGATATTAACTCGTATGTTAATGTATAGTTTATAGATTGCTTTCCACAAATGCCATCCTGTTTAATATTTGATATATCATGGTAAAATGGGCTCTGGCCCTTATTTCTCCTTGAGGAGGCTAGAGCTCAGGGACAACCCCAGGGATGATTGGAGCTTGAACTTGAGTAGAAGTCCTGCCCTCCAGAGCCCTTGACCCTGCTAAGCAGGCGGTAGATAAGGAACACCAAAAGGGTGCTGGATAGATCCTTTTGTAAGGCTCCTGATCTCCTAGCACGTACCACTAATGAAGCGAAGCATCGTAGACCTTGTGTGGATGCCTTTGCTGTATTGCACACGTGAGCAGATAGTGGTGGGAGCAGATTCTCTATGTGAGTTGACTCTTTGAAGACGAGCCGTTTCAGGGGAGGCAGACCGGAGCAGTTACAGTGAGCTGTTGTCCTTGCTTCTTTGCTGGGAGCGAGCATTACCTTGGAGAGGCTCTGCAAGTTGAAATGTGCTTATTCATTCTTAGTGTGTATATTGGTCTGCTCCGGATGCCATAATAGAACCACACAGACTGGGTGTAAAACCGAAATTTATTTCTCACAGTTCTGGAAGCTGGGAAGTCCAAGATCAGAGTGCTGGTAGTTTCAGTTCTTGGTGAGTCTCTCTTCCTGGCTTACAGAAGGCCGCCTTCTCATTGTGTCCTTGTGTGCGCTCTCATTTCTGCTTGTAGAGAGTCTGGTGGCTTTTCCTCTTACAAGGTCATCAGTCCTGTGGGATTAGGGCCTCACCCATAGGACTTGGTTGAATCCTAATTACTTCCTCAAAGGCTGTCTCCACACACAGCCACATCAGGGTTGGATGGAGCTTCAACCTATGAATATTGGGGGTTCAGTTCAATTCATAACAGTTTGTAACGCTGTGTTCAAACACAAGGTGGATTGTTTTAGGAAGTCCTATTGCTTCCCTCACCCAGATCTGGAATCTGCTTATTTGTGAACACCTGTTGGGGATGGTTACAGAGCAGACTTACGGCAGGAACGGCAGTTCATTATTAGTCATACAACCTCAACGTAGGGAAGGAGCCTGGGCACTGGGCTTCTAAACGCCGGTCAGGTTTTAGGTAGAATGATTAAGGAGAGAAATCAGTGCTGATTTAATCCATTTATGGATGCTTTACCTCAGTATAGGTGGGTTGTTTTTTGTTTTTTTGTTTTTGTTTTTTTTGCATCAGGAACCTGGTAAAATATCAGCTATAGGGAAAGCATTGTTCTGTATGGTAATGAAGGCCTTTCCTGGCCCTGGCTGTAGAGAGCAAAGTGGGAGGGCCAGGCTGTCCCCTCTGTGCCTGCTGTTGCTATGAATTTGTGGGAGCGAGGGAGAGGGGAAAGAGATTCCCAAGCAGGCTCCTCGGCAGGGAGCCTCACTTGTGGGGCTTGGTCCCATGACAGTGAGACCATGACCTGAGCCCATATTGAGTCAGATGCTTAGTCAGATGCCACCAAGGTGCCCCATGAAATTAATTTTTTTAATGTTTATTTATTTTTGAGAGAGAGAGAGAGAGCAAGAGCAGGGGAGGGGTTAGAGAGAGAGGGAGACACAATCTGAAACAGGCTCCAGGCTCTGAGCTGTCAGCACAGACATGGGGCTCCAACCCATGAACCATGAGATCATGACCTGAGCCGAAGTCAGATGCTTAACCGACTAGCCACCCAGGTATCCCCTATGAAATTGATTTTTATAATATTTTTCATTTTACCCAATAGATCAAAAATATTTTTATTTCTATGTGTAATCAATATAAAACCTTATTAAAGAGATAATTTACATTGTTTTACTTGTGTGCAGTCTTTGAAATCTGTTATGTATTCTGTATTTCCTTCTATCCATTTGGAGTGGCCAGGAGCCCCTTGAGGTTAGTGGCTGTCTTATTGCAGAGTGCAGGTCTATACGCATTTTATGATTTCAGCTTCATCTCTTCTGTATGTCTCAAAGTTGAGATAGCTAAAGAGACAGAGTGGACACAATCTAGAATAATACTAATGGCAATTATTATTATTCCTTAGTGGGAAACGTATCCATGTAGATATAGGAAATAATATAATATTTCATGCACTGAGTTTTGGAGTAGTCAAGTCAAATTTGGTTACATGTAATCTGAATACTTTATCCAGTTTACACATATTTTTTTAAATATGTTTTGAATTCTAGAGGTTAAGTTGTCAATTTAAAATAACTTTTGGGTATTAGCATTCAACGTATTTCTGATGTACGGTAAGTACTTACTTTCTAAGTACAAAAGCTAATGTCATATTTTCTTTAGTGATCATTAGTTATCTGTTAACACATGCACACACAATCTCACATTGTAATTACTGGTCTGAGCATATTATACAAAGTAACAACTCACTGCATCCTCTCAAAAATTAGGTGTAGATACCACCAGCATGTGGCAGATCTGGAACTCAGCCTCAGACTGACTTCTGAATTTCTGTTCTTATCAATGAAGTTAGGCCACCATCTTTTCATTAAGATGTATCTGAAAATAATGTAAACAGAGCCATAAACTTTTATTAGGTCTAAGATTTGAGAAACTTTGGTGGAAAACCATCAGTAAAGAGTGGAGCTTGGATATTGGTTCATACCAGAACTTCTTTATCAGCCAGGCAGCGGAGGAAGCCCTGAACTTGGGACAGACGTAATGAATAGTTATAGCTGCTCCAGGGGTCACGGAAGGCTAGCTGTGCAGGGTCACAGAGGAGCATTACTGAGCACCCATGGCTTTGCTTCTCCTCTCAGCCCCTCCTTGCTGTATACCACGGGCCATTGCCTCTCAGATGGGCAAACTCTTCAGCTCTGAGGTGGGCATCAGCATCCCTGGGAGGTCTTGCCTTAAACCTCAGATGGTTGGACTCACCACCTAGGGTCTGATGCAGAGGTCTGGAGTGAGGATGTGCTTTTCTGCTGAGTTCTCAGGTGACCTGTGTTGGAATGGGAGCCACATATTGAGAACCACTGCTGAGGGATTTGCAGTATGACAACGGGGTGAGTGAGGAGGTTTCTCTGTTTGATAGGTTTGGCAGGTACACACCAAACCTGCGTGTAGGTACTATTGAGCAGGTCTCTGTAGCTGGCCCCTTTGTAAATGGCTATGTGGGGGCGTCCCAGCCCAGTTTCCACCTCTGTGGGGACTGAGCAGGCAGGACTGAGGGTTTTCTTGCTCTTCCACTTAGCTCCTGAGCGCTTGTATTGTTGGCATGAGGTCATTGTCAATTGCTGCTGTTTTTTCTTAATGAGTTCCTGTTAGTGAGAGAAGATAAGTAGGTAGGTGCTTGGAGCCTTGGAGCCCAACACACCAAGTCCTTTTCTTTTGTGCTTTTGTGAGATCTGCGCAGGTCTCGAAGAATCTCAAAATGGCTTTGAAAATCTATTTCTCGGATCATGAGAGAGGCCAGGTCAAGTGTCAGTCTGGATTTTCGGAAGGCTTCTGTAACAAGGTTCCAATGGGAGCTTTGATGTTGGTTGTCATTCCAAGTGAGACCATCCTTAATATACCCTTCTGTTTTTGGAAGACCCTTAGGGGCTGTCAGAGCATTGGCTAGCTTTCGCCCAGAGTGGGTGGAACTGAGATAGAACCAAGAGTCCAGAGTCTCTTTTGGAAGAAGTGTCTGTATGTCTGTCCTAATACTGAGGAACACCATGGTTTCAGATGGTCTACACCTTGGTCAGCTTCTTTGAATTCACAGTCTTAGATTTGCAGTCCAGCTGTTTCTCCTGTGGCCAGCTCTGTATGTAGTATGTCCAAGAGGAGGAGCAGCTAAGATTTATTTATTTAAACAAGCTTATTAATTCTCCCAGCAGCAGAGGGGGTGGCCAGCTAGTAAGAAATGTTACCAGAAGATGAGATCGCTGTGAGATGCCTAGAAAGTGCCGGTGGCTGTCTTACCAGACAAAGCCCATCAACGTCTACATTGATTTTCCTTAGAGGATGGGCCTCAGTTTAATATCTTATGAATTTTGGCTGAATATTTAAGGATGTCTGCAAGTCAACAAATATTTTAATTATGTCACTTAGGAGCCTGGCTGCAGGAGAGAAGAGCAGTTGCTCTTTTCCGTTCTCTCCTGCCAGCTGTGTCCATTTTAAGGACAATTGCTCTAAAAGCTTGTTTCCCTGTTTGCAAGTCTTGTTTGTGTTGGGTGGGGGTGACGGGCAGAGGTCTGAATTGGTGATAAACAGCCCTCTTACTGCTCTGAGTGATGGAAACCAGCTCGGAGATATTGAGATAAAAACTGCAAGCTGCTTGAGTATTTTTAAGAGATCAAGAAATAACAAGGGATTCAGGGAGTGATTTTAGAGACAGTTGCAGGAAATTTGATATAGGGGAATAGTGAATTTTCATCAAACCCCCACTTTTTAAAGAAGCCTATTTAGGAACAGTATCTGGCAAGAGAGATATAAAAGCAGATTTTTCTTGACATTCTTTTGCTTCTCCCCTCCATGTTTCACCTTTGCACGCGACTCACTTAATGTACACTGCCTCCTCCCCCCGCCCCCCACCCCTGGCCATTTATCTTGAAGTCAGTTTTCCATCTGTCTCCATTACCTGCACGTGTATGGTTTTTCCTTTATGTGCTTTAGTTACTGCCCTCTTTGGCCCTCCTAGCTTGCAGTTAGATGCTCCTCCTGCACTCCTTTATTAAGCCATCTGTCCTGCTCTCTTGCCTTCCCATGGTTTCCTTAGTAGGTCTGTTTTAGATGGCTCGGTAGGTAAGACGCAGTAGCAACTGTGAACAGACCATCCCATTGTCCTCTAAACAGAAAAAGGGGAGCAGAGATAACGCACAGTTGGCTGTCATAATTTTCATTTTGAAGCATCCCTGGGTGGAATGGAAGCTTACTTGATGCGTCATAGATTAAAGCTCAGGTGTTTAATACATTGCTGCTTAAACTTGACTATGCCACGCTCTCAGCACTGGTCAGGAAGGCTCATTCACCTTCCAAAAAAGAGAGGTAGATTCTCTTATTCTCAGTGTCTCAGGTCGGCCAGGGTTACATGTTGAAGGAGAAGATATGTTTTTAACACGATGCATATTAATACCTGCAAAGCCCCATCCATTTTTGGGACTTAACTGGCTATTAGGTATAGATCAAGAAATAAAAGCACTTCACTTTGGCAAATACATTAATTGTTAATATTTTTAAAAACTTAATTGAGACTTGAACCTCCAGTCCTTTATATAGGTGAGTGGTTCTCAACTGGGGGTGATTTTGCCCACATGGACGTTTGGCAATGTCTGGGGACGTTTTCTAGTTATCTTGATGGGGGAGTGTGCCTGGTGTCTAGTGGGTACAGGCCAGGGATGCTGCTAAACATCCAATAATACACAGGGCAGCTCCCACCCCAGAAAATTTTCTGGCCCAGAATGTCAGTATTTCAGCAACCTTCATGCCAGTGAATGCTTCTCTACTTTACTTACATCCTTAAATTAATGGCACATGTATTCTTTCACACAGTTGCCCATATGAAGATAATTTTTTTCATCCATTTTTATAAACATGAAAAATATCTATTTAGAGAGCTACACACTATTTATACATCTTGTAGTTATATAAAGGAGAAACCTACTTTAATATAACTGACTTAACCACGGTTTATCTTTAATATAGTTAGTGGTGAAGTGTGGCATACGTTGGTTTTTCAGATTTTCTACTTCTACATGTTTGGACCATGTAAGTATAAAATGTCGATTTGTAGGAAACCTTTTGAAATCTGGCTGAACTGTGATAAAAACATACTCTCCTTAGCATGTCTACTTACGAGGAAGTAATGGGGTCCCTTGTCAATTGCTTTTAATAAGTAGTCAATTTTCAGAGTTTGGTCCACTCAAAATCTGTCTGCATAGCTCAAAATCCTTTTCATTGGTGATTATCCATAGGAAAAACAATTTTTATGGCTGTTACTACTAAAGTTCATAAGATTCTAGGTTCAAAATCTGTTTGCTTAGCTCAGAATCCTTTTTCACTGGTGACTATCCATAGGAAAAAATTTTTTTGTTGTTGTTATTACTAAAGTTATAAGATTCTAATTTCAACCTGGTAATCTTTGAGCTGGTCACATCTGTTAGCTTTCAAATGTTTCAGTTCCATCTTTGTATAGTTCCAAAAAATAAACTCTTCAGGGGAGAGCGAACAAAAATACCACAAATTAGACCTTATCTGGGGAAACGGAAAGAGAAAATTATAATTTGGCTGTAAGTCTCTGTCCAGGTCGGTGGCGGAGGTGCCTATTAGCTGGCCTGGAATATGACATTGATGTCCTACTTCTTTTTTTCTTTAGACGTAGGCTCCGACTTGACAAAGTCCAGTGAAGCCCAGAAATTAAGAGGGTGGTCATTTAGAAGTTTCCTTGGTTTTATCTAGATCTATTTTGTATAAATCACTTCCTGCTCTGCTGCTCTTACTTTTTACTTTGTTGCTTCTTATCTTCTCTCTTCCTGTTTGGTTATGGGGATAAACACAAAACCAGCACTTTATAAGTCTTTGCGTTTTTCTTGGTGAAAGATGGTTAAAAGGTACAATCAGTTTTTTCTTTTTTCTTTTTCTAAACGCTCCCATCCTTATGTGGACTGAGGAGGACCTCTGAAAAGTTAATAGTAACTCTTTGGACCGACTTGAACGTCTAGGTATGGGCTCTAAAACAATGTAACCTATCTAATTGTTTGTTGCAGGCTTGCAGGCTCCATTATCATTTGATTCTTACAGCCTGGGTGGAGGGAGGCAAGTGTTGTCACTAAGGCACTGTGTCATTGAGGAAAGTGTGGGTCACGGGGCAGTGACTAGTCCCCGAGGTCTTGTTGCAAGTGGCCAAGGGGAGCCCCAGGCCCATGCCCTGAGCAATGCATGGGGTCTGGGGTATGTGTGTGAGCTGCTCTAATACAGAAGCTGCAGACTCTGGACTTCCTTTGGGCTTTGTGTGTGTGTGTGTGTGTGTGTGTGTGTGTGTGTGTTTGTGTGTGCGTGTGTATGTATGTGTGTGTCTCCTCCTCCTTGAAACAAAATGTTTGCCTTTATGCAGTAACTTCTTGACTTTTAATCATAATAGGAGCTGGAATCACACGGTATCTTTGGGAACTTCATTAGTAGCTAGTCTAGGTTTGAACTTTAAAAACCATGCTTCGCACAAGAAGTGGAGGTGTCCGCTCTTTTTCCCCTGCTGCTAATTTGGCTCGAGGTGTGCCGCCAGCCCGTAACCTCCCAGCCTCTGTTTTTGTCTTCTGTGAAACAAGGCCTTAGTGCTCCTGTTTTTAAAGACCTTGCACAGCTCTGCCATTCCCTGTTTAAACATTTGGACCGCACTGCGCCTTTTCAGAGAAGTTTTGTCCAAGGAGGGTGGCATGAGCAGACTTCAGTCTCAATTTTATTGCGCTTCCTCTTCTGTGAATCTAGTTTGAGGACTGAAAAGGCACGTGTGTGCAGATGTAGAAAAGGCTGCATTATGCATTGTGATCTGACCCCCAAATTGGACTGCTGTCCCCGTCACACACTTATGTCCCCGTCACACACGTAATACTTTGGAGTGCCAACTACGTGAGAGGCACAATGCCAGGTACCCCGACACCAAAACCCGCCCTCAGGGAGGTTGTAACCCAATGTGAGGTGGTTTTCCAGGTTCCGACTCAGCTCTCTTCCCAATTAACTAGTATTTAAAATGACTGTGATGTCTATGTGAGGTCCTGTAGAGAATACAAGGGAAGATGCATGGATGTCCCCAACGCTAGGTAGAACCCATTTCAAATATTCCAGGGAAGAGTAGTTTTCTTTGAGATCTTTGGGAACTCCTCATTATACAGGCAGCCGCAGAGACAGCCGAATGCCAGCTGAGCAGGGATGTACCCTCCCCGCGCTTCCCAGGATTGCCACTGTTCTCCTGGGGCCTGGCTGAGGCTCAGACTGGTTGCTTGGGGTGAGCACTTGCTTTTTGGGTCAAAGAGTCCGTAATTTTCAGGGAATGCAAACTCTATTTCTATGTTGTTTATTTGCTTGAGACATTTAGATCTTAAAAATTAGTAGGGGCGCCTGGGTGGCTCAGTCGGTTGGGCATCTGACTTTGGCTCAGGTCATGATCTCACGGTTCGTGGGTTCGAGCCCTACGCAGGGCTGTGTGCTGACAGCTCAGAGCCTGGAGCCAGCTTCTGATTCTGTGTCTCCCTCTCTCCCTGCCTCTCCCCTGTGCGCACTCTGTCTCTCTATCTCAAGAATAGATAAACATTAAAAGAAATAAACAGTAAAAAATTACAAAAAAAATTAGTGAATCTACTTTTTTGTGCATTTAAGAGAAGGCTGGCATTAGACAGCATGTTAATACTTGCTTATTCCTTTTGTTTTAAATTGATAATGGCATAAATGCATTATGGCATTACATTTTAATCTGGAAAAGATTTATGTAGTCAAGTTACTACTTCACCCGGATTAGTAATGAATATTGTAAATCACTCCTGTCCAGACATTTTGCAGGTTTATTTTGCATCCTACTGATAGTCTAGTTTGAAGTGTGTCTCCTTTGAAACTTAAACTCTGTCTTACTTCCATATTAGAATTTCTTTTTGTCTATTTTAAGTGCAGGGTTTCAGATTGTTGCCTTCTGCTTTGTCTGGTACCCAATTCATTGTGCCATTTGGCAGCAAGTTGGAATGAAGCGGTTGTCTATAGGTGGGCTGATTTTGGTATTTCTTTAGCTCTGTTTAGCATCAGGAAATAACTGAATACTGGCATTCAAAACCATTAAAATCATAATTAGTGATTTGTCTTCCATTTCATACTGCATCAGTTTACATTTAACTTGATGACGTGGATTCGTGTAAAATAGTTTTTATGACACTATAATTAATTTGTGGTAC
This sequence comes from Cryptoprocta ferox, assembly GCA_028646485.1. Taxonomy (NCBI): domain Eukaryota; kingdom Metazoa; phylum Chordata; class Mammalia; order Carnivora; family Eupleridae; genus Cryptoprocta; species Cryptoprocta ferox. The sequence goes on along the minus strand of CM053576.1, from coordinate 51,095,346 downwards.
ACTGTCATTAATGCCTGGTGTTTCAATTAACTTAATTTGAGAATAATGAGAATATAATTTGAAATATGAGTTGCGTGATGTCATTTTAAAGATTCCTGAATACATCGATTAAAGAATACATCGATTCCTGGCTCTGGGGGATGTGAGTAGGAAAGAATTTAATGTATGTTCAATAAGTTTGTTCTGGGTCTAATTCAGAGCAGGACATTTTTTGTTGTTATTTACAAACTCACATAGTCTATTTATTATTTTACATATTCAGGTATATATAATGTGTTCTCTGAAGAACTGCACAAAAATTGTAATGAGTCACAACTGTGTAATAACCTTATTATGTTGAGCTAATCGAATATGTTTATCTCCTTTTGCTCATTCCAGTTTTTACCACCCACTTTTCCAAAGTACAGTTTGTCATTCAGCAATGTTGTGCTGTACATGTATGTATTTACAGATAGTACATATAGTACATTTATTTATTTTTAAGTTTTTTTTTTTTTTTTTTTTTTTTTTTTTACTTTGAGAGAGACAGTGTGAGCGGGGTGGAGCAGAGAGAGAGAGGGAGAGAGAGAATCCCAAGCAGGCTCCACACTGCCAGCATGGAGCCCAATGCAGAGCTTGAACTCAAGAACTGTGAGATCATGGTCTGAGCCAAAACCAAGAGTAGGATGCTGAACTGACTGAGAGCCACCCACGCACCCCTGTATTTTTAAATAAACATATATTTAATATGAACCTTTAATTTTAGAATAGTTTTAATAATTTTTTCAGTTTCTTTTAAATTTATTTAAGTAATCTCTATACCCAGTGTGGGGCTCGAACTTGTGACCCCAGGATCAAGAGTTGCACACTCTTCCCTCTGAGCCAGCCTGGCACTGCTAATTTTAGAATAGTTTTAGATTTACAGAAAAATTCCAAAGATGGTGTTGGTACATTATTGTTAACGAAAGTCCATACTTTGTTTGAATTTTCTTAACTTTTACCTAATGTCCTTTTTTTGGATCCCACCCGGAGGGCCACATGATACTTAGTTGTCAGGTTTCTTTGGGATCCTCTTGTCTATGAAAGTTTCTCAGACTCTTCTTACTTTGATAACCTGTACTCTTTTGAGGACTACCAGTCATGTGTTTTGTGGAACATTCCTCATTGGGATTTGTCTGATGTTTTTCTCATGATTAGACTGGAGTTAGGGGTTTTGGGAAGGAAGATAATAGACATCAAGTGCCATTTTCATCATCTCAGTGGTACATACTTTCAATGTGACTCATCACCGTAGCTCTTGACCTCGATCCCCTGGCTGAGGTGGTGTTTGCAGGCTCCCCACTGTAAAGTTAACTGGTTTTTCCTCTGTCCATACAGCAGTTTTGGGGAGGAAGTCACTTAAACAGGGAGGAGTTGCGTTCTCCCTCCTCAAGGGGGTTGTATGTCCGTTAGTTATTTGGAATTGTGCGTGGGAGATTTATTTATTCTGAGGGAAGAAGGTTTTCAGTGGTCACATGGGCACTGTAGCCCCACCCTAGGTGCTGTTCCAGAAGGAAGCTGGAATGTAGTCCCGGGTACGTATTAGGAACATAGATTCCTGAGGCCTGCTTTGGCCCTACCGCCTGAGTCTCCTGGGATGCGTTGGTTTGAAAGTCTTCGTGTTGAACAAGTTACCCAGGTGGTTCTGATGCGTTTTCAAGGTGGAGAACCAGTTGCTGTGTATTACCGTTTGCCCCCTCTCTCCTGCCAGTAGCCTCTAGTCCCAGGCTTCCCTGCAGAGGGCCTCTGGCCTGACCACCTCCACGGGTTTAACCCCTTCTGGATATCCTGAGTGGCTCACTGTATAAACCCAAGCTCCTCCTTGCCTTAGAATGATGCTCTCAGAGCTCCAGCAGATGGGAAGTAGTGGAGTTAGAGCTGTAGACCCAGTGGGAAGGGTCTGTCTAGGCTGCAGTAGGGAGGCCCTCAAAAGCCCAGGCCTGTCTGAAAATGGTTTTGTCACATGAGTGTGCACGTGAGAGCAAGTGAAGGACTATGTGATGGTGGGGGTAGCCTGTGGACGCTGTCTACACTTTGACAAGTAAGAACCACCAGCAGGTGCTCATGGCTTCCTAGTGTGCCCTGTGCCTCATGCTTTGCTATGGCTGTCTATCTGCTGTCTCTGATTGCAGGGGGAAGGCAGTGGCCTTAAAGTGGCTCCTCCTGATAGGTGCTCAGTGGGGAGGGAGCTCCTGCAGTGGTCTCATTGGCCCGCTCTGTAAATACAGGGCCAGAGCCTACTGCCCCAATCATGGACTGGTGGCCCTTACCTTCTGCCCAGGTGCCATGACTCAGCTCCAGTATGCTCATGAGCAGAGGTCTGGGCCGGGTGGGGGTTGGCTCAGAAGCTGGCTTGGGTGTGGGGCAGGGTGACTTGGGAAGGCCCCTTTCCCTCCAGCGGCTGAAGGTTCTAGAGAATCTTTCTCCAGAGTGAGAAGAGCGGTTGACCTTTTTCTTGGGTACAGAAAGGGTCAGAAGTAAGGCCAGGAGCCCACTGTACTTTCCTATTTATACCTTCTCTCTCCCAAAATAATGGTAGGGTTTGAGGGTGGGGGTGGAAGGCCCCTGTGGGGAGACTACGTACTGTTCCAGTCTTCCCACAGCTACATGGACTAGAGAGATTCTCTTGTGTTCATTCACATGAATATGATTTTATCAGTGCGTTTGTTTATTAAAACTGGATACAAGCATCTGCAGTGGCTTCTTGGAACACGATTTCCTTTGAAATCCATGCCTCTGTGGTAAAGTCTAATTTATGATTCTATTTTGACGTGCAGATTTCTGATTTTTCAAACAAACCTTGTCTTTCTCTGAATTTTTGTTTTGACTACTTTTTTGTGAGTTTTGGTGGCCATGTGTAGAAGAATCACTTGATATGAAAGTGAGGATTCCCACTTTGTTCCAGGGCAGTATTTTTGGAATTCGCTGGTCTTGGGTTTTTATAATATACAAGATTTTCGAGAACACGGTTTCCATATATAAGAGTGGAGTTGGGCAGAGTGATCTCCGAAGCTTTTTCCCAGCTCTCAAGGTGGTGGAGGCCTTGCCCAAAGAAATGAGTCGTGCGTAGTAGGCAGGGCATCAGACTGGGGGGCTGGGGCCAGGTCTGGAGCTGCCTCCCCACATCAGTAGGCCTTCCTGTTCTTCACAGCAACAAGAGAATCCTCTGCTCTGAAAGGTCCTTCCCGCCCCCAAGTCTGGAGTCTGGGGATTTGTTGAATCTGATGGCCCAGGTTCATGACATAATGTGAAGTTCCAAGTGATTCTCCAAAGTGGGAATCCTGAACCCAGGGGCCCTGGCTGTGAGTGGATGGACTTCAGGGGGTCCAAGAACATGAGGTGGGAAAAACATACATTTTTATTTTTCAGTAGCTTTTAACTGATATTTAGTATTCTCTTCTATTGCAAATGCAGATAATACCCCCTTTGAGATTCCCAGTCATCACAGAAATGACTAGTATGTTCATAACCACATCATAGTGGTTGCAGATAGTGGTTGAAATTCGAGCTTCTTATCATTCCTTTGAAATTATGGTTGTTATTAGATCTGCCGCGACACCCTTTTGTTTAGTGAGTTAATAAAGAAGCACATATATTACAATATCTCATGTGTTTTTTAAATAATATTTTAATAACTGTGCTTTAATACAATTGCATAAAAATGAAAACAATTTGAAAGCATCCTGAGAAGGAGTCCCGAGGCCTCACCAATCTGACTTACTCATGGGGGTGTGTGCAGAGGAGGACAACACCTTTTGGGGACCTGGTGCTGTCTTGTCTGATGATGCAGCTGCTGGGCCCTGGCAGATGTGTATGGGATACCACATCTCCCAAGTGGGTAAAATAAGATCTGTTCCCTTAAAAAAAAAAAACAAATTAAAATGAATTTTATTTAAATTAGATAAGCCTAATCATTGTTTTTGTAAATTTAATCATTTAAATTTTCAAAGTAGGGAAATATATATTCAGTTTCCTAGCCAACAGAAAACTGAATATAAACAGTGTTCTGGGATTTTTGCTCATTTAATAGAGTGGTGGGGGTGGGTTGTGGGTGTGGTACCTAGGGGTTTATAATAACTACCAGCATCAGGAGAATGTCAGTGACTTTTAGAAATCTCTTGCATAAAAGAGTCCAGTTTTTTGGTTCGCAGCGGTGTTGTGGCAAAATGGTTTCTGGAGTTTTTAATCCATGTTTAACAGAAATATGCTATAAAAAATAGTTTGGGGGCACCCCTTGGTGGCTCAGTTTGTTGAGTGTCTGTCTGACTTCAGCTCAGGTCACAGTCTCACTGTTAGTGTGTTCCAGCCCCTCATCGGGCTCATCGCTGTCAGCTCAGAGCCCGCTTTGCCCCTTCTTCTCTGCCCCTTCCCTGCTCACACTCTGTCTCTCAAAAATAAATAATACATTAAAAAAAACAGTCTGGAAGAAGAACTGGTACATTCTCTGTACATAGGATTATAAATACTAGCTACTAGAAATTCCCTTAAAATGATGGACGGTGTAGAAGAACATTCCTAAAGTATTAATGTGACAGTCGCTACTATTTATTGATCACTTTCCATTTCATACATGTCATTCCGTTTGATCTTCACTGCCCCCTTACAGGCTGCCCTTTTCCCCCGTGTAACAGATGAAGGGAGTGATTTAAGAAGCTAAGTGATTTATCCAAGTGTTCGTCCTGACTGCCTCTCTGTTTTCATGTGGGTGTGTTCTGTTTGCACACGTGCGTGGTGACCTTTGGAGTCACCAGCTTTGCATCTTCAGGGTGCTGGCGGGCAGGCGTCCCCGTGTCCCTGATTGTCTGGGTGCCAGGACTTGAGCGGGCACGCCTCCTTCCGCATCCCTCCCTGCAGGCACCCGCATCCTGCCCTGCTTGAAAATGCAGTCACAGAACTACCTCCACTCTCACTCAGTGGCCAGTTCCTTCCAATCAGGAAGGGCTCACAGGAAACAAAATGAGCCTAGTCACTTGCTCTGGTCTTCCTAGGTGGGGTTTGCAGCTCTGCCTGGGCTGAAAAGATGTGAACTGACTACTCACATACCATATTTGAGACCTAGCTTTCTGAGATGTCTCTTTTAATGGCACTGCTGATTTTTCTTCCCTCTCCTTCCCTCCCCTCCCCTTCCTAGAGTTTCTTTTAATGCTAAAGACAAGGCACTAACTCATAAAGATAGTATTTGAAGAGGAAGATGCCTCCTGCGGTCTTATCACAAAAGAGAAACTTCACATTTGTAATTAGTCCCTGTATGCATTTGTATTTGTAACCATTTGTACAATTTTATGTTCTTCGTAATATGACCACTTCCCCTCTTTGTTCATAATCTTTGTACTGTTTTCTTGTTGAATGATGTTCCAAACAGTTGGAAGTTCCATCAGTTAGATAAGCAGCCTACTGACTTGGTCATTTAAATGTTTGCTCCAGTAGATAAGGTGCCTGTGTGCATCTCTGAGCATTTTTCTTTTCTTCCACTGAGTTGTTTCAAGAGCATCCGTTCCTCAGAGAGGGGTTGCAGAGTTAAATGTGGTGGACATCCTTAGGGTTCTTGACATATCTTGCCATAATGCCCTTCTAAAAGGTTGTATGAATTTTCAGTAGTGTGGAAGTATCAATGTTACCCAAACTCTGCTGCTTTTGAAAGAATGTCAGTGGCCTTCTATAAAGACATTTTGAGTTAATGTAGTCTGGATGACCTTATCTCAGAGTGATCATAAAACAGCGTCACTGCTGTTTAAAAACAAATTGACTACAATTTGTTCATGCCTAGTTTAAAGCATTCCTTGAAGGTCAAGGACTCTGCCGGTGCTGATTTTAGAACTCCTGCACGGTCATTCTCAAGGCTGGGTCTTGCTGCCGACTCTTGGGCTTTACTTTTTAGCTGGTGGGCTGTTCTTTGACAGGGTTCTCTGATGGTGTATGGAATACCCTCAGCGGTAGCATGTCTTTTCCCTTTGAGGGCAAATTTAGTTTTTGTGAATAGTAGATTGTTCTTTGGAGCCTTATTTGGGGCCTAAAGTGGGTGACAGAAGTGGATTATCTTGCTTTGGTGCCTGACCATGTGGGACAGAGGGAAAGGGACTCCTTTTACCTCCGAAGATATTTTCAGGAAGAGTTGAGAATATTTTTAGTAAACTTGCTACACCTGGAACAGGCAGATAACCTCCTAAAGGTACAGTTCAGAATGGTGTGTGTGTGTATGTGTGTGTGTGTGTGTCAATCTGATTATGTATATTAGCTGTGTACTGTTGAGTAACAGATTAAGAGCCCAGGTAAGGCATGCTCAAACTCCAGACCTGTGGAAACAGATAATAAATGCATGTAGTTCTCACCTGCTAAGTTTGTGGTGATTTGATACCTAGCAGTAGGTGACTCGTACGGCATACAAATTTAAACTGTTCCTACCCCTGGTCAGTGAGACTTTATTGCTGCCAAGAGGGACTCCCTGAAACTACAACCCTACTTCTTTATTAGGGTTTTATGAAATTTCTCCTCATTGGCTGAAGATATAATAGAGATCGCTTTATGGTAAGCCCTTTAAAAAGATCTTTAAAGAAAATGAAGGAATAAAGAGGGGGAAGGCAGGGGTTAAGTGGGGGAAAGGTGAACAAGGTAAGAGTGGCGACAGTAGCGTGAGTCACAGGGAATGTGGACGCTCCCTCCCAGCTGGGAAATGTTGGTGTTGTGGGCGGTACTGGGAGTGACCAGAAAGTGGGGACAAACTTGATATGTTCCCTTCTCCCTCTCTTCATTTAGATGTTCTTTTTCTCTAGTGCTCTGTTCCCCTTTGTGAGTATCCACCAGGCACCCTTCAGGGTCATCTCTGTAGGAGAAACCAGCAAGCAGGGGGTCTCCAGGTGAACACCAACCTCCGTCAAATCCCCAAACCTTGCCTTCCCTTGGCCTTCCCTCCACCTGGTGGGCATGCAGCGATTCTTCCCACAAGCCATTTCCATCTGTAGTGAGTAATGTTAGTTTATGAGTTAATATTTTTTGAGTTCTCATATTAGTTTAATAACTGACCTGGGCTGCCGCCTTCCATTTTGCTGCTGCCTGTAGAGTGCTGGTCAGAACTGCGAATCAGAGAGGGGGTGAGGTTGGTCTCAAAGAGAACCCTGACATGGAATATTTGCTCAGGTGCATGACACCTGTATACGTGAAGTTAGTCCAGTCAGGTGCACACACAGGTCAATGCCAGGATGGCGGTGTTTACCCTTTACCTCTGCAGAAACAGGGCTGACCTTGGCCTGGACGCCTGGACCCCTTTTTGTGTTTCATCTCCTATCCTCCACTATATATTCCCTTGAGAGACACTTTTAATTTTATTTTTGCCACATACATTATATACGTTGAACCAAATGTAATTTGCTGTTAATATGTCTAGTGCCAGTGCCTAAATAGCCTACTTGTCGTGTCTAATAAAAGCTTAGATGCCTAACAGTAAGGTAACTTACAGAATTTCATGTTCCCAGGTCAACCCCGCTACAACCATAACCTAATTAGTATTTTGTGAAAGGGATTTTTATAATGTTATATTTTGGTGCACTGATGATAGTTAGACTCATTTAGGAATAGCTGTTTCTCTTCATGGTGTTGTTAAAAAACAAAATTCAACTGAGTAAATTTCTCAAGGATCTTTATTTCCTTTATTCAACAATTTGTGAGCCAGGCAGCATCCTGTCCTGCAGATAGAAAGGAGCTCTGAGGAGCTGTACAAAATGGAAGACTTTTATAGGGAGAAGGGAAGAGGAGCAAAGAAATTATACTAGACAAAAAAGCAGATTGACCAGACAAGGTCACCTTCCTTTAGGGGATGGCAGGGGTCTATCAGGCAAACTACCTAATTAGTGCTGATGAGGTGATTCTTCATTGATTGGCTTAAGATTCCATTTTGGGGAGAGCAGAAACTAGTTAAGTTTGGTGACATGAGACTTGTTTTTTCTTTTAATTTTTAAATTTTAAAATTTTAACATTTGCCCTCTTAGTATCCAAAATTCTATAAAGAACTTATCAAACTCAATACCCAAAAAACAAATAATCCAGTGAAGAAATGGGCAGAGGACATGAATAGACACTTTTCCAAAGAAGACATCCAGATGGCTAAGAGACACATGAAAAGATGCTCAACATCATTCATCATTAGGGAAATACAAATCAAGACCATGATGATACCACCTGTCAGAAAGGCTAAAGTTAACAACGCAAGAGACAATAGTGTTGGTGAGGATGTGGAGAAAGGGGAACCCTCTTACACTGGTGGGAAAGCAAACTGGTGCAGCCACTCTAGAGAACAGTATGGAGGTTCCTCAAAAAGTTAAAAATAGAACTACCCTATAATCCAACAATTGTACCACTAAGTATTTACCCAAAGACTACAAAAATACAGATTCAGGGGTGCCTGGGTGGCTCAGTCGGTTAAGCATCCAACTTTAGTTTAGGTCATGATCTCGCAGTTTGTGGGTTCAACCCCACAGAGTTGTTGGGCTCTGTGCTGACAGCTCAGAGCCTGGAGCCTGTCTGTGTCTCCCTCTCTCTCTCTGCTCCTCCCCTGCTCATACTCTGTCTCTCAAAAATAAATAAAACATTAAAAAAAATAAAAAAAACAAAAACAAAAATATAGATTCAAAGGGGTATATGAACCCTGATGTTTATAGCAGCATTGTCAATAATAGCCAAACTATGGAGAGAGCCCATATTGACTGATGAATGGATAAAGAAGGTGTAGAATATATACACAATGGAATATTGCTGAGCCATCAAAAATAAATGAAACCTTGCCATTTGCAAGGACATAGATGGAGCTAGAGTGTATTAGGCTAAGTGAAATAAGTCAGTCAGAGAAAGACAAATACCGTATGATCTCACTCATGTCATTTAAGAATGAAAACAGATGAACATATGGGAACGGGGGGAAGAAGAAAAGGAAAGAGGGAAACAAGCCATAAGAGACTCTTAACAATAGAGAACAGGGGCGCTTGGGTGGCTCACCTGGTTAAGTGTTCAACTTTGGCTCAGGTCATGATCTCATGGTTCGTGGGTTCGAGCCCTGCATCAGGGCTCTTTGCTGACAGAGCCTGGAGCCTGTTTCGGATTCTGTGCCTCCCTCTCTCTCTCTGCCCCTCCCTCGCTCACGCTCTGTTTCTCAAAAATAAATAACCGTTAAACGGGGAAAAACAATAGAGAACACACTGAGGGGTGGTGGAGGGAGGTGGGTAGGGGATGGGCTTAGATGGGTCATGGGTGCTAAGGTCACTTGTGATGAACACCGTGTGTTGTATGTAAATGATGAATCCCTTAATTCTCTTCCTAAAACCAATATTGCACCGTATGTTAACTAAAATTTAAAAAAGCAAAACAAAAAGACAATTCGCCTCTTTTGATCAGACTCTAAACCTGAGAGATGTTACCAAAATTTAAAGCATTAGCATTACTCCCAGCTACCTCTCGCAAGTTCTCAAGTGTTGTTGAATCTCTGTCAGTATTCACAGCTGACTTTCTCTGGTATTATTCATAGGTCATGACTTCAGATTCACATTCTTTACATCAGCCACTCTCTTCATTACTTTTCTGATGTTCCATTCCCAACGACTTCCTTTGTTTGGTGGTTAGAGACTGCGAACATGAACACATGTTTAAAGCTTGTGAGAGAACATAGTGTACCAGGAAGATTATTATGATTATTATAAGCAGAATAATTCCAATTGTCTGGAGTACTTCAGAGACATGGTGTCCCAAGACTGAAACCAATCAAGATCAAGTCCCATTGAAGGAGTCACTTTCTTAAGCCAGCTCGCTTGGTACCGCGATCTTCTGTGGCTGAGCTTCCCCAGAAATGGCCCTTCAGTGCAGCAAGTGGCATTGACACTTCCTTGATCTGCTAAAATAATAATCAAGGGCTCTCCGATTATCAAGAACAACTTTGGCCAGAGAGTCCAGGAATTTTTGTTGGCAGCTATCTTTAACAGTGGCGTCAGCAACACCTTCAAGAGTTAAGGTGAAGTTCTGGCAGTAAGCCTCATTTGTACTTATTCTTAGCCAGGGGAGCAGCGATCTACCAAAGGAAGCTATTTTAGAGTGATGAATGCCCTCTGGTAATTACTGCTTGAGTCTGTGGTTCAAGGCTGGGAAGGTGACAGCCATGAAGGCCTGTACAATTTAAGGTTCTGTAGACCACACAGGCACTTTTATAATGGTTACCTTTGCCTTGTGTCCCTTTCTTTGTACAGAGCCAGGACACAAAGTTCCCTGGGTTTGGGGTTCTTAAACTGAGGCAGGGAACTAGACCCCCAGGGTTAAGGAGCCTGACTTAATAGAGAGGGGGCTGACTTAGTTCCAGAGAAACCGAGGCATTTGGCAGTCAGGGAGACGTGTGTGATGGACAGAACTACAGGCTTGTCAGCATCATGGCAAATCCAGCAGTAGTTTTGAGGTTGGATTATTCCTGTTTGCAATGGCTTGAGTATATGAACCATGGCATTATCTTTCAGACTAGAGCAGAGCAAAATATGGGCAAACGGATCATAAAGGCCTTTGTACTATAAGAATTAAGAAAAGGATAGTCAGAGAGGGAAGGAGGAATGGAAAGAAACACTCTTGATCCGAGGTCTTGGCTGCTTCTCTTCTTAGTCAGTTTTTGAGGTCTCCCACATTTGCGCAGGACCTGATGTCAGGTGGGGACTTCTTCAGCTGTGAAATAAGCACTTGAGTTTCAGCGCCTCGTAATTTGGCGGTGGTGTTAATGATCAGGAGTTCCTGGTAGGGTCCTTTTCATGAGTCTCACTTCTGCAAAAGCATCAGAGTAAGACAGTAGCTGTCTACTGAAAGATGCTCATTATTAGGGTTTGTTATAATGGAAATGACCAGGAAATTTGGTTATTTGTGCAATAGGCAACATTTTAAGATAACTGGAATTATGACTGGTAACATTATATTGGGACACATCAGATTTCTAGGGATTTCATACAATTTCTAGAACATTTATGTTAATAACCTGCATCCATATGAATATAAACCAAGGAGGTTTAAGCATCCCTTCTTATTTGATAATACTTCCTATGTAACCTAACAGCAAATAAACCTAATTAATATTTTACCAGGGAGAGACAAATCTTTGTGATTTTCCGGGGACCCTCTGAGAAATCTCAGTTACTTTAAAGTGGAAAAAGCTCCCATTTAGAATTTGATTTTAGTAAGTTGTCAAAACGTCAGGCAATTTGAACTCATTTGACGAAATAGGATCACAGAGCATTATGAGATAATCTAACAAAAAGGACAATAGAAGATGATATTAAAGGCAAATTCAGAAGGTTACATAGTTGTGAACAAAATTTAGCTCTTTTACTATTGAGAAGATTGGATTTTCTTAAGTAATCCAAGACCTGATGAAGACCATGTGAAGCACAGGAAATTATTTTGGTTAAAACAAAAAATCTTTGCTTTCCATGCAGATTACATAAAAGATAAAGAAACCTTCACCATCTCTAGTCTAAAACGTACTAAAAGGCTAAGAGAAAGCTGTCCTTTTAGCAGAGAGAAAATAAAATTCTAGTTTTGTACCAGTGTGCTTTTACTGTTAAAACTCATTAGAAAAACTTAAATAAATCCATTCCAATCTTAGCCCACTTGACCACACATAAAATTCTCTTCCCAGGATTCCTTTTCCAGAAGCCTACAATTTTTTTCATATCCATTTAGATCTTGTCCCATATGTTTTTTTCTCGTTCTGGAACATCCAGTTATTTTACTTGCCATGCCTACTCTTAATTAATACACACTTGTTTCCCTTCACCCTTATTATTTCTAAGAAGTTTCAAGTACTTATATTGATTAAAATTCTTAAACCTCAGGGTCCTTATTTCCTAGTGAAAACTAAGAAGTATGCAATCATGGACTGTTTCTTACACCAGTATTCTGTGGATCGGTAAACTCATAAATACATTTCATAATTTGTAGAAGTATATTCTTTCTCCTAGTAAATTTCTCAATGTGTATGAAACATTACTAATAGACCCACATACCTTAAGTTTCTTTACAATAAGGAACCCAAAGTAAAAGTAGATTAACCTGTGTTCAGTAATTAATGTTTCATTATTTTATCTTATTTGAAAATGATCTAGATATTCAATGATCTAAATGTTCACTATATATCATTTAACTTACTGTAGCAAAACTCTATAAAGTTTCAAGTTTCAAAAATATTTGGGGAAACTCTTTAAGTAGGCTCATAATCATCACTGGAAAGTTCACCTGGAAATTTTTATCCTACTTAATCTATCTAAATCACTTACTTTTAACATATTTAGATTACTCATGAAAGTTTTGCAGACAGTAAGCAAAGTTAGCCATTATACTAGATTACTTTTGTTGCTGACAAATGTTGTAATAGAGATAACATTAATCTATTTGACTAGAAAACCCAGGCAGAATAAAAGTATTATATTTAATGTGGTAACTCTAAATGCATGCCTGTTTTAATGAAACCAACAAACTTAAACTTGGTTTTTTTCTTATTTTTTAAACCAAAGACTATCTATCCTAGATCAGGCGAACTTGAAAAACATTTGGGTTAGATTTTATATTTCTGAGAGTCTAGAAGTACTCAATTTGGTAAATGCCTTATTTGTCTTTAAACTAATTAAATAGACCTTTAAAAAATAATTTTGGCAATACCATCCAGAGGCAGAGAAATGTCACACATCTATATTATACATATTAGACATGTATAAACATACAGACAGACACAAACATCTTACAGCTGTTTTAAAATTTTAACCATGAAAAAATTTTAACGAGTACAATAATACAGAGCCCACTAGTTTATAATAGAACACTTGGATCCAAATTGTGATTTTAGAAGATGGGATAAGTTAAGGTTACTGTTCTGATGGCTTAAACCTTTTGCTAATATTTGTGGAGAAGACTTTTTTCTAATGTTTATTTATTTTTGAGAGACAGAGACAGAGAATGAGCGGGGGAAGGGCAGATAGAGAGGGAGACACAGAATCTGAAGCAGGGTCCAGGCTCTGAGCTGGCAGCACAGAGCCCGACGTGGGGCTCCAACTAACAAACTGTGAGATCATGACCTCAGCCAAAGCTGGACACTTAACCGACTGAGCCACCCAGGCACCCCTGTGGAGAAGACTTTTAAGATTTTTCATTTGCCTCCTTTCCAAATATCCAGCCCAACTTTTTTTCCCTCTATTGATAAGAATGACCTCAGTTCCTAGACACCAGATAGAACATTTACATCTCAAAGGCACTGGGAGAGAATGCCAGTTCCTCCCTCTGGGACTTCTGTTTCCTCAATCTTTTATGATACCTAAAAGCCTTTTGAGAAGAGTGGTAAGGTTTGGGGATGGGTAGAAAGGATAGGTAGGCTTTAAATTGCTTGCAGAGCTGCATTTCTGTTCTCATAAAGACCCAGTTTGTAAGACAAGGACAGTTGTTTTTAATTCCTCAAATAATTGGGTTCTGATCTAGAATGATTTCAAAAGGGCTGACCCTCCCACCCAACTATATTATCTTTAATTTGTGTCTTGATATCCAGGAGAAGATCTTCAACTAAGATAGAAATCAAAAGATTCCTGTGTTCTAGATTTAGAGTTTTGTCTTTGGAATGTTTTTCTTTGCCTCTGGGAACATTTAGCTGAAGGGAGAGGGCCTAAAAACAGTTCTTGTCAGGTAAGAACTGAATATCAGCTTCCAGTTTGGCCAACTTCTGAGTGCAGAGCTACATAAAAAATCCTTTCATATAGCTTGTTAGGTTTGGGGAAGGGTAGGGAGAACAGTAAATATTCCTGGCAGTACTGAACAGCCCCTCCCCACCACCCTTGGATGCAAGAGGAATTCCTGGTGAGGGTACAAAGGATACTATTCCCCTTCCCAGCCCCCAGAGATAGCCAAAAGGAAGAAAGGCTTGAGCAGTTCTCAGGGCACAAAACGAGACTTATAAGAAAACATACATGTCACCATTTGCTGACTTCTGCCAGTTTTCCCACAATCCCATCTAGAGGCTCTGGAGTCAGGTTTCAAGTAGAGCATGTAGCTCTAGTATCTATCAGAATTTGGCAAGGATTTCCATTAATTTCAATTTTAGTTTCCCCTTGGCTGTTTAAGGAAATAACTAGTAGTTCACCAGGAAATCCCTCAGTCCCACCAACCCGGGGAGGGGCCCATGTGAAGTGTGCAAAGATAGATATGGGGGCATCTGGAAGGCCACTAGTTTGGCTGGCTTCTGTTTACAGTCTTGCAGTCTCTCCAGAGTGGAAAGGCATGTCAGATAGAGGACTAGCAGACTCTGAGTACCCACATAAAGGAGGCCACAGGGGAGCAGTGGATGGCACATCTTAGGCTTTTGTTTTAGGTACCTCTTGTGTCCTCAATGTTTTAGTAGCCTTTTGCAACAAATCGTTCAGTGAAGCAGTTTTGGAACCTTGAAGCCCTTTGGAGGCTCCTGCATGCCAGTTAAAATAGGTATCCCATTCTGTTTAACTTGGGAACCCTTGCTGTCAAGTACATGATGGCCATTGTCATTCTGGCTTGTCTTAGTGAGACTCTCTCATCTCTGTAGGTATCTACAGCTTCCAGGGCTAGAGTTCTCAGTGATAAATAGTACCAGAAGTTGGCATGCTCAAGTCTTTGAATCTAGAGAATCTCTTTGTTTTCAGCTAAGCCTTGGGTTCCTTAGAGGCGAATTAATGCCTAAGGGGATGTGCCACTGGGCTGGGAATTGCATGGTGCCTTACCTTGTACCTCATTACATGGGGATTTTCTTGAGGTTGGCAGGTAACCTGGTGTCCATCTGACCTGTGTTGTGACCAGCTTATCCTAGCACCAGGGTCTTCGAGTTTGGTGGCGAGCACTCCAACAGCTTTTCAGGGCTTGGCCTGCCTTGCCCGTCGATTTTGCAGCTTTGGCTTTTGAGATTCCCGTTAATAATGGATGTGGTATTCCTTTACCTCATGTGCACATTATCAGAAACCACCAGTAACTGAGGAAGTGGAGCTGTTGGATGCCAGCAGTAACCAAAGAGATGGTAATATGGACTGTGGACTGGCCAAGAGAAGGACTTAGGTGTGCAGCACCAGCAGCTTCCAGTGTGGAACTATGGACCGAACCAGTAGACCCCAACAAATGGGGACAAGGGACTAACCAGGGGCTTGGGGACTCGGGTTTTAGGAGGAACCCTCTGGCGGCTCAAGCCGGTCTAGTGCTCTGTTAGAGACTTTGATCAGTTTAGACTGACCCATGAACCCTGGCCTGGAAAGCCAAGTAGACTGGGAGCTCAACACAAGCAGAGCTCAGATCTGAGAGGATCTTATCCATGGGCCTTGGAATGGCAAGAAAGTTAGATTAGTCAAAGAGTTCACATATGTTTCCCATCCCTGAAGGTGCCAGAGGTCTCTTTGCATTTTACTGCTGCCACCAAACTATTAAACACTTAAACTTGGGGCACCTGGTAGCTCATTCGGTTGTGTCTGAGTCTTGATTTAGGCCTAGGTCATGATCTCGACCTCAGTTCATGGGATCGAGCCCCATGTTGGCTCTGTGCTGACAGCGTGGAACCTGCATGGGATTCTCTCTCTCTCCCTCTCTCTCTCTCCCTCTCTCTGCCCTTCCCCCTATTCAAAATAAATAAAATAAACATTAAAAAAAAAACAAATTCAACTGAGTGACGTGCAGAGATCTTCCTTGCTTTATTCAGCAGTTCGTGAACTGGGCAACATTCCATTCAGCAGATAGAAAGAGGCTCTGAGAATCTATACAAAATGAAAGGCTTTTGTAGTGGAAGGGAATAGGGACAAAGATAATACTAGACAAAAAAAGCAGGTTGGTCATGACAAGGTCACTTTCCTTTAGGGGATGGCAGTGGGCTTTCAGGCAGATGACCTAAGTAGTGCTTATTAGACGATTCCTCACTGGTTTAATATTCCATTTCTGGAAGGGTAGAAATTATCAGCTAAGTCTTGATTTGGGGATACCGGTCATAGTGCAAGCGACTCTATTTTGGACCTGTTGTTTTTAACAGCATAGAGCAGGGGTTGGCAAACAATGGCTTGTGGGCCAAATCTGGCTTCCTGTCTGTGTTGGTGACTATGGTTTTATTAGAACACAATCAGACCCCTTTTATTTACATATGGTCTATGGTTGCGTTTCTGAGACATGGGCAGAGTTGAGTCATTGCAACAGAGACTGTATGGCTTGCAAAGTCTAAAATACTTATCTGGTCCTTTTCCAGAAAAATTCTGCTCCCCCTGCTGTGCAGGAAGGAATGGAGGTGAAGTCAGAGTCCATGCTCTGTGCCTTCATTGGCGTGTGTGAGGCGTGGTGCCTTTTTCTATGGTAGGAGGGGGATTCTCATCATTAAGAGGGTTGAGGGTGAAATTATACCAGGTATTGGGTGTTTCCTGGCTCAAATGATGCGCATGATGAATATTACTTCCTTCTCCCATTGATTACTCACATCCCTCACTCCCATTCTCAGGTAGTTTCTTTCTTTGCATTTGAAAATTTGACATGAAAAGTGGCTTTCAGTCCCCATGTGTTCAGAAAACAGCACTATCCAGTAGAACTATCATGCAAGTCATCAATGTGAGCTAAATGTGTAACTTAATTTACTAGTTAACCATGTTTAAAAAGCAGGAAGAAATATGGGGCACCTGGGTGGTTCAGTCAGTTAAGTGTCCAACTTTGGATCAGGTCATGATCTCATGGTTTGTGAATTCGAGCCCCAGGTTGGGCTCTGTGCTGACAGCTCAGAGCCTGGAGCCTGTTTCAGATTCTGTGTTTTCCTCACTCTCTGCCTTCTCCCCTCATTCATTCTCCGCCCCCCCTCCAAATAAATAAACATTAAAAAATAATTTTAAAGGCAGGAAGAAATAGATGAAATTAATTTTGGTAGTGTATTTATGAATATCATTTCAACTTACAGTCAATATAAAAATCACCAATGGGATATTTAATTTTAAATTTTTTCTTTTTTGCATAAGTATGGAATCCAGTGTGTATTTTACCCTTAAAGCAGGATGCAGATGGACTTGTTGTATCTTGAGTGCTCAGTAGGCACAGTGGCTAGAGGCTACTGAACAGCACAGCTCTCTGCTTCTCTGACACTGGGCATCCTTGAATTCAAATCTGACACCACCTCCTTGGACTCAGCGTAGACCCTATAGGTGAAGGGCTGGGTCCTACAAGACTGCCTCTTCACATGCCAGTCTCAAGTCCTGGCCCTCCCATACTTCTGACCAACTGGCTGTAAATTAGGGGTTCACGTGACTCCCTCATTAAGTTTGATAATTCGCTGGAGTGACTCACAGAATTTCCTATCAGTGGTTTATGACAAAGGACACAGGAACAGCCAGAAGGAAGAGGTGCATAGAGGAAGGTATGGGGCAGGGGGAGGCACAGAGCCTTGATTGCTTCTCCATGCCTGTCACCTTCCTTGCACATCAGTGTGTTCCTCAGGAGCTCCCTGAATCTTGTTCTGGAGTTTTTATGACCCAATCTCTAGCCCCACACCCTTGGTTGTTGGGGGCTGGGGCTGAAAGTTCCCACCCTCTTAATCCTAGGATTGGTCTTTCTATGCCAGCCCCCATCCTGAAGACAGCCAGGAGCCAACCCTGAGTCACTTCATTAGCATATACCTGGGCGTGGTCTTACAGGGCTGGTTCTGCATAACAAAAGGCATCCCTATCACTCAGGAAATTCCAGGAGTTTTGGGAGCTCTGTGCCAGGAACCGCAGAGCAAAACCAAATACATTTTTTATTATACCACACCAGGACAGCCTGAGAATGCCTTCCCTCCCTTCTTCCTCCCCAGCTGGCTGTGCCCTATTTAAGAACACTCTTCTCCTCTAAAACAGCTGATGCATTCTTATTTTACATTCTTCTCTACCCTCTCTTGACTAATCATGACTGTGCTGCTAACTCCCCCAGTTCTTGGTTCTCAGGAAGCAAATGTAGGAAAGATACAGTAACATTTCTAGGGAAGCTTACAGATACAAACTGACTAAATGTAGCACAAAAATGACGACTCTACTTAATAAAACTTGCAGAAGAATAACTCTGCTATAGCAAACAGGCATCTAGGCTGCAGATTTTCTAATAAATGGAACGTGTGGCTAAAGCCACCACAACACCTCCCAGTGCCCGCCCTGAGGAGTCAGGCTGTCCAGGCACCTGCATGGCTTGGCACATGTGCTTTGAGACTTTACTGATAAAATTAGTGCAAGAGGAAAACGAGAGAAAAATTAGGATTTTTATTCCTTATGTAGTCTTTGGTCTCCCTTGCTTGCATGATGTGTCTGTATTCTTAATGTTTAGTACTCTGCTTGCTCTTGCAATTTTAAATTCAGGGTCCTGGAACAAGACAGGCGGGGGCAGATCTTGGTTCGTCACGAGGACTGGGACTTGGGGACTTGGGCCTCAGTTGTTTTTGCTGGAGAATGGACTGTTATGAGGATTAAAATGTGTAAAAACACTCAGACCGTGTGTGGCACATGACATTATGTAAGTATTATTGGATTTGTTTACTTACACCATGTAAAGCACTAACAAGTAATGAAAAGGTATATTGCAGCAGGAATAAGAGGGAATGGTGGCAGAGAATGTCTGGGAGCTGTGTAAGTGGGGTGTGGCTGCTAAAGGACTTCTAAGAATCAGGTTTTTAAAAATCTTTCTTTCTTTCTTTCTTCTTTCCTTCCTTCTTCCTTCCTTCCTTCCTTCCTTCCTTCCTTCCTTTCTTTCTTTCCTTGCTTGATGGGACAGAGAGAGAGGGAGAAAGAGAATCCTAAACAGGCTCCATGCCCAGCTCTGAGCCCAATGTGGGGCTCTATCTCACAACCATGAGATCTTGACCTGAGCAGAAATCAAGAGGTAGATGCTTAACCGACTGAGTCACTCACGTGCTCCAAGAATCAGTTTTAAAAAAAAATACATAATATTTTGGACATGGCTTACTTCAGATTCTTTAAACCTTAAGGGCATGATTAAAATTTTTCTTAGTGTGACTTAAGTTAGAAGCAGACTCAGTAGCTCTATCTGATGTTAAAGATCTTTTTAAAGATTGGTGTTTGTATTTGGCTATTATCTTTCTGAGGGGTGTATGTGATAAAGAGGTATCAGTGATAAAATACCATGTTTTTCTACAAATAAGAAGGGCTGAAACGTACTGAAAGGTGTATGTGTGTGTGATCAAAAATGATCACATTTAAATAATTTTTTTAGGAATAGAAGGCCACAGGATGTCATTTCTAAAGGGTTGTAGGTGGACTCTATAAACATGGGTTGTCTATAAAAGAATGAGGTCATGATTCAGAGTGATTCACATGCTAAGTCACAGAAAGCTATCTTGCCTAGGATGTGGACATTGATAGTCTGAGGTATTTTTATTATTATACATTCCAATGTCTTTATTTTAACAGATCAAGAAGAATATTCTTGAAAATATGTTTAGCCTTTTAAATATTTCAGATATTCATGAAAGTCATTTTGGGGAAGTAAGCTATATTGCATTAAATTGTTTTTTAGATTGCTTATAATTTCAGGGTTTTAAGAAAATATTTATGGGGGGGAAGGGCACAGAGAGAGGGAGAGAGAGAATCCCAAGCAGGTTCCATCCTGTCAGCACAGAGCGCAACATGAGGCTCAAAGTCATGAACTGTGAGATCATGACCTGAGTGGAAATCAAGAGTCAGACGTTTAACCAACTGAGCCACACAGGTGCCCCTATAATTTCAGTTGTCATTGTTGATAGTCCCGATGATAATATCATTTCTGCCCTCCCTCATATTTTTTTTCATTCTGACTTTATAGTGAGAAACATGCATCAGAGTTATATTTGGGACAAATCTTTCAAGAATGGTTTCCCATTCTTTCTCATCAAATGGCTGGAGTGAAAACTAGGTTCTTTTCTTATGATGAGAGGGTAATTTTGTTCAAAGCCAGTGTTTCTTAAATCGAGTCTGTCTTAGCTTGAGCGGCTCTAACTAAATACCATACACTGAGTGGTAACAGCAGCAGACACTTGTTTCTCACAGGTCTGGAGGCTGGAAGGCCAGTGTCAAGGTGCCGGCTGACTCAGGGTCTGGGGAGGGCCTGCTTTCCTGGCTGGAGATGGCTCCCTTCCTGCAGTGTCCTTGAGAAGCTGAGAGAGAAGGGGCTCTGGTCTGTTCCTCTTCTTATAAGAAGCCTTTCTTATAAGGGCATTATAAAAGTGACCTACAGTTACATCTGTTGAAATACCATCGCCCTGGAGATAAGGGTTTCAACAGGTAACTTTGGGGAAGACACATTCAGTCAGCAGCAGAAGCCACTGAGACTTGCTTTGGCGTCATAACCCTTTTTTTTTTTTTTTTTTTTTTTTAGCAAAGGCAGGTACCTTGGCTTAATACCACTTGCTGCTATTTCTAACTTATTTTCTTCCATCTGAATTAAAAATCCTCTGGTGTCAAAGCCTCCTTCCCTTTGTCAGGCCCTCCTATCTCTCAAATCTGTATTTTTCCCTACAGCTGTTCCCAGAAGCTTTCTCAGGCTGACTTCCTCCCGCCCAGGGCAGTTGGAGGGCCTGATTTTCCATTTCCTCCCTGCCACCCTCCAAAGATTAAGCCTTGTAGAAGTGTACCGGAACTTTTCAGCTTGAAGGCTTTGGGAACTACAGCCTGTAAGGTGCCCCTGTCTGCCAGGCTGCCTGTGGCAGAAAGGGTAGGGGTTTTGGCTTACCCGAGGCAGATGGTCTCAGGGTTGGTGGAGAATTGAGAGTACTGGTTTAGCAGTTTCTTATCAGGATATTCCCAGCCGCCTCTCTGAGCCTCTTGGGAACTCTTGACCTTTCTGGCCCCAAGTTTGAGAACCATGGATTTAGACTGTTGATTTTCACTTTCTCAAGGCTCAGCTCAAACACTCAGCCTGCTTATTTAGTCCCCAGAGAGAACCTTCCAACCCATTGTAATGAAGAGCACTAAACAGCCTGTGCATCTCTGCCTAAGAAGGGACACTTTACTCTCTTCCTTCTCAGTGGATGTGGGTGTGCTCCTGGGTACCCTCCAGCCTCTCCCAGCTATAGTCTGTCTTGTCTCAGATTCTTCAGAAGTGACTGCATCTCCGGTTCTGCCACCCCCACCCTCACCTGAGCTTGGGGTCTGCCTCACATTTTGACACACGACTACACCAAGCAAGGATGTGAGTTTCACTGCCATCAGCACTGGGTCATCATCATAGAGGACACGGAAAGAAAACAGCCAAGCTGTGTCGCCTCTGATTTCAGGGAGACTGAGGCATTCCAGCCTCGTGCTAGAGTTTTGCTTCCTGAGTGTCTTTCTGGAAGTGGCTGCTTCTTCGCATTCCATTTACACCGTGGGTGCAGCTGAGTGTTGCATTGGATGGAGCCTGCATCCCACCCCGAGTGCTGTCCTTGTTCCTGGTCTTGTGGTCCTGCCTCCTCCCCTCCACTGTTGTCCCAGATAAAGCCAAGGGCCATCATTGTCATTTCCCTCCCATTTAAACTCACAGCAGTTTCTTGTCTCTTCCAGCAGTGTTAGCTCCCATGTCCCTTGGCTTTCCAGCCACGGCTTCTAGGCAGACCGTCCTCCCGATTGAGTGAACGTGCAGGTCCCATCCTGTCTTGCTCAGGCCACTTTTTCCCGGGAACACCCCCTTCTTTCCTGTGTTGTTTGTGACCATCGACCGTGTATGCGGAACCTGCTCAACAGGTAACTTCAAGTTCAGTAGAAAGACTCCTGTGGTGTCTGTCATCTGTGCCACTTTGTACTTTAAATCTTTCCTATAGTAGTTCCGGTACCATAGCCATAGCATCTGTGAGTTTGTTTAGGCTGGTGACTGGTGACTGCTTATAAACAGCAGACATTTGTTGCTCACTGTACCGGAGGCTGCAAGTCCAAAGTCAGGGTGCCAGCACGGTCGGTCTGGTGAGGGCCCTCTTCTGTATGGCAGACTTCCTGAATCCTCACAGGGTGGAAGGGCAAGGATGCTCTGCAGGGTCACTTTGTAAGGACACCCTCATGACCTAAGCTCCTCCCAAGTCCCCTCCTCCTAACACCATCACCTTGGGGGTCAGGATTTCAACATAAGATTTTGGGGCAGGACACATTTGAGGCATCTCCTTGGCACATCACAGTGCGTTACTTAAATGCTGTAGCTTCTTAATGTGTGAGTACCTTTTCCTTGAAAGATTTCAATTGTCAGTCACCCATTCAACAAGTATTTGAGTGTCTGCTGTGCGTCAGGCGGAGTTTTAGGACCTGGCGATCCTGCAGTGGAAAAGGCGGGCCCAAGCCCATGCTCCCAGGAGTTTGCACCCAGTGGCTTCTTGGAGAGTGACAGTAGTGTGGCCTTTTGTTCTGCTCTTCTGTACTCCTTTGAGTAGTTGAGTCATCATTTGTGTAACTGATTTATTTTGCTTAAGGAAAAAAAAATAAAGCCTCCACGTAGATCATAAGAAAAATGCCAGGGATACCAAATGAAATGTGCATCTAGCAATCTGACATGAGGGAAGGATGCTTTAGGTACCTGAGACCTGAGTCCTCCGCTCAGTCTCAGGACCCCTGTCCCCTTCGAAGCAGTTCTTGCTTTGCCTGGTGTGATGGCAGTCTGACCGGTGCTCAGTACTAGAAAATACTTCGAGCACATATAAAATTTGACCACGTATAAAATTGATGTATTTAAGAATTTGGTAGCCGACCTGTGAAAGGTATAGGGATGCTTTTTATGCCCTGATTTGCTCAGTCCCTGGTGTCGTGTTTGATTGTCTGGCAGGGCAGATGGCCACTGCTGGTCTGTTCAGCCATAGCCAGGGTAGCCACACAATTACAGATGCGACTGCAGAGCCCGTCCTCCATCATGGGCAAGGTGGGCGCGGGTCTCAGCTTGCCTGGGGCCCGGGCATCACGAAAATCTGTGTCACAAGCAAACTCAGTTTTAACTCACGTGTATTTAGCCGCCGTGGGAGGCATCTGTGGGACCCTGGTTAATACATAATATATCATCTATAAAGCAACCTTTCTTTTGAGTTATATGTTTGTGTAATGAAATATGGCTTAAGAAGTTGTACATGATGTATAATTGAAAAAATGCTTTCAAAAATCATTACCAGGTTGACTTATTTAGAAATGAGGTAACGTCATGTCATCCGAATACCTTGTGATCTGGTTTCGGCTTAACTTCATTTTGTAAAGGTAATAATAAATGACGTGCGTTGAGGAGTGGTGTTGCTATGCCAGTCCTACGCGAAGTAATTTGCACTGTATGTGACACAAGGGTGCATATTTGATGAGAATTTGCTTGTTTTATGTGGATCTTAAATTCACAGCAGGAAACTCTGAAGCACGGAGAATAGAATAGAATTCCCAGTGTGCATGTCACTCAGGTTCGGCAGCTCAGAGCCCATCACTCACTTCCCTCCCCTGCGCTCCCCACTCGGCAATTGTAAAGTGAATTTCAGATGTACATTCTTTCTTGGTATTAGTTTTAACCAGAATGTAACTTTTAAATTTAACTTCCCATTGGTTTGTTCGAACTTGCTTTTCCTCCAACTTTGCTCGTTTTTCTCAGTTGCCATTATTGAACCTTTGTAAGTTCTTCCTCGTCTCTTTTGGGTTTTAAACATTATTTGTGAGCTTATGGTTTAACTTAAGTAGTTTCTGCTATAGATAAAGGAGCAGTCTCATGGTACCTTTAAGTGAAGAATATTCCCGCTAATTATACCCTTTTGAAAATTAGGGTTTCTTTCCTCCTTGACCTCCCTTCTTGGTGCAATTAACCAAGAGCACACGCCTTCCCGTGTGTAAGTTTTGGGAGCTACATCCGTTCAACTGGATTCTTTTAATGTGATTTTTTTTTTTTGTACACTAATCATGCTCATAATTTCCTCATCTGTAAATGCGAGAGTTGAAATAGCTGGTTGTCAAAGGGCCCTTTTGGTTTTGTGGTTATAAAAAAAAGCCCCCACATCTAGCAGAAGGCATAATTGTTGGGACCATCAGTTGCTTTGGGAGTGAATGACTTCTATCTAGGGAATGATTTGAAGAAAATGTTATTTAGGTTTGGCCTATTTTGGCATAGCACCACATGTGTCCCTGACTGTGGGCCACCTCTGGGGAGAAGTGGGTGTGGGAAAGCCACGTGTGATCCTCAGAACCGACCCCCCCCCTCAGGAATTCCAGAGGTCTGCTCTGTTGTCTGATGTCACCAGTCTCTCCCACTTCCCTTTTGTGTCCTGGGTGGCGGTGGGAGACCCCCAACTTTTGTTCCAGCTATAGTCATCCTGCCTCCCAGAATTTCTGTAACAAAGTCAGTTACCCGTGCCTTTGTCCCTTATTTCTACAAACATTACAAATGTTTCAGGGCCCTCTGTCACGAGGCATATGACAGGTGGGCCATCTGGCTGGCTGGTGCAAGGTCACCCAGCTGTCAAGACTGCTTCCTGTGCCTCGCCTCCCCACCCAAAGAGGGCTGCTCTCTGGCCCAGCAGGGGGCCTTGATGACATTTTGAGCATGACCAGAAAAAGGAACTTGTGGATTTTCTTCTAGGTGTGGTCACCTGAGTGACTGATGCAGGCTAGCTAGCTGTGTTCTTCCTCCAGCCCGCCCAGCTGGTTGGAGCTCACTTATGCTAGCAGGGTGATTGATGTCAGCTCTGCCCAGGCTGCAGGGACCTTTAGCCAGCAGACCACAGGTGACAGGTGAGGAGAGATACAGCCCTCTGGTTTCTTTCTGATTTGACTCAACTGAGAGTCACCACTGCCAGCCATAATTTTTCAGATGGCCTCTGCTTTACTCTGGCCGTGAGGTTCTTTCTGTCCTCTTTGGGGCCTCTCTGGTTGCAAAAATAGAAACGTCCTAGGTATTTCAGATGTGCAAAGTCTAGTCCAGGGAATGGTAATAAAAGTGCATGAAGGGCTGAAGGAGCCAAAGGAGGAAGACGTGTTACCTAAAGACCAGAAACCGAGAAAGTTTCTGCTGGCTTCTAGGTCCGCAGGAACAAAACAAGGACATGGGAATCCCCCAGAACCCAGGAGCAGACGCTCCCCACCGTCGCTCCCCCACCCCCAGCAGGAAGCCTGAACTGCTGTTCTGCCCTAGCAGCTAAGCACAGCCTGAGCCTCAGCAACTTGCTGGAACAGCATTGCCACTGCTGTTTTAGAACTACCCTGCTTGCCAGGAGTGGGGGTGCGCTGGGAGGGGCAAGTCCTCACTCTTCCTCCTGCCTTTTAATGTTGCACCAGGGCCTCTCTTTGGCAGAACCTAACCAAGAATCCAGCTGGCAAGGGCCTGGGAAATGTAGCCTCAGTGGTACAGAGGAGAGCATGGTTGGGTAGTAGTGGTTTGGATGCCAGGTCACATCTGGCACAGGGACTCTCCAGAGTGTGGGCGGAATGAAACGACCTGGTGCCCCCTGGCATGTAGGAACAAATGGTGGCCACTGTTTCATCTTCTCTGCGTGGCATCACTAGAAATGGACTAATGATAAGATGTTCATCATGCATCGTGCAGACTGCACTCCCAGGAAGGTATGGAAACCAAAACAAAAAGTTGAACACAAGTGTTTTGGCTAATAGCAATGAATACAAATGACTCTTGCAGCTGCACCGTGGGGAAGTCACCAGCCATCCATGTGTGCGCTGCGCACCTAGGTGCTGTTGTATATAAAGACTTGGTGAGGGGACTGCGGTTCCCTCTGGTGCACAATGTCATCGGTGGAGGGCCGGAACCACTCTTTGAAGCCCTGGGACACACTGTTCAGTGTTGACAAGCAGGAAGCAACCACGAGCTCTCCTGCACAGCCCTGCCGAGGCGCAGCTTGGCACTACTGATGGTAACGAGGCTCACACGACAGCAGAGCGGCTTCGCATATCCATTCAGCCCCTGCTTCCCCTCTTCCGCTAATAGGAAGCTTTCCTGTTGTAGATCCTGACTTGATGCGGCTCCCCGGATCCCCAGATGCCATGTTCGCATCTGGGCCTCTTCTCCCAGTCTCCCCGCATTGTTCTCGGAGGAGCTGGTACCCCTCTTGAGCTCCCTGATGCAAGAGACGGAGTTGTCCTAAGGGCAGGGTCTCGGGGGTGCGTGGGGGGACTGGGAAAGCCACCCTGTATCTCTGCTCTGCCTCTGTCTATACCCTGCAGACTGGCTTCCCTCCCCTAGCGGGAAAATGTGGTGGGCAGTCCCCAGCCACAGCACGGAGGCCCTGTGCCTAGCAGAGTGTTCTGTACTCTGTCTCTCGGTTGGCCCTTCTTTGGTCCAGGTTGGTCAGGTGCCCACCCTGAGCTGGTCTGTGGACCATCCCCCGTGAGGGAGGAGGAAGGTGTCCTGGAGAACATGGCTGCCCTTTTGATGTGTGCTTGGGGATGGGAAGAAGGGCATTGAGGGCAGAGGGGAAGCCACTGTTCTGGGCAGCCTCCCTCTGGACTTTTTCCGAGCAGGCTTGCACAGAGTAATGCCGGCGCTGTGGCCACATCAGCTATCTGGGCAGCGTCAGCTGGAGCCCTAGTGCGTTTCTCCTTGGACCGTAGGAAGTAATGCCCTTGTAACTGCTGGCTCTGTGCAGAAATCGAGCTCATGGTTATCTTAAAAAGAATGTCATGAATTAGCTCCAAGAATATATATATTCTTTTAAACTCAGAAATTTGGTTTTCGTGAAGTATTAAATTGAGAAATTATTGAGAATAATTTGATTAGGAATTGTTAGTAAAATGCGTGAATTCGAGTCACTCATGAAAAGAACAAAGAAGATAACACTCAGAGCTTTTAATCTTTCTGCCTGAATTTAATTAAAGGGGATACTTTAAGTCAATTGCCCTTATCATCCTTTATCTATCAGTGCAGCAGCAACCCCCTCTCCCCCTACTAAGTGAGAGGCTGCAGCGCTATGGCAAAAAGTGGCTTCTCGGCACAGAATATAGTCCCTGAACCCAGACACGGTAGAGGACCCACTCATGGCTCCACGGGTGGGCGGGCGGAAGAGAGAACTTGTTCCCCACCCACTGCGCATGGCACAGGTGCAGGAAAGGCATAATGAATGCTGGTTTTATTCCACCAATAATGCAGCTTTTGAATCAGACCTTTTGGTTAGGGTATGGTTTAAAACGCGCACTTCTGTATGAGCACACGTACATCCCTAGCAGGACGTTTGTTTTGTGGAGTTCATACAGTCTGTAGGATGGGATTCATTTTCTTAGCTGTGCAAAAGGAGGAACCGACGTGCGAAAAGCAGCGTGGGGATACCACCGCCTGCGTGGGTGTGTGTGATCAGACTCCCTTCTGCTGGCTTACATAATACCATATACACACCCACGCGCTTTACAACTGAGTGAATTCTCTGGACTTTGCTGTTCCTCTGTCATTTAATTCAGTTCTACCCTCTTTGTAAATTCTTCTTCCTCCCATTTTATTTAGTTTTGTTTTTCCTCATGATGTGGTATTGCTTTAACGAAAAATGTTTTGGATGCACTAGAAACGAGGCATACATTTTTTACTAAAACAAATCTCTGATTATGAGATTAATCAAGAATAATAAATAATGTAGAATATTTGAAAGGTATCGAAAGTGAACTTTTCAGTGAGAAAGCTTTACTTCCCAGCATTTACATTAAATGGGGGCATTGATAGTCATAAATACTTGGATATCTATCACCATATTTTCATAGTATGGTTTTCATATATGTAAATTTTTGTAAAAAACATGCACCCTTTTTATTTGGTATCTGGATTAAAATTCTTATTTTCGTCCTCAAATCCTGCTTCTCCCTCATGCCCTACATAGTGTCCAAACAGGTGTGGAATAAGGTGGCCGTCTTTCACCAGCACACCTTTGGGAGGAGAAAGGGGCACTATTAATAATTACGATGGGCCAATAGTCACAGACCAGGGCGTAGTGTGTGGTTGCCGAACCTTGAAAAACTGACCTTCTCTCTTTGCATTGCCCGGATCAGGCCTTTCTCTCCCACTTGGCTGTAGCCCTTTTGTCCTTTTGCTTCTGGACTCTACCCTCTCATCAACGCCTTTTATTGGTACCGGGCTTGATTTTCTAATACACAGATCTGGTTGTTTCACTTTTCTCCTTATAAGCCTCTGGGTCCCCATTTCATGATAAAATCTGGGCTCCTTAGGGTTATTAAAGGGCTGTAAAAATCTGATCTTTGCTTCATCTGCCACCATTTAGTACTTTTAAGATTTTATTAACTGATCACACTGGTCCCTTCCAATGAGGTCAGGCACTTTCCCACACTGTGCCTTTGCACATGCTGTTCCCAGTGTGTGGCCTGTCCCCCCTCCCTCCCCCCCCGCCACTGCTCACCTCCTTGCACATGGCAGGACTGAAATGGCATCTGTCCTTCGGAGCTCTGGATTACCCTAGAATTAGAACTAGTGGCCCTGTCCTAGGAGGCTTCCTGGGCCTTTCCTGTACATCTGTCTTTGAACACTCATGCACTTAACCTTAAGAGGCAGTACAGATCTGGTCCCCTGGTGTGGATCATGGCCTTCCCGCCTGGTGCTGTGTGACTTTCGTCTGGTAAGGCTCTTTGTGCCTCACTTTTCCTGTCTGAGAAATGGGGACGATGGTCATCTTTATCTTCTAGGAGAGTTGTAAGGTTCATAAAGAGTGGTGCCTGAAAAGAGCCTGTTAGTTGGCATGTGATAACCCTCCAGTCAGTGTTGTCTGTGTCTAGTGGTAGCGTCACCTCTCTGTGTCCATGTCCATTTCTCCAGCCGGCACCTGAGTCCATAAGTAGAAGGACTCTGGAGGCGAAGTCAGGCTCGCTGGGTGTTTGCTGAATGAACTGGTGTACGTGCACATATACTAATCCCAGTTTATTTCTGCTGTTACGCTTTGGGTTGAGATCAGATACATAGAGCTGCTGGTTTCTTTAGTATCAACGCAACAGTGTCTGAGGGACCTGAAGACACTGGGTCCCTTAAATCAAGCGAGGGGCTCGAGGACAAAGACCTGATTTCCCCATGGGGTTTGTCCCCTCCCTCACTCCATTCTTGCTAGGGAAAAGCTGGGGAAAGGGGAGGAAGGATGGCC
Source organism: Cryptoprocta ferox (assembly GCA_028646485.1). Taxonomy (NCBI): domain Eukaryota; kingdom Metazoa; phylum Chordata; class Mammalia; order Carnivora; family Eupleridae; genus Cryptoprocta; species Cryptoprocta ferox. The sequence goes on along the minus strand of CM053576.1, from coordinate 51,066,290 downwards.
ACATGCTAACCTGTGACCATGACTGGTTTAAAAGAGAGGAAGCCCCCAACACGGAGATTGTAGGTTATAAACCCAGCCTCAGCCTGGGAGTCAGGTTTCTATCAGAGTGGGAAGTCTCACTAGGTGGTTTCTTGCTCCTCCCATCACTGGTTTTGAATAGTTTGGGAGGGTGACTTTCCTGGTCTGGTCGTCAGCAGATAGGCTGAACGGGCCTGGGGACTAGTGATGGGCTCTCCTTTTGGCTGGGAGACCAGGCACATCCCCAATGGCCTCTCACAGACAAGAGGGGGCCAGTCATCTGCCTGCCCCTTGCCACTGGTGTTTCTTTATAACCAGTCCTGCGCCTTCCACCTCTCCATCGCAGGTAATCATTGGGCCGAAGGCCTTTTGAGAACTTGGGGGGGGAAACGCTGTATATACTCAGCACTCTTTTCTTTCTTTCTTTCTTTCTTTTTAAATTTTTTGATGTTTATTTATTTTTAAGAGAGAGAGACAGAACACGAGCTGGGGAGGAGTAGAGAGAGGGAGACACAGAATCAGAAGCAGGCTCCAGGCTCCCAGCTGTCAGCACAGAGCCTGACGCGGGGCTCGAACTCACAAACCATGAGATCATGACCTGAGCCGAAGTCGGACACTCAACTGACTGAGCCACCCAGGGGCCCAGCACTCTTTTCTTAATTGTGAAAGTTAATTGAGGTGCAACACAAGTCCTTACCTCAGGAATGCTGGCCACACATCATCGTGTCTATGTTCCCATCACCCTGCTCTTGAATTCCACTCATAGCTAGCGTCTGGCTTTAGTACTTTTCTTTCTTTTTACTTTGTTGGAAAGTAAGGCAGGTGGTTTTAACATCCTCGCAAGGTCTGCTGTGCTTGCTGCCGAAGCATCCGGGGAAACAGAGCAAGCCTGAGTCTTAGCTGCTGCTGAATTCGAGGTAAGGGGGCTCCGGCAAGCCTCACTGTGGGTTAAAATACGCACTTATTGAAAACTGAACAGTAATGGCAATGAAAATGTTCTGAGTTGTGTTTAGAGGTGCCAAAACGACCATTTGTAATGTTGCCTGAGTGTGGCTGTTCCCCATCCCTCCTTCCCTTGGGGAACCTCATAAATTGTCATTAGAAAAGAGGCTTTCCTTAACTTCCTTCTAGCATGTGTGTGCTTTGAACCCATCTTCTCGAAACCCAGGAGATGGACAGCCTTCCCCACAGACTTGAGCTCATGCCTTGTTAGCCCTGCTTCATGTAGAAGGTGCTCAGGAATGCCGATGGCCGCTTCAGGGAGCACTTGGCTGGGGACCGTGAGAGATTCTCTGGAAATGAAGAGTCTAGGTGTGTGCCTTGCAGGAATACCTTGTTACAATTCAGTGAGCCAATCACAACAGTAGGTACTTTTCTACCTATGCAGGATGAGGGTGGAAGGCAGACAGTAAAGTAAGGTCTGCACATGCTGGGGGCATCCAGCTCTCCATCAAAGTGTCCCCTCTGCACAGGTAGAAGGAGCTGGGTGGGGGTGGGGCAGGGGCACAGTGTGGCATCGCACCTAATGCTGCTACTGGCTGCCCTTTGCTGCCACATTCCCTAATGCCAGCATAGGACTTAGCTAGATGTACCAAGTTTGCCTTAACTGCCAATCCTTTCTGAAGAGTGCTCGGTAACTTGTAAAGCATTCCATTCCATATGTTAGGTGCTTTAGGTCAGTTACACGGGTAAAACCGTGTATGTTAGTAACTTGTTGGAGCTCATAATGTTACTCTTGTTTTGATATTTGGGTTTTAATACATACCCGTACCCACTGGGAGTGATTTTCTGTTGACTTTCCTCTGTGGAAGCTTTTTAATTCTATGTAAATGATTAAGTAATTTCTTCTGTTATTTCTTCTGAGCACCATAAGTTTTGGAGAACAGTGTTTCGTGGTCATCGAGTCTGGTGTTTATTGCATTATGTTTCTTTCCTCAGAAATATACAAGCACTTGTCTGCTCAGAGGTGTTTAATTTCTTTGATCATACTCTAAAAGAGACTGTTCATGCTCTGTGTATGTCTTTGCAGCCATTTTAAAAGCCCTTAAAATGCTTGAAGAGAAGATCATCTGGTTCTTTCTCCCAAGTTTGGTTTGGGAGAGTTTGGCGTCAGAGCTTTTGGCTCTCTGATGCATCTTCCAAGCCACTGGGCTGTGGGGTGTGTGGACAGGGCAGGCTGGAGCCTTCTGGAAGGGTGGCTACCTTCTGGCCTGGGAAGTAGCTCCCGTATCCCCAGAAACTAACTACGTGCCTTTTCTAGGGATGTGGCCACAAAGTACCACAGATTCAGTGGCTTAAAGCAACAGAAGTTTATTGTGTCACAGTTCTGGAGGCCTGAAGTCTGATGTTGACAGGCCACAATCCCTCTGACACCTGCAGGGGAGAACCCTTCCTTGCCTCTTCCTAGCCTCTGGTTGCCCCAGAGGCTGGGGTTCCTTGGCTTGCAGCTGTGGTCTCTGCCCTCATCATCTTGTGGTGGCCCCCATGGGTCTCTGTCTTTTTGTTGTTGTTGTTGTTGTTGTTGTTGTTAATCTTTATTTTTGAGAGAGAAAGACAGAGTACAAGTGGGGGAGGGGCAGAGGGAGAGGGAGACACAGAACCTGAAACAGCCTCCAAATTCTGAGCTCTCAGCACAGAGCCTGATGTGGGGCTTGAACCCATGAACCATGAGTTCATGACCTGAGCTGAAGTCTGATGCTTAACTGACAAGCCACCCAGGTGTCCCAGATCTCTGTTTTCATATAAGGACACCATTCATACTGGGTTAGGGGCTCACCCACTGTGCTCCCTTGCAACACGTGCTGTTGGGAGGTAGAGAAGAACACGGATGCAAGCTTTCTCTGTTAGGTGCTGGCCTGTCCCTGGAATGGGCTTTTACAACTGCAGCATGACAGGTGAAGTCCGAGGACACCATCATCACACCAGGGCACTCCAGGGGGAATGTGGTGGCTGTGGAAAACTAGCCTCCTGTCTGTTAGAGGAGGAGACATCTAGCAATTTACATGAATCCCTTACAAAGTTGCTTTAGATAAGTCTCATTTCTGTAAATAAAAATATCGCAGCTAGCAAAAAGCAGTTTGGTCTTGTTTTACTTTCCTGAAGTTAAATGCAAAGTGTAAAAGTTGACATATACATATTCCGTGACTCACAGTCTTAAATGGCATGCCCTCTTCATCTGATCACTGTCTGGATGACCCAGGTGTGGAGAGAACTCCTTTCCTTACAGGCCACCTGTTCTACCACATCAGCTGCATTTGGGCTTTCACAGAGAACAGAAATATATGTCCTTGTCCAGCACGAATTTCTAGCACGCGTGGGTGAACAGAAGACATGCCTGTTACCGTTTTTGTAAAGGCAGTTTTAGATGTGATCCAGTGGTCATTGATTCTGTTGAAAATGTTACTCTGCTCTTAGGAGAACATGGCATTTTTCACTTACATCTTTTCTCTAGTTGATGTAAGAACTTCCTTATCAATCGCAATGTGCTAACCGGCATATTTATGAACTAAAGGGGATCTTGTGATCATTTAGTTGGTTGGTTTTCCATTTTTAATTGGTGAGGTGTTTTTTAGTGGCAAAAGTAACAGCACATAAGGGATGACTTGCCTGTAATCCCCAGGATGGAGGCATGGTTAGCAGTCTCTATGTTTTTTTGTTCCTGTTCATATGTTGGTTACGCGGTAACCGTTCTACAGGTCAATCTGAGTTGCCTTTGACAGAATTTTAGGCAAAAAGTAGAGCTAGTGATTGCATGGTGCCCTCACACGGAGATCCAGCCCTGTTGCTCACATACAGGGTGCTTTCTATTTAGGGTAAAAGTAGCTCGATGCAGAGCTGACTCTGAGCTGGCTTAGTTGCTGGCTGTAAACTGTGCACACGGTGTGACACGTGTTCATTTGTTTAGCCAGTGAGAAGCATTTCCTCCTGCACATTGAGCGAGGGGTGAAGGGGCGAGGAGAGATTAATTTGCTTACATAGCACATTGTTTCAGATTTCCTTTTCAGGCCAGAAAGTGTTGGTACTCCTTCTGTTGAAGTCAAGGGGCATGCGACCTTCAAGAGCCATTTCTACATGCGTTTCTGCCATGTGCTAGAGACTGTGCTAGGACTGCCCAGAGGAACGGCGCATTGTTCCAGCCTTGCCATGTCCTAGCAGGGGTGGCGGAGGAGTATACAATGTGAAGAGGTTTTCACAACACAAGGGAGCATGAATATACTATTATCATTTGTATATACTACTAACTGCTAACATTTCAATGGAGCATGTGAATGGGTCAGGCCATTGTAAGTGCTTTCCATAAAAGATTCTTGCTCAATCTAGTGGAAACTATAGCACCTTCAAAATTGGGAACAAAGGGTATGAAAATTTGGCTTCTGGAGGGAATGCCTGTCTCCCTGCTCTGGGTCTGGTGTCCAGCCATCGCTCCCGGCCCCAGGGATTGGGCAGGGTAAGTGATCACTAGCATTTCTGACATTTCCCATTTCAGTGTTCTTAAGAAGTACAGAGGTATTTCATCCTATAATACTGATAATGTGGCTAAACTTAAGAAATTGTGAATGCAGGTGGGCAGCCTCACAATTTAAAATGTTTTTTGGAGCAGGCATTTGGTTCGGGGTAAGGTGGTTGGGAGCCCAAGGTGGCCATGGTGTTTGTGTACCAGTGGGAAAAGAATGGAGGACGGTCTCCCCTCCGCACCAAGGAGCCAGGTGGAGGCTTCCTTCTCCTGTGACGTCTGTAGCCATAGAAAACAGTCATGGTGTTGTCATGGGAGGGACATATGAATGTAATTCCTATTAATCACAAAGGTAAAATTAAAACAGAATAAAAGGGACTCAGTCAAAACATATCCAATAGCAGAAATTTAATGCTGCCTGGTTTACTTCCTCTCTAAGCCTGAATGGACCCACAGATGGGTTTTCCTGCCATGAAATAAGGGGCAAGTTAAGTGTAAAACAGCCGGAATAGAGTAGGGCCGCTGAGCTAGCTCGTGTGACCAGCCTCAGTGTCGGCTCAGGTATTTGTAGCCTTCCCACTGAGTCTGGGGTCGCCTTGCCCTGTGCAGGGTGATGTTTGCTTTTATGCTTTGTAGGAAAAAGCCCAGGAGAGCTCGGTCACATGCAGAATGTCACCCCTGGGCTAGCAGGAGGTTGGGCGGAGGGTGCTTAATTCCCAGTAAGCGTGATGTCTGTTTATTTATTTGTTCTTATCTGGCGTGCTGAAGAAAATGGATGATTATAGCTGGTAGCGGTGAAATACTTTGTGTCCTGAAAGACACTCCAGGGAGACACAGATCATTCAACCCAGACCATTTTCCCCTGTATATTTTATCTTTCACCTATTTTTTTTGCATCTTTTCATTGTGTGTGTCTGTGTGTGTCCACTCTTTGCCCATCTGTCGATTTTCTCATTTACCTTCTGCCTTATTTGCCTTATTTTCATGTCCCCTCCATTGTACATTTCTCTATCAGTTAATTAATTCACTCATCCAGCCTTTTATCGATCATCTCTTCTGTGGAGGGCACCACGATTAGTGTTGTGGATGGAACGGTAAATTGCAGACAGTCTCCGCCCCTGATATAGGGAAGAAAGAGATCTGTATACAGATGGCTCTGATACCAAACAAAACACTCATTTTGAGTCTACATAATAGCAACAGTTATCATTAACTGAGCAGCACTTGCTGTGAGCCATGTCTGGCCATAAGCGCTCACTCTTTTCTCCTGGCCCTGGACAGGTGGGGTACAGGGTGGGCTTACTGGCTCAGGCCCGTCTGGGAGGGTCTCTGGGTTTGGAGACTTTGCCTCCAGCCTTGGGGTTGGCCTTGAACTCCACTTGGGTCTTGTGTCTGCTCCTCCCTGAGGCACAAGCCACTAGGGTGTTTCTTCAGCTCAGGGCCTGTGTGTGTGTTCAGGAGAAGGAAGAATTGCCACCATCACTGGGCTGTGAAGGAGAACTAAATCTTTTTGTAAAGGACCTGGCACGTGCCAGCTCACAGTATGGCTCTGGGGAGAGCTGAAGCCTGGCGCTTCCGGTTCCTGTCTCTACCACTGTCTGTCTTTTTTCTGCCTCCTCCAGGACTGGTCTCTGCCTCTTCCTCCCTCCCACCTCCCCAGGCTCCAGCGTCGCCCCATCCTGCGTCTCTTCCCTCCCCACTTGTCTTGGAGGCCAGGAGGGCTGCTCTCCTCCTGGTTGGCTCCCCCAGTGCCCGTCCCTGCCAGGCCCCTTGTAGCTGAGTGATCTTGGGCAGCTTTCCTGACCTCTGCTCCTTATCCACATCTCTCACGAGTGATCCGCTCTCAGTGATCTGCTCCGATCTGCTCAGTGCTGGCCCTGAGGGCTGTGTCAGACTCTGGAGGTGACCCCGCCAGGCCTCAGCTCTGGTGACTCCCAGAGCTCAGAGAGCTTCACCCGTGTTTACGATTGCATTGCTTTGCCTCTACTGCACCTGGGTCCTGGTCCTGGCCCCACCGAAGGGTGGTGGCAGCTCGGCAGCTGCCTGTTCCTTCTGCCCTCCTGATCCGTAGCCCGAGGCCCTGTGCTCCTCAACCAGCTTCCTCTTTCCTGAGTCCTTTTCTTCATACTGAAGGAGGGTCCGTTCAGTGCCGTGGAACGTGTGGAAACTCCAGACCCTGTTGGGATCACGTTGCTGGCTCTACCTGGGCCAGCTCCCTCATCTGGACTGAAGTGTGCACCCCTACCCGGTGTTCATTGTTGACGTCCTAGCCCCCTCGCATGTCTGTTTGGGGATAGGGCCCCGAAGGAAGTCCTCACGGTTAAAGAAGTTAACGGTGGGGTGGGGGGAGGGGCGATCTGATAGGACTCATGTCCTCCTGAGAAGAGCACCAGGAAACTGGCTGTCTCTCTGCCACGTGAGGACACCATGAGGCGCGGTTGTCTGCAAGCCAGGGACAGAGCTCTCAGTAGGAACCAAATCAGCCCACACCTTGATCCCTTGATCCGGGACTTTCAGCCTCCAGAACTAGTTAAAAATCAATTTCTGTTGTTTAAAGACCCAGTCTGTGGTATTTTATGTTAGTCCAAGCAAATTGATACAGTGAGCCTCCCTGGGCCCCTCACTGCACGGGAGACCACCCACTCCCCAACCCTTCCAAGGCCATCCCTGCAGCTGGGTTCCCTCATGCGAGAAATGAGGTCCCACTCTCTTGTCTTGACAACAGGGAGGGGTGGGATGGGGAGATGGAAACTGATGCTTTTTTTGCTTTACTTTGGACCCGTGCCCATTCTGTAAGGAACTTGTCCTCTGGCATGAGCCCGGCTCCTCTGTGATGAGGACCGCATGCAGACCCCTGGCTCCCAGGTCACTTGGTAGCAATTTGCAGGATGAGGGGGGATGGAGTAGATGCCTGCCTTTCATTTACTGCCCCCCAGAGGCCAGTTCTACTTGGGACCCTGCCCTAGATTGTATCTGCTGCACCAAGGTGCAGAAAATGGTGGGGGGATCTTCTAAGCACTGACTTTCTTTTTGTCTTTTGTTTATTTGAATTTGGGGGGTTTGGAAGCTGGAGGAAGGAGACCAGTTCTGAATACAGTTATGTGAATTGGAGATCAAAGTTAGACTCTATTGCTGTCATTGGTTTAAAGGGTTTTTTTGTGGCCAGGAAACTCCTGTACCCATAAAATACTCTCCGGTGGAGTAAGCCATTGTCTAAAAGTAGGTTAAAAGAAGAGGGAAATTCTTCTGTTTGCTGCCGTTTCTATCAGCTCCATTTAGATTATGCCTGTTCAGCCTTTTGCATCTGCTTAGGTTTTTCTTTCTCTTGTCTGGTTTGTATCCTTGAACTCATAGTCTATCAAAATGAACTTCTGTCATTAATGGGGATGTATATTCTGAGATTACTATTGCCTGTCTTCATCTCTTAGCAAATACTGTAAGTGATATTCATATGTGTATGTAGTTGTACGATATGGTAGGGTATTATTACCTAAGGTGCGTTAGAGAATCATATACGTTACATAAGACTCTTCTGTTGGCCAGGGCAGAACTTACTAACCGTCCCCAAGGTGCCTTCTCTGAGTTTCCTAGTTTTTGTTTCTTTTCTTGAAAAGTTCTGCATCCGTGGGGCACTTTGAACTGTGATATAAAGTACGCAGTTCTTGTGGCACCTCGGTGGCTCAGTCGGTTAAACATCTGACTTCGGCTCAGGTCATGATCTCACGGTTTGTGGGTTCGAGCCCCGCATTAGGCTCAGTGCTGATAGCTCAGAGCCTGGAGCCTGCTTCGGATTCTGTGTTTCCCTTTAAAAGTTCTATATGTGTAAAATGCATGCTTTTTTCCTAGTTTCCCTCTATTCCTTTTCTTCATTTTTAAATAGCTTTAAATCAGTTATAAGCCATTGTAGCTCAGGACTCTGTGCTTCAAGACAGAAGCCATCTGTATTAATTCTGGGCGTTTTTGACAGAGTAAGACTCTAGTCAGGGCAGTGGATCTCTTCTGCATTGCCTTGAGTTCTTAAAAATGCATTCTAGTTTTATTAACCTTATCAGAAGGCTAAGCAGATATAGACAAGCCCCAAGTAGAATATACAACGGCCGTGATGTACGTGTATTCTTACCCCAGGCCACCAGTCTCTTGTGCTAAGGCTGCCCTGGGTGCTGAGCTGTCCCATTCACCTTCCTCAGTGGGTAGACTGGGACCTTCCAGAGGGGTGAAGACCAGACCACGGTTGCATTTGTACATGCACTTGACCCAAGTGCACATAAAAGGTTTCATAACTTTTTTCAGTGAGAAAAAATTAACCTGTTTCTTTTGATCCAAATAAGAGAGTTCCTTCCAATTGAAGAACTGTTCCTTAGAGTCTTTTTGATGAAAATGATTCCCTTGGTAGATAACATCCTAATAGGGGCAATAAAACATGTCTGAGAAACACGTTGTGTAGTGTTTATTGCCCGTAATGAGCTCTTGTGAGGATCTGGCCCTGTAGTTCGTGGTTTTGAAACTTGAGTTTGTTCCAGATTAGCTGCTCCCACCTCCCAGTTTCTGTCTCAGGAGTCTGGGGTGGGCCCCAGCAATTCACATTTCTTAGAAGCTTCCAAATGCTCTGCTGCTGGTCAGGGCACACAGAGAGAACCTCTGTCCTGGCCACCAGAAGACACTGGCTACTAGCAGCAGTTAACTAAATATCCACAAATGGATGTTGACTTCTGTCTTCATTCACTGCCTGGAGGAGGAACATAGAATCAGAGCCTAATGTGTAGTATAGTCATGTGTTAAATGCAAATGAGCAGAAGTGGCTTATCTTGAAAACATCTTAATTTTTATTGCTTGTGCTTCGTGAAATGTTATTTCCCATTTGTAGAATGGGAAGAATTAAAAGTTGATTTGTGAGCTAAAAATACAGTAAGTTCCTTCTTCGTCAAAGCCCATAAATAGGCCTGCACGTTCAGACATAAAAGCAAACCATTAAGGAACAGTGCTTGTGTCCTTAGAATTTGTTGATCGGATTACAATTACAGACTCTCCTTTCTTCACTTCCTGCAGCTTGTGTAACTGCCTACCACTTATTTTTAGTAGGTCTTGCACTGCTGACTCAGAGTGGTAACCAGTCTCAGTGCTGCTCAGTGCCATAGGTTGGCAGGTGGCCAGGCTCTTAAGATGGGTAAGGTTATATGCCCGGGCCCTGTGTCAGGTGGCGTGCTGGCAAGTGGATCCCTGGGGGCCCAGCCCCTTCCCCTGGCCCCTTCTTGCTCCACACTCCTGTGAGGAGCTGCAGATGGAGCCCCCGTTTCTGGGGCTTGGGAGATGTGCCAGGTGGTGCTGCACGAAGGGTCTCACCACCTGATGGGACGTCTCCCTGCCCTTCACCCTCCAGCCTGTCTTCACTCTCAGGCAGAGGGGCTCAGCGCCAGGGTGGGCTGCTGGAACCTCTGGCCCTTGACCTCCATTTTCGGCACACCTGGAAAGAAGTGTAACTAGGTAGAGCTGGTCTTTGGTGAACTCCGCCTCTGTCATTAAGGCTGCTGTCCAGGTGGGGCCTCTTGCCATCAGTCGTGCACACAGACGAGTCATGGGAGGCGCTTTGACCTCTGACCTGTGCCAGAGCAAGAGTCCGGCTGATGAGCCCATACCCCACGTGGCCAGCAAGGAAAGCTCTCGCCCACAGAGGTTCATAAGGAATCAGCCAGAATGAAACTATCCTCCCTTTCACGTCAACACACAGATACGAACGACTAGGATAGTTCTCTTATCGCTAGAACTTGACGAGGATTGGATGACAAAGCTTGGGTGCTGTCACCTCCAGCCAGGAAGCTTCGGAGCTCTAGAAATACCTTTGAGTAACATAACTGGAAGGGCGCTTGAGCCACCCTGAAACCCGAGTGGCCCCGGGGCCCAGCCATTCTGCACCTTCCTATTCTCATTTGTTAAGTGAAGGGCTTAGAGCACATCTTTAATCCTTTCTCCCCTAGGACTTAAATTCTAGTAATTTGTAAGAGAATGTTGATTTCATCTGGAGAAGCCTGAGCTTGATGTATATTACAGCCACACTGACAGGAAATTGGTCATTTTTCATCTTCCTCGTTTAACCTCTTTTGCTTTCATGTCCTTCTCCTCGCCACGGAGAACAGTGAGCCGGCGTGGATGTAGGCTCCTCGAATTTCAGGGCAGGGCATTGTATGGGATGTGGGTGCTTCAAATACCAATTTGTCAAGCACCTTCTCCTCTGCCTCAGTCCTCACCAGCCAGGATTTTCCAGCAATTTTATCTTGGCTTAATGTCCTTGGGATGTCCTTGTTCTTTACTTGTGTATCAGCATTTTATTGTATGTTTACAGAGTACTCTGATGGGCTTCGCTTTTTCGGAGTAAGGGACATTTCTCATGGACTCACTTTATCACAGCTGATCAGTCACCTAGATAAGTGCTTGATAAATGTGTTAATTTTTATAATTTTACAATTCAGACAAACCAGTGCTGCACATTCTCATTGCAACCTGTGAGCTGGAAAAAGTGTATGTAGTTTGATCAGCATAAAGATGACACATGGCTGTTGCTACTTGTGTTTTTCACGAGACGCTAAAATGTTTCACTGTCTGTTGTATGTTCAACATCTGAATAAGTTCTCAACATTTATGAATTTTGAATGAACTGATTATTCTCCTTGGGGGTGGTGGGAATTCAAGTTACTAATCACTTTCTTTTTTGGGGGAAAGTATATTCACACACAAAAGGAAGAGCCTTGATGTCTTGTCAGTTGATAGTGAAAAGAAGGCTTGTAAGTGTGGCAGCTCTGTAGAGATTCACCTGCTACCTGCTCTTGCCCTCTTCCTCTGCTCAGTCCTGCCGTGGTGGCTGGACAGACTATTAGATTTCAGGAATGTGGTTCCCTTGTGGTCTTGCTGGTGCCTAGCTCTGTATTCTGGGATTGCTTTACCAGCCTTCCTTTGGAGAAGGTGGTTTGGAGCCTGGTGGTTTCTGAAGGCCCTTTAGGCTGTCCTATTTTTTGATGTTCTTGACTGTCTCTCATTGAAGCTGTGATTTCTTAGTTTATAGGATAATCATATTCAATGTGGGTTTTTAAGGTAGAATCATAGAACGAATCCTCATGAATATCCATTGTCAGAACTTCAGTGCGTAGTTATCAATTAATGGCCAGTCTTGTTCGATCTAAACTCCTACACACTCCAGTGGCTTATTTCTGAAGCAAAGCTGAGATATCAGTTCATTTCATCTGTAAATATTATAGTAAATGCTCACCAGTAACAATAATTCCTTAATTTACCAAACCTGCAACCAGTGTTCATATTTCTCCAACTATCTCAAAACTTTATTGTTGTCACGGCACCTGGGTGGTCAGTTGGTTAAGCGTCCTAACTCTTGATCTCAGCTTGGGTCATGAGCTCATGATTCGTGAGTTTGAGCCCACATCGGGCTCTGTGCTGATAGTGTGGAGCCTGCTTGGGATTCTGTCTCTCTCCTTCTCTCTCTGCCCCTCCCTCACTCTCTCTCTCCCTCACTCTCAAAATAAATAAACATTACAAAAATTAAAAAAATTTATTGCTGTTGAATGATCTATTTGATATCTCCATCCTCTCATTTTTACTACCCCCACCCATCATTGCGATTGATCTTTTGGTGAAAGCAAGTCTTAGGTCTTTTGGGTTTGTCACAGCTGTAGCTTGCTAACTAGATCCTCACTTGACATGCCTCCCCACCCCCATCCCGATGTTTCCTGTAAGCTGCTGGTCAGGTCTGGAGCCCCTTCTGGTTTGATTTTCTGGCAAGACCGCTTGATGGGTAGTGTCTGTGCCCCCGTTGGGAAGAGGCCATGAGAACAGGTAGCGTTGGTGATCACTGCCTCCATCCGTAATTCATCACGGTTGCAAAATGATGGCATCCCGATCGTGTCATTCCTTCTGTGTCTCCTCACCAGATGAAGGGAATATGCAGCTGCTATCCTGAGGTACCTTTACACAGGAAAGTCTTGCCCTCTGTTTGGCAGCTTATAGAATAAATAGTTCTGGTTGGTTCCCCAGCATCCTCCATAAGCCGCCAGTGAGGTGTTTTGTGTGTGTTTGTTTTTAGAGACATTATGAGCTCATGATTTAAAGTATTTCTGGAGTATTTTCATTCACTGCAGCTGACATTCTTGTCACTGCTCACAGTGCCCAGCCGCAGCCAAGCTGGGCTGTTGGATGTCACTTCCATGTTCTGCTGCTCATGCCCAGTCTGTGACATAGTCACTAAAAGCGAGGGCTGTGCCCACCCCAGGCTAGGGCCCATATTTCTTCAAAGACTGCGGTCTCCTTAGTAGGAAATGGAATTTGGGGACCACAGTTTGGGAGTTAGGGGCCATTGTTTCCAGGCCGGTTTTTGTATCTGGGCCTTTTCAGTGGATAAAGGTGGGTTTGTTCGTTGGTTTTGGTTTGTTTTCTATCATAATCCACTGTAAATTCATGCTGATATATTTAAATTTTTAAAAAACATTTTTATTTATTTTTGAGAGAGATAGAATGTGAGCGGGGGAGGGGCAAAGAGAGAGGGAGACACAGAATCCAAAGCAGGCTCCGGGCTCTGAGCTGTCAGCACTGAGCCCGACTCGACTCAGGGCTTGAACCCAAAAACCATGAGATCATGACCTGAGCTGAAGTTGGCCGCTGAGCCGACTGAGCCACCCATGTGCCCCAGATGCTGATATTTCTAATTCAAAATTAGAATTACAAGATATTTTACTTCTTTGGTTTTATATTTGTATTGCTTTTCCCTTATGCTGAAAGTTTTTGCCCCTAAGAACATTAGCATAAGAATTTATTTGCTTGATTATTGTATTTATACACAGCATATAAATGTTTAGAATAACTACCAACATTTTTACCAATAATAAGAGTAGTGAAAACAGCTGAAGATATCTTTGTCTTTAGGGTTTATCCCACTAGGGAAATAAAGTCAAATTACTGTGTTTCAAAGTCTTTTGGAATAATTTCCCTGTATGTTTATGCCACCAACTCTGTATATGATTTGGTTAATTGGTTTCCATTCTGCTTTTGATTTTTAGGTCTTACAAAAATTAATATTGGTTTGTAGTTACATCAACCATTTAGATGGCTCCAGAGTCAAAAGAAGTGTGCTTAAAGTCTCATTCTGTAGTTTCAGCCTCCTTTTCTCTAGCCCTTTCAATCACTATTTTTAAAAGGATTATTTGCTCCTTTCCCCTTTTATTTATTGCTTTTTAATGCTAGCACAGACATATATTCATACAGTTGTGTATTTGTTTTCAATGTTTTTCATTTTCTTAAATAAACAATAGCATACATTACTCACTTTTCCCAAACTAGAGTTCAAAGGTTGTCTTCTAATTATACAGCATACTATGACTTAGCTAATCATGACATTGAGTTTAACTGAATGTGCCTATTTATTCAGTGATTTTGGAAGGGGTAATTATAGCAACTGCTATCTAAATTTTTAATCATATTCCAAAATAGTTAAGAAAATACGTAAATATTCCTGTCTTATTTTTGCTATTTTAAAACACACACACACACACACACACACAACTTGGTCTATTTAATTTACATGTATTCTAGTTCAGTGGGTCTCAGTGGGGTGATTTCGTCTCCCAGGGGACATTTGGCAATGTCTGCAGTATCTGGAGACCTTTTTGATTGTCACAACTCCAGGGAGGCTGGGCATTGCTGCTACCATCGTACAGTGCACAGGCCCGGCTCTGCGACAAAGATTTATCCACCTGTACCTATCAGCATGTCACCGGGGAGAAACCCTCTCAGTTTCAAGCGAGATTTTGAGAGCTTGGGTCACCTCACTTGACCTCCTTCTCTCTCTTTCTCTCTCTTCTTCTTCAATAGGTACTTACATCTAGGACTTTAGGAAAACATAAGTTATTTCAAATGAAAAGACAGGAGAACATCAATGATGGGTGCCTTCCCAGGCTTGTATAAAGAAAAATAACTTAGTACTTGAAAGCTCCGTTTTAGTTTACTCTGATGTAAATCATGTGTAACCAAGTATTTTGAGGGGAGGCAAATTCTGCTTTATCCCAGATCTCAGGAAAGCACAAGTTCTTGTTAGGTGTGTACCCAGGACACCAATCGGATGGTCGAAAGTGACTGAAGTTGACATTTTGATGAGTTGGCAGCATTCTGGGCACTTGGGTTCAGGGTTGATCATGCTGTATTATCCATTTATGAAAGATTCTCATTCAAAGGTGCAGTGAGTGTAGGTGACCAGTGGGAAGATGGGCAGTATTGCTGCTCTTATGAAGTTATTTTGTCATTGATGACGTCCAACCTAACTCTGGGGGTGGTGTGCATTTTTCTTATCTCTGTACCTTGCATTTTCTCTATTATCTTATGAAATATTCCATTTCAAGTAGAGAGAGGAGTGAATAATTCAATTGTGTTGTGGGTTTTTTTTTGAAATAAGTAAACCCAAGTGTATTTCGAATGAATAAAAGAACAACACTGAAAGAAGAGGAAAAGTATCTAAAAAACGTACAAAAATGGTATTTGACCAAATATCCTCCATCTCAGTACAACTGTAATATACCCTGGAATTTTTTTTTAAAGATTTTTTTTTTTACAACATTGATTTTTATTTATTTATTTTTTAAAATTTAAATCCAAGTTAGTTAACAGATAGTGTAATAATGGTTTCAGGAATAGAATTTAGTGATTCATCATTTACATAGAATACCTAGTGCTCATCCCAATAAGTATCCTCCTTAATGCCCATTATTTAGCCCATCCCACCACCCTATACCCCCTCCAGCAACCCTCCGTTTGTTCTCTGTATTTAAGAGTCTCTTATGGTTTGCCTCCCTCTCTGTTTTTATGTGATTTTTGCTTCCGTTCCTTATAGTCATCTGTTTTGTTTCTTAAACTCCACATATCAGTGAAATTTTATGATATTTGTCTTTCTCTGACTTAATTTTGTTTAGCATAGTACACTCTGGTTCCATCTACGTTGTTGCAAATGGCAAGATTTCAATGTTTTTGATTGCTGAGTAATACTCCATTGTGTATATATATATATATATATATATATATATATATATACACACACACCACATCTTCTTTACCCATTCATCCATCAGTGGACCTTTGAGCTCTTTCCATACTTTGGCTATAGTAGGTAGTGCTGCTATAAACATGGGTGCATGTGTCCCTTCGAAACAGCACTCCTGTATCTCTTGGATAAATACCTTGTAGTGCAATTGCTGGGTCGTAGGGTAGTTCTAGTTTTAATTTTTTGAGGAATGTCCATGCTGTTTTCCAGAGCGACTGCACCAGTTTGCATTCCCACCAGCAGTGCAAAAGCGTTCCTCTTTCTCAATTGTATTGTGGTTTTAATGTGATCTGGATGAAAGTGGGCATGCTCCCTTTTACAGGTAGGAGGCACCTGGGGGATATATATCAGTGTTCAGTTGCACTTGGCTGTTTGCAGAGAGGTCCTGGGAATGTGAGCACAGAGTGTGGGAGGCTGATGTTTAAGGTGGGCAAGTCAGGTCCTTGATGGTTTCAGAGCTTTGGCTATCTTTCGCCTTTGGTGATGAAGAAGAGTACCCAGTAGTTTACTGTTATTCCAGAAGTTCCTAACATCACTGCTCTTTCTCCCCGCTTTTCCCCCTTGTACTTCCCCACTCCTTTGCGTCGAGTAAATTAAGTGATTTTGGAAAAAAACTGATCGACATTTCTCCTTGACACAAGTAAATGCAATACAAATTCGATTCCAGGAAAGGAAATATGTATCACTAGAAGAGTTAAGATGTTAGCGATGACAGTTCACAGGTTTGTCAGCCCTCTTAGGAGTTGGTTTTCTAGGGTTAATTTTATGAATGTTTTACTTGTGAGCGTTAACACTTTGTGGTTGGGTTCGATGCCACTAGTGAGCATGGAAGTGTGGTACGATGTAGGAGGGTGGTCTTTCAGAAATAGATTGAGTCATCAAAACTCCTTCTTGAGATTAGCTCTGTGGCCCTAAGATATAAACATTTATTATCCTTTTTAGGCCTTTGGCTCACACTGTATCCCACCAGCCCTTTTCTTTCTGCGTCTTCCCTGCACCCACAGGAGAAAAGGTGACGTTGATTTATAAGCTGTTTTTCCTTTGCCAAATTCAGAACCTTAGAAAATACCTCTATTTCAGCCTTTCTACTAGTTTTTTTGGGGGGAGGCCCCTAAATATGATAGGATTCTGAAGCCTGGGTCGATGTTTTGTTTTTTTTTTTTTTTTCCTGCACAGGAATAAAACAAGAGTTTGTGCTGTTTCTGGGTGGTGAATGTTGCGTTCACAGGTCTAGGGGATGAAGGGACCACCAGCCCTGTTCCATGTTGTTCCGGTGGAAGGGCTGAAGATGGTTTCCATATCTTCTGAAGTAAGAAAAGTCGGCATGCCCACATGGCAGGCTGCTAGTGTGTGTGGGAAAGTGGAAGGAAGTCCTGAAATACTGTGCATGGTGAGGGAACCCACTCATAGGAGAGTATCATGGGGACTTCGGGGTTGGTGGGGAGGATAGTGCGGCTCTCCTCACATTGGGGTTCCTGTCGGGCCTGCGGGAGAGGGGTGTAATCACATTGAGGGAGCAGTCATTGGGTTTCTAGCAACTCCCCACTAAGATGGGATTCGTTATGATTATCCCATAGCTGGAATGAGGGAGCAGAAGCCAAGCATTTCATAACCACAGTTGACACAACGTACCTTAGATTGTGGAAGGTGATGGGCTTCTGCCTTTCTGTGGAAACAGGATGCTTCTAGAAAACAAAACCAGTTCATAAAAACTCTTTCAGCAATTTGGTGTGGGCTCGTTAATTTATGGTTTCATAACTTTTTAAAGCTACTGGCACTAACTGCAGATTTTTAAAGAGTGTAATCATCCTCAGGAAGGTCTGACTGTAGGATGACTAGCTGCATTAATCTGATTCAGTTCATTTCCGAAGAGAACAAAATTATAACTACATTCTCGTTAATTTACGGGTGTGATCCATCTATTTCAGAGCCAATATTAAATTATCTCCTATCTCCAGAAGATGTGTTTTTGAACATAAGTAGCTGTAGGATATAGTATTCTGTGTGAAAGGAGGAGATATTAAGGTTAGCTTGCAGTAAGATTTGTTTTCTATCTGCTGTTATTTTTTTGTTGAAGGAAATTTTTATTTGAGAGAGTAATGCGTATAAACAAGCAAACAAAAGGCAGCTGAAATCTAATGTGGAGGAAGGCCTGCCTCCTATCCCAGGC
This sequence comes from Cryptoprocta ferox, assembly GCA_028646485.1. Lineage (NCBI taxonomy): Eukaryota > Metazoa > Chordata > Mammalia > Carnivora > Eupleridae > Cryptoprocta > Cryptoprocta ferox. The sequence continues at coordinate 51,048,563 of CM053576.1, read as the reverse complement.
GCCCAGATGGCCTCAGCAGAGGCAAGGCCAGAATGTTCTGGAAATATCTATGTAATAGATTATTCAAGTCATTACTTTCCTTATTGTTTTGCCCCCTTTTCTTCTTATAACATAAAGAGGATTCTCTATTACTTACTTTTAAAAATAAGTAAAACCACTGAATAGTACATTTTAATTGGTGAATTTTTATGGTGTGTGAATTGTATCTCAATTTAATAAAAAGTAACCTTAGAGTTTGGGGACTGATTTAGAGAGAAGAAATGAAGGGTGAAATGCTTTTATTTTCATATTGTCAGATACAAATAGTGAGGTTCCTGAAAGATCCCTGTAGCTAGGATTAAACACATATTTTTATGGGTTATTTAGATGGAGAAGCCTGTAGTGAGCTCACCAAGGTTACTGATAATTAAGTTCAAATGGGTCATGAATCTCAACATAATGAGGATGTACTTGAGGCAGCTTAACCAGGCAGCCAAGTGGTAGTTAAGTTTCTTCATAGATAAATGCATTTGGGGAGATAATCTCAACTGTTCTTAACCATATTTTTTTGAGTTAACAGTCTGTTTCTGAACTCTTTCCTACTTAGAACTTATGTGACTAGCACTTTGTATACAGATGTAATGTATTTTACTGTTTACCTATTGATGGACATTTAGGCTGTTTCTTTTTTTTTTTTTTTTAATTTTATTTATTTGAAGAAATCTCTACACCCAATATGGGGCTCGAACTCATGACCCCGAGATCAAGAGTTGCATGCTCTTCGGACTGAACCAACTGGCTGCCTCTAGGCTGTTTCTGTTTTGATACATATTATTCAGTTGCTTTTCATTGAGTTGTGTGATCTTGCATTTTTGTCACCAGTGCATGAGCTTCCCCACAGCCTCACGAATATGCCATTTTATCACACTAAAATTAAATTTTTTTACTTTTATTTTGAAAAAAAATTTCTGCTTACAAAAATCACAAAAATAGTGCAAAGTTTTCTGTGTACTCTTCATCCAGCTTCCTCAAATGTTAACATTTTAAATAACCACATGATAGTGATCACAGTAAGTTCACATGATACTGTGCTGTTATCACATTTTCTGATCTCTGACATTCTGATAGGTGAGTGGTGGTATCTTTGTATGGCTTTGGTATATGTTTATTTTATTGTAAGTGAAGTCCAGCATCAATCTGAAAGCCAGATATTTACTTTCCCAGTTTCCTCTGCCCCTTTCCTTTTAAAAATTTTTTTTTAATGTTTATTTTTGAGAGAGAGAGAGAGAGAGAGAGAAACAGAGAGAGAGAGAGCATGAACAGCGGAGGAGCAGAGAGAGAGGGAGACACAGAATCTGAAGCAGACTCCAGGCTCTGAGCTGTCAGCACCGAGCCCACCACGGGGCTAGAACTCACAGACTGCAAGATCAGAAGTCGGAAGCTTAACTGACTAAGCCACCCAGGTGCCTCTCCCCTTTTCTTGATTTGCTGGTCTTCTAATCCATTCCAAGGAGTTCTCCTAGAATCAGGAAGAGTAGCTTTTGTGTCACGAATTGCAAATACTTTTTTTCTTAACTTTTTGTCTTGTGGATTTGCCTCTCGGGTATATTCTGCCATGTAAAAAAACATTTTTGTTTTTATGTAGATGAATTCAAACATCTTTTGTGGTTTCTGGATTTTTAGTCATAAATTTAAAAAAGTTTTTCCTTCAAGCCTATAAAGAATTTCTTCCATATGTGCTTCTGTACTTTTATTTTTTCACGGTAAACCTTAGATGCATTTGGAATTCATTGTAGGATGGGAAGTGTGGCTCCAACTTTGTTCCAGATGGCTAGCAAAGTATCCCATCCCTATTGAGAAGTCGTGTCTTTCCCCCCGTGACTGCGGCTAGCACCCTTTGTCATATACGAAATTCTCAGAAGCATTTGGTCCTGTTTCTATGTTCCTATTTCTAATGTTTCTGTAAGTCCTTTCCATTTTACACCATGCCCAATCGGAACTGCTGAGTTCTTTGAAAACTTCCTATTATTTTAAATACACAAAACAACATTCTATGAAAGACTATAAAATGCAAATCGATGTGTTTGCATATGAATAAATGAGACCGAGGCCCAAAGATCACTGAGTTGTTTTAGCCTGGGGTAGAAAGGCAGATGGTTCCCTCTATTGTGTCTGAAAGTGGGTACAATATATCCATTGCAAGAAATCCTTTAGATGGTCCTTACCTGGACCACCCCTCTGCAGTCTCATCAGCTGTGTCCTTGGATGTGGGAAGCAGGTTAAGGGTGCCTGGTGAGAAATTTGATTGAAAAAATGACAACATTTTTTATAATGCTTTATTTATTTTTGAGAGAGCTCAAGTGGGAGAGGGTCAGAGAGAGAGAGTGGGACAGAGAGTCTGAAGCTGTCTCTCTGCTGACAGAGAGCTGAATGTGGGGCTGGAACTCGTGAACTGTGAGATCATGACCTGAGCCAAAGTTGGATGCTAAGCCACACACCCAGGTGTCCCTGACATTTTTTTTTTTTTAAGAGAGGGAAGGTGTGTAAAGAATCAAGCATTTTCTTTGGTAAGTTTAACTTTCGGTCTTTGAGAAAAATCTGTATCACTTAGAACCACCGTGCTCATATGACACAGTTAAGCCTCTCTTCCCTCTAGTGTTTGACAGAAATCATAAAGAGTTTCCCCCTTAGCACATGCTCCTCTGGAAGAGGGTTCATTGCAGTTGTGCAACCCAGGTGTACTGTGCAGTCTGGCTGTCCATGTTCTCCAGCATGAGTGGCGGCATGCATAAGGTCAAGGCCAAGGGCACCAGATTCTCACTGCACCTGTGCACCTCTGTACATCCTCTGACTTCCCTGCTGTGAATGGGGATCATGAAACCTCATCCTGATGTCAGGACTGAATGAATGTGATAATGTAGGAACAGTGCTTAGCCTGTTAGTCTGTGGCACCCAGCAAATGCTGAGTAAATGATTGCTGTTGCATTGGTCTGTTTCCTTGCCTCTTTAGTGCGTGAAACTCTGAGGCACACAGTTCCTGAATTTGCAAGCTGAAGGAAGATAGGATATAACTTGGGAGTAAATGAGAGAGTAGCATGTACATGTGTAAGTGGCATAGGTGAGGTGAGGCAAGCTTCAGCGTGCTTAGGTCCAAAACAAAGAAATGTTCATTCTGTCTTTTGTCTGTTTGAGAGACAGACCCAGAGCATCGGTGTGGTGCTTGGTAAGATAAGACCAGTCACAGGGATAGGATTCATCAACTTTCCTGTACATCAGGGGTTTTTGTTGCTGTTTTTTGTCAAAAAGAATAACCCTTAAAATAGAGCATGTAAAACAGATACTGTGAAGAAGGAATTGAAGCTCAAAAGGAGAGAAGTGAGGGGAGCATTTGACTGCTTTGCATTCAAAGCTCAAGGTTCAGATGCAGCGTGCACACTCACAGGTGGATGGTAGAATCTCTGTTGATATTCTGTGTGTGGCCTTGAAGGAGAGAGGTGCCGGGAGGTTGAAATGGTGAATGTTCTAATTTTCTAAATGGAGAAAAAAGCAGATTCAGGAAAGAGACCATTAAACAGATTAACCGAATGGAGATGAAAGCTGGGAGTGGGGAGCCTGTCGGCATCTCTTCTCCTTGATGCCGAGTGGCTGGATTTCAGCAGAGTGTCTGGATAAAGTTGGACCCACTTACATCTGTAGTGTTAACATACCTTCTCATTTTGGACCCTCTCTTCTGACTCTAGTCATGCTTTAGGAGACTTTTGAGCCATTGTCTCCTTGGGGTTTCATCTGTGGTCATCTGCCCTCCTGGTGCTCTGTTTCCCCCCAGCCCTATACACTGACCAGTGCACTTCCTCCCCTTCCCCCATATTATCTCCTGTGCTCCGTATATGGTTGGGGGATGGTCATGTGTCTTTTACTTTCATAGTCTGTTTACACATACAAAAAAGGGTGTACAACATCAACAGAAAAGGAGAAAGTCTAAGGGACAGAGCCTGTGAGACGCCTTTGTCGCATGCTGGCTGTAGCTCAGTGGAATGAAGGAAATTGGCTCATGGCCCAAAGGAAAGATAGGGAGTTCCAAATGAGTGACCTCCAGCCATTGTCCTCTGATCTCCCAGTTGACTGCTCATCTACTCTGGGGGGGACTGTCCTTGTCTTCTCCGGCAGGCCCAATGCAAAGGTTGGGTGTTAAGGGGCAAGGTGGCCCTCAGCTCACTCCCCCGCTATGACCAGAGGCATTTCAATGTCTAGTAGGCGGAACAAAGTAGTGTTTTCTCTGAGTGCCTACTATGTACCTGGAACTTTTTATGCTGTTTAGAGTGTACAACACATCTGTAAGGTAATCCTTTGCTCTTCTATCCTGTATTTTATAGATGACAAAACTTAAGCTTTAGACATAGTAAGCCAGTTTGCCAAAAGACAGAGCCAGCAAGGGATGGGGCTGGCATTTCATTCCAAAGCCAAAGCTCATTCACCAAATCAGGTAATAGGCCCATCTCTCTGTGTGTTGAACTATTATGTGAATTAATAGCTGGTGTGATGGCCTTTGGGCCACCAAATGTGGATGGCTAGTTTGATCTTCCCTGAGTGAAGGTCTCAGATGCGTGCTATCCTTGGCAGCAATTTGTACCGCAGGGTGGGTGGAAACCTGGGTTTCAGATTTTTTTTTTTTCACATGATAAACAGATAGTATGATAGAGCTCAATCCAGGACCAAATCAGAATCTAGAGTTCTTGCAGAGCTGGAACAGTGAACTGAAACCTGCCTGGTGAAGTGGAGCAGGAGGATTCGTGAGGAGAACATGCGGCTCAGAAAGCATCTTCCCAGGTGTAGTGAGAGACCAGCCCTCCCAGGCAGGTGTGATGTTGCCTGAAAAGCATGGCGGGGTCAGGCACTGTTAACATGCGAGTTAGCAGCAGCGTGTCCATTTTCTGCAGTGGACGTCCCTGACTCATTCTGTAGGTCTCTTAAAGAAGCGAGGGGCAATGATCTGTAGAATCCAGAAGTCCCATTTTGGCTCTTCCAGTTGTCTGTTGCGTCTGCTTCATGGGAGTGAAGCATACGTCTGTCTTGTCTTTTGTGTGTCCAACACCCAGCACAGTACAGGTTGGGTGACTTAACTTGAAGTCTGCCTAGAAGTGAGAACAGTATTGGGATGATGCGTTTCAGGGAACCTTGTCCTCTTTCCAGTGAGGAACGTTTTGCTTGGAGAAGAGGTCCCAAGAGACATTGTAATTCCTCTATCGGAAGATTAGTCCTGGGTTCTATCATAAATTGTTTTTTTACCTAAAGCTGTTATGTTTATACACACACACACACACACACTGTTTGATTGTCTCCTTTTAATTTTTTAATTGTAAAGCAGACATTAGCAGATATTTTAGATAGCACACATCTGTTTTAGAAATTACCTACAAAAATTTAGCTGATACATGTATTTTTTACATAGGTGAGTTTTCTTGTAACAGATGAAATAAACTCTGCTGTGTCCTCTCATATTTGGCTTTGGTCCCTCACCAGAACGAGGTCTTTAAGAAGGACAACAGCTGTTCTGTGCCTTATTTATGTACAGTGATTGCACATAGCAGATGTGTAACACGTTTTCATTGAATAAGTGTGACTTTGATTCTACCAGCGAGTTGACTGATACTTCCTCCAAGCAAATCTAGTCTCTGAGGCTACATAACAGTTTCAACATCCTAAAACTAGTGAGATGTAGAACTGGGATTTGCATCCGGTTTAAATCAAAGTCCTCGTGTCCTTTACAGCATATGCAGAGGCATGGCCAACCTCATTACCTAGATTAATCTTCTTTCAAACAACGTTTGTATTCGAATATTGAGGGTTGAGAGAATAGGGTTTCTTGATTTGGCCATTTTCACTTTTTCTTTCTTCTTTTCTCTCTGGTAGTGGTTCTTAGCTGGGGCTGGCATTATAACCACCCAGGAGTTTTCACAAACTATAGACATTCTAATTCAGTAGGTCTCAGGTGGGATCTGTTGAGAATGAATAGGCAAGCTAGTGCCCTTTCCATTTCTGGATTACATGGTTAGACCATTCAAAATTTCAGCTATTGTACATAACCCAAAGATACTTTGTATTTTGCCAACTTGGAAATCTGAATGATAGGTTGTACCGTGAAGGAGAAATTGAATTCATGAGCTGAGTCTGTTCTGTCCCTCAGCCTCTCAAAGGTTTTGGCTTTGCATGTTTTTTATGGAACAAATTACATGCATAGAGGCAGTTGTAAATTTCATCATTTATTAATTTCAAGACCTATTCCATAAGGGGTTGGTTGAGTAAAATGGTGAATTCAGAGAAGGTTTCAAATCTCTTCCTGACTCTGTTTCCTCTTGTGCACAAAATGGCATTATGGAACAAAAGTTTATCGATTCATAAAGTGTGTAAATGAAGGGATCAAAGCTTTTTTTTTGATGCTTACACTGCGTGAGAATTATCTGAGACCTGGCAGACCAAAAATATGGGTTTGACTTTCTGCCAGGTGGTCATTGACATGTTTTTTCCTTTGTGCCCAGTTAAAAGGCTGGGCCTGTAGATTTTCACGCTCTTGTCTGGTTTCAGCTTTGGAAGTACTTACACAGCTAATCTGGCATTTGTGATTATTTCCACTTTGAGCTCACCAGGAGGCTCTTTGGGGATATTCAGACAGAAATGACTTAATTGGATTTCAGCCCACACACAGTATTTGAATGGCTTATGGATGACAGTAATTGGGCAGCTGCCATAGGAAGTCATATATATATATATTTTTTTTTGAGCTCTAGAATTTCAAAGTACTCTTTGATTCATTCCCTCTCATTGGTTCATTGGTATAATTTATTTAACAAGTGAAATACTCTAGAAAAATTAATTTATAGCAGTAAAATTAAGAAAAATGTTTCGTAAGTAGAACCATCCTTTGGTTTTGGCATAGTTACATCATTATCTGTATTTAAGGCTTCGTGTTGACACTCATGGGCTGGCTCAAGGACAGTTGTATAAGGGATCAGGGTCTCTTGGATTGAAATTTGGGAGAAGAGGATTCTGGGCCAGATGGCATTGAGTGCTGTAGGGTATTGGACAATTGCAACAGATCTTAAAAATATAATTAAGGAAGTGAAAGTTTATTGGATGATAAATGTCGGATATTATCATTTTATTGAGCGCCTGCCATGTGGCCAACCCATATGGACTTCAGCATGTGGAGGTCCTTTCCTGGAGGCTCTTCCTATCTAGATAGCCGTGAAATAGGGGCGTTTATGATTATAAAAGAGTGATTTCTTCAGAAACATATCCTCCATTCCTGTAGAATGTCCCCAAAAGGAGAATGTTTAAGTTCATTTCTGAATAATGAGTTGGATTTGGCTGGACAATGGCTTTGGGAAGCTGAAGGGGTAAAGATATACCCAGTATAGGGGAAGAAATAGTAGACATAAAGGCACAGAATTGTGAAAGCATCTGGCATTTGGGGAAAATGGGGGTGAAACACCTGACCATTTGAGGAATATTTAAAAGTAGCTAAGTATACTTTCAGAACACAATATTATTAAAATTTCTGTTCACTTGGAGTAGTCATAAATTTGTTCTCTAAGTTAAACTTTATAACTGTTAGCCTTCTTTAGATGGGAAAATTTAATTTACTCAACTTCCTTTTCATTCTATATTTTATGGTATTTTCTGGGATATATTTAGGGGATACTATATTGTCTATATGAGCATCACCCCTACCTAAAAGTGGGGGAAACATCAAGTTTATTCAGTACCTACCAGAAATGAAATAGGATAATATGCAGTGAGATTTTTTCCCCCACACAGTTTCTTAGAAGCAGATTTGGGGTGCCTGGGTGGCTCAGTCAGTTAAGCATCCGACTTTGGCTCAGGTCATGATCTTGCGGTTCATGAATTGGAGCCCCACGTTGGGCTCTGTGCTGACAGCTCAAAGCCTGGAGGCTGCTTCAGATTCTTTGTCTCCCTCTCTCTCTCTGCCCCTCCCCCACTCGTGTACTGTCTCTCTCCAAAAAAAAAAAAAAAAAAAAAGAAAGAAAGAAAAAGCAAATTCATTCTGTAGGAGGCTTCTCAGTTACCAGTAATTTACAAAATTAAAACAAAAAGCCTTCCCACAAAATCTTTCTCCTGGGGCTTAATTGTTCTCTAAGCTTCCAGGGATTTCTCAGATGCCAAAGGTCATGGACACTTCCCACTCTTTTTTCAGTCACTAACTTCATCCAATAGCTCTAAAAATCTCATGTCCTCCATCCTCATCTTGAGTCCTGTTTTGGTTTCTTAAAAGGCCAATGATGTGATCTAGAACAAAGACAGTGTCTGAGTAACTCTTCAAATCCCTGGAATACTAAAATCTGTATCAGGACATGTGGTTCACTCACTTGGGGATACAATGGTTTAATCCTGAGTTAATTAGAACCCAGGCCCTCCCCTGAACAGCTCTCTCTGGATGTTTCCATCCTGTGATGCCCATGCATGTCAACTGCAGGCTTAGCAAATTTAGTGTTCTCTCTAAAATTAATGTGTGGCACTAAAATAACACCGAGGTGTTGAACTTGCAGGGCAGAGGAAATAAAGGATTTGAGATTTCTGATTTGATTAATTCTGGGCTTAGATTTATATAAAACAATGGAAATGTTCCTTGTAGAAAAAAAAAAGGACTCTTGTTTTAGAGAAATACAGGGGAAGCATTCTCAATAGGGTAGTTTGGGGGCATGAATGCTTCCTTTCTGGGGTTGCGTAAGAATGTCCGTCAGTGAAACCATGCCAACCAGGAGCCACTGCCCAGGGCTCCTCTGCCCCACAGATGATTATTCTTTTTTAAACCATTTTATTAAAAACCAGAAGAACAGCATTCAATGCCTCGACTGTTTTATAACTTGTAGTCTTAAATATTATATACTTATTCCCAGTTGAAGAGGTAGAGTGGGACCTTTTCTTTCTGAAGAGCCTAGAAGTGGAGAGGAAGCACCATGCCCTTGATCCCAGGGAGGATCCTGCTAAAAAATGGGACCAGTGAAGGAGTGCCTGGGTAGTTAAGTCGGTTGAGTGTCCCACTCCTGATTTCTGCTCAGGTCATGATCCCAGCATCATGTGATCGAGCCCCTCGACTGGCTCTGCACTGAGTTGTGGAGCCTGCTTGGGATTCTCCTTCTCTCAGTCTCTCCCTCTCTCAATCTCTTCTTCCCTCCCTTCCTTTCTCCCTCCCCCTCTCTTGTCCACCTCTCTCTCTCTCCCTCTGCTCCTCTCCCCTGCTTGCTCTTTCTCTCTCTCTCTAAAATAAAAAGGAAGGAAGGAAATGGGAACAGTGGAAAGGACGGAAGCGGAGGACTTCACTGATACATTAGTGCCTCCAATTTGTTTTGTCATTTACTGAATCATTGATTAATTGGGTTGCTTCCTGTACCAAGTACAGGGGTCAATCCTGGGTCTCTGCCCTTGAGAAAAGTTAGTTTTCTTCCATCTGATGAGTCCCTTGTGCTAACTGCCCATTCACTGGAAATGGCAGGGGTGGAGGAACATGTAAAACACTGTCAGAGACATGAAATTGACAACATCCAGAATGCTAAGTATTCTTCAGGACCCAGTTTCTTCAACAAATCATCATTAAAATAAAATAGATTTAAAGTGACTTGAAAGACATTCAAAACATACAAAACATACAAAACAATATGGACATGATCTGGATTCTGATTTAAATAAATCAGCTATAAAAGACATTTATGAGGTGGCTTAGTTGGTTAATCCGGCTCTTGTCATGATCTGACAGTTTGTGAATTTGAACCCCACATTGATCTATGTGCTGATGGTATGGAGCCTGCTTGAGATTCTCTCTTTCCCTTTCTCTGTGCTCCTCCTCTGCTTGTGCAGGCACTCTCTCTCTCTCTCTCTCTCTCTCTCAAAATAAATAAACTTAAAAGGCATTTATGAGAAAATTGGGAGAATTGGAACACTAAATGTTGGGTTTATATTAAGGAATTAATAGTTATTTTAGAGGAATAATGGAGTTGTCCTCATCTACTGATGATACACATTGAAGTGTGTATAGATAAAATAATTTTTATGTGGGATTTGCTTTCAAGTCACCTAGTCAAGATTGGGGCAGAGTGATGGGCTATAGGTCCATAGGTGTTGAGGTTAAGTGTTACTGTACCTGGGGAAACACACCCTGGATACTTCTGCAAATGGTTAAACATCTCCGTTAAAATGCAAACTACGCTGATTATGGTCCAGTATGGTGAATGTTGCAGTAGGACTTTGCACTGAGGAAGGAAGGCGAGACCTTCTATGTAGAGGAATTGGGAGCGTGTTCCCAGAGGTGGCAATATTTAAACCGGGTTTTAAGGAAAGAATATCTATGCGAAAACTGGAGAATCTGTTCCTTTTGTGCCAAGGAGGAAGGAAGCTGGGAGATGCTCTGTGGGTTTTCTGGTGGATTTATTACTGACTGGTTCCTTCCATTCGTACATTACTTTATTCATTTAGGACATGTTTTTCAGGTTCCTGTGGTATGTGGTGAGAACTGGTGAGGGAGATGGTATATTCATTTGCCAGGGCTTCCCTAACAAAATACCACAGACTGACTGGCGTAAACAACAGAAATTTATTTTCTCACAGTTCTGAGGCTGGAAGTCCAAGATCACAGCATTGGCAGGTTTGGTTTCTCCTGAGGCTTCTCTCCTTGGTTTGTAGATGGCTGCCATCTTGCTGCCTCCTCCCATGGTCGTCCCTCTGTGCTTGCCCATTCCTAGTGTCTCTTCCTCTTCTTATAAGGACCCCAGTCATATTGGATTAGTGCCAGTCTCCATTTAACCTGATGACCTCGTTAAAGATCCTATCTCCAAATACTGTTAACATTCTGAAGTACTGGGGGTTAGGACTTCAACAAAGGAATTTTGGGGGACACAATTCAAATCCAGAAGGAAGAGTGTTTAACTGACCGACCCCAGAGGTATCCCGAAACTCTTTCTAGAAGAGGGGCCTTGAGCAGCCTCTTGAAAGAGGGTAGGATTTCAGGCCTCTACTGGGCCCTGGGGCAGGGTGGGGAGGGAGCCAGAGTTTTCAGGAAGTTCCCAAAGATGAGGTGAAGGTGGGAGAGGGCTTTGGAGATGAAGGTAGTGAACTGCTGAGTTCTGAAATGGCAGAACCAGGAATGGAGAAGAGGGCTGATGGTGAGGGCTTGCTTAGTGCTGGGGGCAGGGGGTATGGATGAGAGGGAAGGGAGAGAGCATGTGCCCTATGGGCTGGCCGGGCTTCCCTTTGGAAGACGATGCAGTGAAGAGAAATGGGGAAGAGGATGTGGTTTTATCTAATAGCTTAATGTCCTAAAGACCAAAGTAAGATGTAGTTTTTTTTTTAAGCTTTTATGTTTTTTATTTATTTTTGAGAGACAGAGAGAGACAGCGCGAGCAGGGGAGGGTCAGAGAGACAGGGAGATACAGAATCTGAAGACAAGCTCCAGGCTCTGAGCTAGCTGTCAGCACAGAGCCCGACGCGGGGCTCGAACCCACGAACTGTGAGATCATGGCCTGAGCTGAAGTCGGATGCTTAACTGACTGAGCCAACCAGGCGCCCCAAGATGTAGTTGTAAAAATGTTACAGAAAAATTAAAAGTGAAATCTTACTCCTCATCCGTTTCCACCCCACAAGCTTATTAGTTATAACCACTGTTATCAACAGCCTGTGACTGGCCTTCTTGCCTGCTTTTTAAGAATCTATTAAAAAAAAAAAGTGTAAGTGAAAGAGAGAAAGGGAAAGGGAAGGAGGGAGGGGAGAGAGAAAGAGGATTTGCTCATCCCTACCCCATTTGTCGACCTTGGCCTTTCTTGCAGTTTCCCTTGTTCTTTCAATCCTTTATCCCCAAAAGGTAAGGGACTTGAACTTCAGCAAAATAATCAGAATAATTCTTACACATATTCATAGTTAAAGCTTTTGAATCACGTGGCACACCTGAATTGTCTCAGATAAGATTTCAGAGTCTGTGTGTCTGTCTCTCTTTCTTTCTTTCTTTTCTTTCTTACCTGCTTTTTTAAACGGGGGTTTGCACAAGTATTCAGTAGTGTATTTTAGTATTTGAGGTTTATTTTTGTCAGTGTGCCTTTTATTGGTATTGTAACTACCTGGACAGCAACTAGCCCATGTTATAAAGAATGCTAGTGAGGCTTTTAATAATGTCACAGCTATGCCTCATTTTGTTGCGCTTTGCTCATATTGTATTTTTCACAAATTAAAGGTTTGTGGCAACTCTGGATTGAACAAGCCTATTGGTACCATTTTTCTAACACCATTGGCTCACGTCATGTCTTGATGTCACATTTTGGTAAGGCTTGCAGTATTTCCAACTTTTGCATTATTATTACATTTGTGGTTAATCACTGTGACCAGTGATTAATACTGAAAGCTCAGGTGATGACTGGCATTTTTTAGCAATAAGGTATTTTTAATTAAGACATGTGCATTGCTTTCTTAGGCCTAAGGTTATTGGACACTTAATAGACTGCATTATGGTGTAAATATAACTTTAAATGCACTGGAAAGCCAAAAATTTCATGACTTTCTGCAGTATTCATTTTATTGCAGTGGTCTGGAACTTTACCCTCAGTGAATCCAAGGTATGCCTGTATATGTAATTAGATTGTCTAGTTATGGCATTGAGATGGATAGCACACTTTGCAGGCTGATTCTGACCACCTGTTTGGACGAGGGGAAGGATCTAACGAGTAACACCTTATCAGACCTTTTGTAGAAACGAGTATTGTACCATCAACTATATAAACAAAAATCTTTACAAACCATTGGAAGTGGTGTTACTAATCAAATTCCTATCAGTTACAATTTTTAGGCAGTGGACTGTAAAATTTAAATTCATATTGAGATTTGCATTATGACTTTTTTGTCATAGTATTTTAGATAAGCTTTAATAATTTTTTGGTACCGCATCATCAATTTTTGATAATTCTTAAATCCATTTGCATGTCAAAGCCTCAGAATTGGAGCTGACTGACCCTTGTCCTGGAGGAGGAAACAGAAGCACAGAGTCATACAGGGCATTTGGTTGCTGAACCAGGCCTGGAACCCCATTCTCCTGATCTGTGGCCTCATGCCACTTTTTGTGGTCTCATTATACGTGGTTGACCCCACTACCTGCAGTTTTGTTCTTTACTCAGTCCTACAAAGCAGACATTTCTGTTATTTTAGGACATAGAAACCTCAGAGCTTAAAATCTGACCATTTACCTTCCTCTCCAAACACCCGCCCTAGCCACCTGTGATGTCATTTTGAGGCTGTTCAGAGAGTTAGAAATTAGTACTTCTTTTTTTTTTCTATTTTCATTAATGAACTTCTGATCAACAGACATAATTAACTGATAATCAGCATTGTCCTTTAGAACTGATATAAATCTACCCCAATGCAGAAAAACTTGGGAGTTTGTCCTGCTCAGACTGCTTTATCTTGAGTAAGAATCCTCATTTCATGGGACTTTTTGAAATGTGGACTCTTGCTTATGGCCTTCCCTTACTCTCTTCTGGGCCCTGACTGGGAATCACTGTGCATGGTGTAGGTCCACATGGAGGAAGAAACCAGGGTGGAATTTTAGCCAAGCAACTCAAGGAGACTTCTGTATAGCTTTGTTCAGTGTCTGGAACTAGCACTTTCCCACCAGAATAAAGTTTTCCACCCAGTAGCTTAGTAGGAATGAAACATAGCTAGTTCTACCAGAACTCAACAAGACAACAGCCTGGCCCCATGTCCTTCTGGTGAGACAGGGTCCCTACATATTCTTTCTGAGCAGGATGACGGCTCAGACTACTGCATGGCCTACGTGCTCTAAAGAGGGGTCTCCCGTGAGGAGGGCGAGGAGGGATAAGAAAGGGTGAGATGAGGCTGTGGCATTTGGGAGCTCAGAGGGCCTATGATAGTCATTTGGGGTTTTTTTTTTTTTTCCCCTGTTTAAATGAAAGAAAAAGGACAATTGGCTTTAGTACTACTGTCTACAGATTAGGGGTCTGGAGGGATCTCGTGGTGTTTGGCATATGTAAGGTTTGGTTGTGATGCCCACCTGACGTGACCTGCGACTCCTTTGGTGGTGTGTGTGCACTACGCAACCCAGTCAGGTGATGTTTCTTAGTAATTCTCTTTTTGCTGCATTAACATCTAAGAGAAACCATTCCTTTGAAAATAAGGTGCTATGTGCCTTCGTCAGCTTGCTTTGACGCAGCATTTTGTTATACCCACCTGATTGGAGAGGCTGAAGCTGGCCTCCCAGTGTAGTAGATTATCCAGACCGATGGCAGCAGCAGACAGTCTCTGCCTGAGTCTCCAGGTTCTACCTGTTAGTGGTGATCTTTTCTGAGGAGAAAGAGCATTGGCAGGGCTCTGAAATCAGGCCCGGGGCACCTGGGTAGCTCAGTCGGTTAAGGGTCCCACTTAGGCTCAGGTCATGATCTCACAATTCAAGGGTTTGAGCCCCGCATTGGGCTCTGTGCTGACAGCTCAGAGCCTGGAGCCTGCTCTGGATTCTGTGTCTCCTTCTCTCTCTGCCCCTCCCCCACTAATGTCTCTCAAAAATAAATAAATGTTAAAAAAAATTTTTTTTTGAAATCAGGCCAGTGTAGGTTCAGATTCTGGCTGTGGGACATCTCATGGTTTAGTTCCTGGGCCGAATGATAAGGTTTCTCTCATAGGGTTGTTCTGAAGGTGGGGCACCAGAGCAGTGTCTCACTGGGACCAAGACAAGCTCTTCTCCTCCCTGCCTGTTACTCTGTTTCTGTGACTCAGGGAGAAGGAGAGGTGGTATCCCCTTGAGCACACAGTATGAGCCTTCGGCAGATTTGGGTGGTCCAGGAACAGTGGCCCGAACCAGCTGATAGAGCTCCAAAGCAGGTAGAGCTGAACGTCCAGCACACAGCTTTGGGCCATCAGCGGAACGGGGCACATATCTCCTTACTAATCCTTCATGGACCTCCTGGAGTAAAGAGCATTAGTGATGGACGCCACCCCTGGACCTCCATGTGGGGCTTAGTTGTGAAGGAAATCACCTGGGACCACCCCAAATATGTGTCTGGGACTGCAGCAGGCACTGGAAGTCTAATTAGACTCAGGTTGCCACAGGGGGGCATCTCTGTGCCAGGCCCTGGCCCCAGGGCCCAGAGCACTCCCAGAATTGCAGAGCGAGGTACTGAGGCACACAAGCCCAGAGCATGCCTCCTAATTGAAGCAGGTGCTGTAGCCAGATGTCCCCGGAAGACTGGGGAGAAGCCCCAAGTTGTGGCTTGGAGTTTTCACAAACATACTTGAGGAAAAGAAAACGCCAGTGTTCCAGAGAATGCAGATAATCCTGTGGATTTCATAGTGATAAAATTTTGTATTATTAGGAGTCCAAAGTAATGTGGAGAGGGAGATATATTTGGTATTAGTTTTCATTCCTTTCTAGCTCTACCTCTTCCTCTTCTATTTCTAAAGGGAGATGCACATGGTGCTAGTGGAGAAATATTTTCAAAGGAAAACCTAGACTCGTTTTGTACATTCCCGTCTGTCTACAGCACATTCTGTAGGCCATCCTTGCGTGAATTCTTGGGTGAGACCCTTCTGCAGTCCGACTGACCTTGTGCGTGGTAGTGTTTGCCGTCTGAGGTGGTTTTTGCCCGAGAGTGTATGCTTTCCTGATGGGTTTAAATCTTTGTACTTAAGATCTGATTTGAAATGTTTGTCCTTACCAGAGGTTTTGAATACGCCCATAACCCCTCATTAAACACAGGACGTGCGCAGGCTGCATTTAAACCCAGGATGAGACAGGTCTTGATCCCTCTGTTTATTTCCATTGAAGGTGTATGCTTAGTGCATTGACAGTTTGTCTGTGAAATGCTTTTCTCTGGGAAAACACTGCAGCTTTCGTTTTTCACGCTTGAATCCCAGATAGCCACTGGGCACCTGAAATGAACTTAAAACGGTGTCACTTTGATTGGCGCTCCTCCATTAGTTCACATTTGGCTGTGTTTTCCACCTTGTCCACCGCACTGAGTATCAGAGGACTGGGCTTCCGGATCCAGCCTGTTGTTCTTAGCTTGGGGACCGGTAAATAAGTTACTGTGGCACCGGGCTTATCATAGCTATGGCGGGTCTAGAATTTTGGAGGCCTGCGTTCCTAACTAGAGCCTGTTAAGGAAAACCCTTCACCTCCCTAAGAAAGTCAACTCATGTGAAAAAGTGGGTGTTCATAGCTATCGTGGACGGTTATTACAAGAATTAAACAATATCATTGGTGAGAGCATGGTGCATCCAGAGGGAGGCCCATATTTGGACGGCTCTAGCATCGGCACAGACATCCCCTAACAGTGCCCCAGGGGATCCAGCTGTAGGCAAATTCACTTTTCAATTAAAAATTTAGAAATACAATTTATGCCTAGAAGATCCCCTGAAAATACTGAAATGGAGATGGCATTTATGGACATGACTGTGTTTAGTTGGTGGGTTTCTTCAGTAATTGCAGTAAGAGAAATAAGAATACTTGCTCAGGGGCTCCTGGGTGGCTCAGTTGGCTGGGCATCCCACTTTGGCTCAGGTCACGATCTCGCGTTTCGTGGGTTCGAGCCCTGCGTCAGGCTCTGTGCTGACAGCTCAGAGCCTGGAGCCTGCTTCGGATTCTGTGTCTCCCTCTTTCTCTGATCCTCCCCTGCTCGCTCTCTGTCTCTCTCCATCTTTCTCTGTCTCTGTCTCTCTCCATCTTTCTCTGTCTCTGTCTCTCTCTCAAAAATAAATAAAGGTTAAAAAAAAAAAAAAGAATGCTTTCTCAAGACCTGAGTCTGGATACCAAAACTGCTGTTTCTGGAGACCCTGTCATTTTATTGTAAACTCAAAGCAGAGAGAAAGGGTGTAATTGTCCTTGTACACGTCTTGCCCATTTCTAGTGTTTGTTTTGTGTTGGGGCATCACCTTTTCCCTGCATTAAATCGTATATATTTTATGTCTGCAGCCTTTAAAATAATTCTTGAGAGTGCATAAAGGGAAATTAATTTTTTAATCAAAATTTATGAACATGCCATATAACGTTTTTATGAAAGCCCTACTTGAATTATCTTTTTCTATCTGACTAAAATAGAATTTGATTTTTCCATGGGGTATTTAACATTTTGGGTCATAATCATGCCAGGGATGAATAAATAGATCTTCTCTGAGTGAACTGTCAAGACAGATCCCCTCTGGGTCTGAAATATAATTAAAACTGTCCATGAACTCTCTTGGAGGTCCACAGAGCTTCAGGGTCCCCTCAACAATGCCGAGCAAGGACTGAAAAGAGCCCCCCGAGTGCGGAGAGCATAAGGCAGCCACGGCCTCCCCCTGAGCAAGAGGGAGAGGATGCAGATCGTCTCCATCAGACTTCTCTTGTCTCAGCTTCCTTGTGGTTTCTGGATGTTATTTTCAGATTTCCTGCAGGGCTGTTTTTTTTGCACAAGGCTGTGGGTCCAGTAGGGGACGTCTCCCAGTAAATGGCCAGTGCAAGGAACTCCAAGACAGAGGAGTGAGTCTCTAAATTTAAATATCCCTGCTCTCTGCAACCCTTCTCCCTTCATTAGGCTCTCAGACTTGCTTCCTTTCCACTTGGCAACCTTTCTTTTGTGTTTGGCAGGCTTGGAAGCCTGTGGGTAGGAGCCGTCGTGGGGAGGAGGGCTGAAGAATCTTGGTAACTTAGGTGCCTGGGTTATGGCTAGCTGTCCCCACTGTCCCCATCTCCTCCCTCCACAGAGGTATCTGACTGCCTCAGAGGTACCAGACAGAGAGCTGAAGGTAGAGAAGGAGGATGTTTTTGTTTGGGTAGGGGTCAGTAGGTAGAAAGTAACTTTTTTCTGGGGTGTATTAAAAATATTGGACCCTCTTGCACCATTGGTGTGAATGTAAACTAGTGCAGCTGCTCTGGAAAACACTGTGGAGGTTCCTCAAAAAATTAAAAATAGAATTACCGTACGAGCGAGCAATGGTGCTACTAGGAATTTATCCAAAGGATACAGGAGTGCTGATGCATAGGGGCACATGTACCCCAATGTTTATAGCAGCGCTATCAACAATAGCCAAAGTATGGAAAGAGCCCAGGTATCCATCAACTGATGAATGGATAAAGAAGATGTGGTTTATATACACAATGGAATACTACTCGGCAATGAGAAAGAATGAAATCATGCCATTTGCAATAACATGGAACTGGAGTGTATTATGCTAAATGAAATAAGTCAGTCAGAGAAGGACAGATATCATATGTTTTCACACATATGTGGAATTTGAGGAACTTAACAGAAGATCATGGGGGAAGGGAAGGAGAAAAAATAGTTACAAACAGAGAGGGAGGGAGGCAAACCATAAGAGACCTTTAAATACAGAGAACAAACTGAGGGTTGATGCGGGGGTTGGAGGGGAGAGGGGAAAATAGGTGATGGGCATTGAGAAGGGCACTTGTTGGGATAAGCACTGGGTGTTGTATGTAAGCGATGAATCATGGGAATCTACCCCCAAAACCAAGAACATACTGTATACGCTGTATGTTAGCCAACTTGACAACAAATTGTATTAAAAAAATTATATATATATATATGTTTCAGGCAAATAATCAGGCAGTTAACTTAAAATCAAATGAGCAAGTGGTCCCAATAAATATGTTTTTTTCTGTTTCCTTTCAGAATTCATATGCTCCTTCTATACAAGTGATTCCCTGGATCATAACCCTCTGCTGAGATTTGGGTTGGAATCGAGAATCTAGAGAATTCCTGCAGCTTTGTAACTTTAGGAGGTGTGCCCAACTGAGAAATTCACCTTTTGAGGAGTTCTGCGTTTTGCCAGTCATCTCTTATAACTGAGTGCCAAAGGTAAGCCTGCAATTTCCTGCTTAAAACGGGGGAGAAGTTGGTGTTTTCACCTCAAATGCTCAATTTGCATGGTAGGTTTTACGTTAGTAAAACGGCAAGAAGTGTGGCCCTCATGTATTGAGCCACATAAACTGTTAAGTTTTCAAGGGCCCTGGTCCAAAAATGAGATGACTCTTCCTGCATCAGCACGCAACGGGATTACTTGAGTAACCAGGAAGCAGAATGGTGGGTCCCCCCCCACTTATAAAATGCTCTAGTGTGCCAGCTCAAAGTGGCCTTGAGTCTGTATAAGTCGAGGCCTTTCTCGTGCTGCTCTGGGACTACGAGATAAATAAGAACTGCCTTGAGGAGGCTTTTGGTCTACAAAGGTTCATTCCAACTGTGATGCTGGGAAGAAGAGCCTACGTGTAAACGTGGAAATGGATAAAGGATTCTGGGGCAAAGTTTGCTTGTTTTTATGAGAAATCTGCTCATGTGTGTTAAAACTGTACCCGTGACACAGCATGTGGGCTCTGAGATTCAGGGATCCTGTAATAGCAGTTCCGGCACAGAAACATGTGTCTGTGTAACGGAAATATTTCTCAGTCCTAACAACGCATTTGGGACATTTGATTGAAAGGTAAGGGTTGTGGTTTGGTAGTGTGGTTAATCTGGTGTTCTGTCTCTGGCTGGGCAGTAGGGAGGCCTTATGAGAAGGTACAGTTTCATCTCCAGGAGGTGAGAGCGTCCAATTCACTAGCTTTCCTTTATATGCTTTATTTTGCTTGTGTTATTCGCAAATTGTTTTAAACTGCTTTGAATCTGTAATCTTGGACTGTAAAATCTTGGTATGATTTCTGTAAGTTTATTAACTTAATATAGATTAGAATTGTCATTCATTTGGTCTAAAACTGCTACTAAAATTTTTGTTAAGTGGGTTTTCTTTCCCCTTGACAACTTTTCTTTTCTTTTCTTTTCTTTTTTTTTTTTGAGGCTTCTTAATTTTACTTCTTTTCCTTTTTGATGTGTGGTAACCAGAACAGCACAGAAATAGTAGGGAGTATTTCATAAGGGTAGGACTAAGTGTCTGGGTGTCTTCACTTTATCCTTTATGATTTCACTTGGAGGAAATGACATGTCCCCGTTTATTTAGAGTGTTGTTCATTGTGATTTCCAGGTCTGGGTCTTGGTTTGGAATTGAGAACTCGAAGTTCATATTGTGCAGCCTGATTCTATGCCCTCCTTACTCTTTCCCCCTGTACTCAAAGTTATCCTGACACTGTGCTCCCTGGACTGGTCTCTACTACCTTTACATTGTCTCATGCATTGATGGGGCACTCCCAGGTTTCTCCTTCAGACCTGAGGTAAAATAAACACCACTGGGATGTTTCATGTCCAATCTTAGGAGATTTCCATTACACAGAAAAGCTCTTAACCCTTCGCAAATCAATTTTTTTAATAGTCATTGAAGTGGAACCTTTTAAAACTTAGTCTTTTACAAATGCAGTCACGTATTTCATGGCAATAAGCGAGAAATCAGTGCAAGTCCTCAAATCTAATCGTCAGGATTCATCAGGAATTCATCAGTATCAGAATCTGACACTTAATGACATTAGCACACTTAATGTTATCATTTCAGTTATTCTGAAAGTTTCTCGTTCAGAGAGTGGTAAGACAGAGGAAGTAACATACTCACTCCCGGCAGTATATTGTGCACAAGTGCCCATCATGTGTCTTTTACTATTAGGCAATTGGTTGATTCCTGTGTACAGTTAGGTAGAGAACCATTCATAACCATGAAAAGATACTTAAAAAAATATTTATACCCATATTATTGTAACTAATTTTTATAAGCTCATGACATCCAGAACCAAAAAGCCCTGATTGACTGATTAAAAGTTACATTTGTGGTTTAGATAAATGTCCAGTGGGAAAATCATTAGATGTATCCAATCGTATAATAAATATTTATTGTGAGCACCAAATGGATTTTACACCATTCTTCTTGCAGTGACTGTTTTATCACTGTGTTTTAGCAGCTACAAAAATTGATAAAATAAGCTCTAGACAGCCTTTCTCATGCCTTTGTGGGATGAGGCTGAACCCTGACAGCTCTGGTTGAGGTTCTTACAGTGAGTCCCTGGTGCCCAAGGCAGCATGAACTGGCCCTCAGAGAGGAGTCTGGAAAAGCCAGAGGATGCTCTGGTTGGAGTAAGTTTTAAAGAATGAGGGCATGTATGCACCGAGGCATACTGGATCCCCTTGGCAAGGACAAGCTAGGTGAATTTCCTGGGTAATGGATCTTAGAGTCTCCAGATGATTTAAGCAATAATGGGTGGGGACCCAGCATGCTCTTTTGTCAGTGGTCTTTCAACTGCCAGCAGGAAGAGGGCACATTTTGGAAAGAAATGACGGCCGTGCTACCTTGGTAAAGTCGTTAGTGGGATGTCAGCCTCCAATGCATTGCCCAGTTATTGGGACTCAAAGTTTGCCCTGTCCTGGCTTAGATCTGCACCTCAGGCCGGGCTGAGGGTGGAATGAATGAATGAATGAATGAAGAGGGTGGAATGCCCATGCTGCATCTCAGAGGGGCCTGACTGGAGTCCCAAGCCCCTTTTTCCAAGTTGTGCACTTCCCTGCCCCATATTCTTTTCTTCCCTGGAGTCTCCCCCACTTTGAGGCTGAAGACAGGGTCTTGGGAACTCCCTAGCCTTGACCCTGCCTCTTTCGTGGAGTGGAGACGATGGGAGAAGTGTGGTGGCAGACCCTTTCCATTTACACTGGAGCTGATAGAGAATGTATAGCCTGTACTTAATTCTTCTTATGTGTAATTGAGAATTTACTGTGGTTCACTGTTGTTGGAGGCAGGCTGGGGCTTACTGGGGATGGAAGATGTGAAGGGCATGGTACACTATGCTGAAAATCTCTCGTCTTTTGAAAAACGATTTAGAGCCATTTTCAGGACAGAAGCCTAAGGTGTAGAAGGATAATGGTGTTACAGGGCAGGAAAGACCATGGCTTAGGTAAGAAGACTCATGAGCAAAGTATAGGAAAGGAGACATGGATTTCAGACTGTCAGTGTTTGACATGAGTATCGGAGAGCAGATGTTAGCGGGGATCCTGTCCACATTGATTCCTTTATCCTTTTTTTCAGTTTTATGGGGGTCTGACTGACAAAATTGTAAGATACCGAAAACATACTTCGTGGTAATTTGATACACCATATACACTATAAAGAATCCTGACCATGTAGTTAATTAACATATCCATCACCTCACATATTTCTCTTCGCCTGTGTGTATGTGAGAACACTTAAGTTCCCTAGCAAATTTCAATTAAATAATACAGTGTTATTAACTGTAGTCACTGTGTTATACATTAAATCCTCAGGCTTTATTTTTCTTCTAGCTGAAAGTGTGTACCTTTTATCTACCTCTGGCTGTTTCCTCCAACCTCAGCCCCTGGCAACCACTTGCTACTCTTTGTTTCCAGTTCTACTCCTTCTCTCCCCCTCCCACCCCCGATTTCACATATAAGTGGTACCACACAGTATTCACAGTATTTGTCTTTCTCTGCTGGCCTATTTCACTTAGCATAATGCCTCAGGGTCCATCCATGTTGTCAAGAATGACAGGATTTCCTTTTTTTTCACAGCTGAATGACATTCCTTTGTGCATAAATACCACATCTTAATCAATTCATCGCTGGGTGGGACAACAAGATAGGTTGTTTCCATATCTTGGCTATTGTGGATGGCAATAGCAGTGAATATGGGGGTGCACATATTTCTTTGCTATCCTGTTTTCATTTCCTTTGGATGGATATCCAGAAGTGGGATTGCTGGATCATATGGTAGTTCTGTTTTTAATCTTTTGAGGAATCTCCATGGTGTTTTCCACAGTGGCTGTACCCACTTTCCCATCAGCAGTGAGAAGGTGCTCCCTTTTCTCCACATACTTGTCAACACTTGTTATGTCTTGTATTTTTGCTAATAGCCATTCCAACAGGAATGATGAGGTGATATCTCACTGCGGTTTTGATATGCATTTCCCCAGTGGTTAGTGATGTTGAGCACCTTTTCATTTACCTGTTGGGCATTTAGATGTCTTCTTTGGAAAAATGTCTCTTCAGATCCTCTACTTACTTTTTGTTTGTGTTTTTGCTGTTGAGTTTTAGGAGTTCTTTATGTATTTTGGGTATTAGCCCTTCATCAGATATATGATTTGTGAATTTTCCCCCATTCCATAGGTTACTTTTCACTCTGTTTATGGTTTCCTTTGCTGTGCAGAAGCTTTTAGACTGATGTAGTCCCACTTATTTATTTTTGCTTTTGTTGACTTTGCTTCTGGTGTCAAATCCAAAAACACATTGCCAAGACCAGTGTCAGGGAGCTTACTGCCTGTATTTTCTTCTGGGAGTTTTATGGTTTCAGGTCTTATTTTCAAGCCTTTAATCTACTTGGAGTGAATTATGTCTATGGTGTAAGATACTGGTCCAGTTTCAGTCTTCTGCACGTGGCTGTCCAGTTTTCCCAACACCATTTTTTGAAAAGACTGTTCTTTCCCTGTTGTATATTCTTAGCTCCTTTGTTGGAAATTAATTGATCACACACGTATGGGTTTATTTTTGGGCTTTTTGTTCCATTGATCTGTGTGTCTCTTTTTATGCCAACACCATACTGTTTTGATAACCACAGCTTTGTAATACAGCTCAAAATCAGAAATTCAGTGTCTCCAGCTTTATTCTTGGTTTTTTGGTTTTTTCCCTCAAGATTGCTTTGGCTATTCAGGATCTTTATGGTTCCATGCAAATTTTACGATTGTTCTATTTCTGATAAAAATGCCATTGGAATTTTGATAGAGATTGCACTGAGTCTGAAAATGGATTTGGGTTGTATGGACATTTTAACAATATTAATTCTTACAATCCATGAGCATGGATTATCTTTCTGTTTCTTTGTGTTTTCTTCACTTTGTTTCATTAGTATCTTACAGTTTTCAGTGTGTAGATATTTTACCTCCTTAGTTATATTTATTGCTAGGTTTTTATACTTTGTGATGCAATTGTAAATGAGATTGTTTTCTTAATTTCTCTTCCTGATAGTTCATTGTTAACATGCAGGAACACAACTGATATTTGTACAGCATATTGATATTGTATATTGCAGCTTCATGAATTAATTTATTAGTTCTGACAGTTTTTTGGTGGAGTCTTTAAGGTTTTCTATATATAATATGTCATCTGCAAATAGTGACCATTTTTCTTCCCTTTCTGATTTGGGTGCTTTTTGTTTCTTTTTCCTGTCCAATTGCTCTGGCTAGGATTTCTAGTACTATGTTGAAAAGTAGCAAGAATGGACATTCTCTTCTTCCAAGATCTTTGAGAAAAAGCTATCGGTTTTTCACTATTAGGTATGTTATTAGCTGTGGGCTTTATTATGTTGAGTCACATTGCTAAAAATATCGCAGTACTAATTCTACCACAATTATCCTGGTGTAGTCAATGGGAACCTACTTTAACCGACTGGACACTTGCCTGGTACCTGGCACAGGACTTGCCGCCTCTATTATTGTCTCTAATCTGAAAGGCAGATCTTAATACCCCTATTTCATAAACAGAGACATTAACCCTCAGGAGAGGGTAAGAGGATTGCCTGTGTTCATAGAGTTGAACTTGCACGATAGCATTTTGACCAAGATCATGGTTTACAAGTCCATGTTCTTTCTCTTCCCCATGTCCCTGGCAATGACACAGTAATCACCTGTTATCTGAGCACTTAACTTTGAACCAGGGACCACTTGACACTAAGAGCAGAGCAGGCTGTACATCCACATCTCCCTGACCCAAAGCCTTTCATTCTTACTAGACTATGATTTTATGCATTTACTTATATTTTTCCATAGGAAAGTCTCCAGCAACTAAGTATGGTTTGGAAGTAAGTCTCTTTTGGAAATGTAAGGAAGGGACCATGAGGGAAAGCTTTGGGAAGGACCGGAAGGATGGGTGACAGGAACCTGAATTCCATGGAGGGCCTTGTACCTTCTGAAGTCCCCTGGTCAGCTCAGCAGCTCAGGACCAAGCTGAGGCCAGGACGCAGGCCTCGGACTTCCACTTGTGCTGTTCCCAGGTGGCATTCAGAGTCACCTTGTCCTAGCGACTCCTATCTTATGAACAGACCTTTGAAAGAGAAGTCATTTGTAGACTCAAGAGGACCTAGTATACTTTCTGTGTGCTGGGTCTTCCCACGGTCCATCATACTTCCATAGCACCTTTGTACAGCAGAGTGAAGCTTCATAAAATTGCAATTTAATGTTTTTATAATGTAGTCAATGAACTCATTATTTTATAGTGGTTGAAGTGATGAGCATTTTTCTTTTCTGTCTTACCTATCATGCCCTAACAGTGTGGCTTTTTAGAAAGTGTGGCTTCTTGGAAAAACCAGTTAAACACACAGAAAAGCAAGTCCTTGCCCTCCTCCACACACACACCCCTTCTTTTCTCTCGGACAGATTGTAGAGGATGAATTCATAGCATTCCTGTCCTTTCTCCACTGTTCTCTGAATTATACCTTCCAGTTTACCAAGGAATTTTCCTATAAATTTTCATATATTCTCTATAAAACCAGGTGATGTGGCTATCCCCCTCTCTCTCTCCACACCACCACCATTTTATAAAAGAAAAAATGAGCCAAGAGGTCATGGGTTATAATTACTTACCAAATATGGCCCTGTGTTGGATGGTGACCTGTGTGCTGGTTTGCACAGTGACCTAGTAGCACTCTTTGTCTTCCTTTAAGAGCCTGTAGATGTGACAGAACAATACTAAGAGGCAGGTCACACAGAGCTTTCATGAGAGCATTGCTGCAGTCATGGTTCCCAAGTTAAAGTGTTTTTTCTTGACCTTCCTCCAGAAAAACAAAAAGTACATTCCTGCTGTGTGTACGTGTTGCAGGGTAGGGGGATGTAGGCTTTTAGCAAGTTACAGCTCATCCATGACTCATGATGGGGTTACATCCCAACAAGCCTGTCCTGAATTGAAAATAGTATTAAGTCAAAAAGGCATTTGATACACCTGTGAACATCATAGTTTAGCCTAGCGCTTACAACTCTTACTTTAGCCCCCAACTGGGCAAAATCATCTAACACAAAACCTGTTTTTTAATAAAAGTGTTGAATATCCCATATGATATATTGAATAGTGTACCAAAAGTGAAAAACAGAAAAGGGGTGCCTGGGTGGCTCAGTCAGTTGAGCATCAAACTTCGCTCATGATCTCACAGTTCGTGGGTTCGAGCCCCGCATCGGGCTCTGTGCTGACAGCTCAGAGCCTGGAGCCTGCTTCAGATTCTGTGTCTCCCTCTCTGCCTAACCCCACTCATGCTCTGTTTCTCTCTGTCTCAATAATAAATAAAAACATTAAAAAATTTTTAAAAAAGTGAAACACAGAATGAAAAAAAAAAAAAAACCAGAATTGTTGTCAGTGTATCGGCTATTGATCTTTGTGATGGCGAGGCTGCCTGGGGCCATGGCCGCTGCCCCACATCATGAGAGAAGATTGTTCCACGTATCACTAGCCTGGGAAAAGATCCAAATTCAAAATTCAAAGTACAGCTTCTACTGAATGCATATCGCTTTCACACCATCATCAAGTTGAAAAATCCTATGTGGAGCCATTGGAAGTTGGGGACCCTCTGTAGACCTCGAACAGGGAAATCTGTGGGAGGTGGTGGATGTGTTTATTACCTTGTGGTGATGGTACCAAGGTGTATGCATATGTCTGAACTCATCCAACTGTACATATTAAATATGTGTGAACTTTTTTTATATGGAGTATATCTCAGTTAAGTTGAAAAATAAATTGCTGTGTCAAATGAGAATTCCTTTGACCTCCCACCAGCATGTGCTGATCTGAAGGGGTACATGAGACACTGCAGAGCTGTCTTCTGCAGGAAGCATGTCTGGTAGTCCTGGACCACTGTCGGGGGGGAGTGGGGGTGGGGTGGTCCTAGGGACCTCTTGCTTCTACCTTCTAGTGTCACTGCTGTGGTTCAGTGTAGAGAGCAAAAATGCAGCCTGAGTTTTAGATTTCTGCCTGTTGGCTTTTATTATAACACTGTAAAAGTTTTCTTTGAAAACAGTACTGGCTCCCAGAAGTTAAATAAAAACTTCATGGCTAAATCAAACTATAGAAGATCACAGTTTAAGGGGAATGATTTATGGCCGTGTTAATGAGCAAGATGGTAACAAAAGCAAGTTTTGAATGGAAACTAGGATGGCCTGGTGCTTACTGAGGGGGAGGTAGCTGTATCCACCTGCCAGGTCCGGGACTGTGGCAGCCCAACCCACATCTCACTGTGAAATGACGTTTGTCTTCTTTCTCAGAGAGTCGAACTTGACCAGCAATGACACTGACAAGTTGATTGGTTGGATTTGAGCTTGACTGCTCTCTGGCAGTAAGGGAGATCCTAATTTTTTAATCCATTGTAGTGGTTCCCCGCCCAGTGCCCTTGACTCTCTGCCCTTCCTGTGTGGAATACTTTGCAGGCCATGGCGTGGGGAGGCAGTAGTCAGCAGCAGCCCAGGATCATCGTGGACTCCAGGCCAGACCCGAGCCCACTGGGGGACTCAGAATGTTCAGTGTACACGTGGGATGTTTCCACAGAAGGCTACATGCTGCTTGGGCCCCTCAGCCGTACTCATGGGAAAGGAGTGGGGAGTACAGCAGCTCTGAGACCCCGCCTCTCCGACTTGTTTAGAAGGTACAGGGACTTGCAGCTTATGATCCTACCCAGAGATTTTGTTGTAGATTTTGTAGTGCTTACAGAGACTATGAGAGACTTTCTGTGTCAAGAGCAGAAGAGCTGGGTAGTCAGTTAAGTGTCTGACTCCTGATTTTGGCTCAGGTCATAATCTCAGGGTTTGTGACATCATGCCCCGTGAGGGTTCTGCACTGACAGTATGGAGCCTGCTTGGAATTCTCTTGCTCTCCCCTTTTCTCTCTGCCCCTCTTCTCTGTGCGCTCGCTCTCTCTCTCTCTCTCTCTCTCAAAATAAACAAACATTAAAAAAAAAAAGATGAGAAGAACTGGAGAGAACCATTGATCCCAGGAGCCTGAGACAAGAAGGTCTTCCCTGTTTGTAGCCTGGGTCTGGTGGTGGCCTCTTTTGTGAGAGAAGCTATGTACTGGCCATCTTCAAATGCCTATGTCTTATAATCGCCAAACTCCATATTGAACACAGTTTTATAAAACATTGATAGTATTTTCTTGGAGGTTAGATTCCAAGCCTCTTTGACTTGTGCTTGGAACAGAGGACTCTGGAGAAAGTGTTGGGTGTGCAGGTGATTGATAGAAGGACTGACATCTGTTCATTGTTTGTCACGGCCATGTGTTAAGGTCTAAGCCTTGGTTTCTGGGATGGTGACATGGAGGGACCAGAGGAGTGCCGGGTGTATGATTTTGGAGTTCTAAGACAGTGCTGTGTGGACATAATTTTGTCCATAGTTTTGTACCATAATCCTGACTGCCACACTGCACAGAATTCTGTGTGAAGAAGGATTCAAGGTGCGTGAGACACCACAGGCCCTCCCCTCCAGCCCCAAATGGCAGTAAACAGAGGAGCTCATCTCCCATGTGCCTCTCACCTTCCAGCAGATTCCCCCCCGGCCCCAGCTACAAGCTGCCCATGCTGCTGGCTTTTGTTGGCTGGGTGAGCCAGGCATAGAGCGGGTGCTGGTAACTTGATAGGTGCTTGGGGACAAGTGGAGACAGGTGTGCCTTGGCCTCTGCCTCACCACTTTCCTTCCAGAAGCACCCGGGCCTCAGGGAACTCCAAGTCAGTGGCTGCTGACTGCACAAGGGAGCCACCAACCCTGGAGGGGTGGATAGAGATTCAAATGTGCTGATGGAGGGGAGGGTCACTCGTGCAGATTTTTTCATCCCAAACCTGTTTCTCTCTCATGCAGGCACTTTGAACATCACAGAGCCCAGGCCCAGGCCCTAGCTCCAGAGATTAGATGTGGAATGATGATCACGTTATTCTGATCAGCCAATTTGGAAACTGCTAACATGAACCCTGGATTTTATTTTCACACTGGGAAGATAAAGGGCTAGTTTGGGATTAAGAGCATAGGTTAAAGGCAAGAAAAGAGAGGGACGACGGGTATCAAAATGCAGTGTTCTTGTTTCATGCAACACTTGTATTTGTGCCAGGTTCACCTCGTCTGTGCTCTGGGCCACTTGGGACAGTGCTTTTTTTTTTTTGAAGAGTTGCTAGAATGCTCAGGCTTGACTCTAGACTGACCTGGAGTGAGCTGAAGGGGCCTGGGTGTCTGGATGCTTGCATTGATCTTCCTGCAAGGGACCTTCTACTTTGAAGTCCTCCATTTGAGAATTTTCATGTATTCACACTGTAGGTAATTCATGAAATTTAAAAAACAAAAAAAACACCCATTCCATGACTGATTACCACGCTTCTTGGCAACTCTAATTTTTGATCATTACAGTGAGCTAACCCTCAAGGGAGAATGGTCTTATACACAGAAATCTAACAAAATATAATGAAGAAACAGGAAGCTGCACAGGGCGCCTTGGTGCTTTAGAACATCCCAGAAATAGGAGTGCTGATACTTTGTCTCCATACCTTATGTTCTCTGTTTTGGAGATTTCAGCATGAGGGATGGTGCTTCCGGCAAAATGTGGCTCAGGGTCAGTGGAGAAATCACACAGCAGAGCTTCTGTTATTTTGTATGAAAGGGAAATAATTTATTTTCTGTTAGGGACTTTTTACAGAACCCTTACTTTTGCCCAGGAGGGACAATATCTGGGTCCTGCAGAAGACAGGAGAGGTGTGAAACAGTTATAACTGTATAAAGGTAATATACCCAAAGTCAGTCTGCTGTCAGTGATGTCACACTCGAAGACCTTAGGATGCATTCAGTTCCAGACCCACACTCTCTAGCCTCAGGATCAAAGTCCCTTAGGTCTTAGTGTCCTGGTGACCAGGATTGGAGCTCCTGGTACCACAAGATCCCAGTGGATCATCTCATGAACGAGATGACTGCATTGGGTCCTTTGTGACTCTAGATTTGGGTATGAAGATGTTGTATGTGTGTTGGAGGCTGACCATGTAAGGCCCAGTCCTATCTCCTCAGATGTTTTACTTGCAGTATGGATGATGTTTGCGGGGAAGCTTGTCATTTTGATGGACTCTGTAATGGAAAACTCAAAGAGGCTGCTGTCTAGAGTACCTGATCACTTGGGGGGTTTTTCCTTACAAAAATATAACTGAATAAAGCAGGCATTTCTTATTCTCAAATTAGAGCCTGATTTCAAATGGATTACTTTGGATAGGGTTCTGAACTCTTTGTAGAGTTATAGGACCCCTGGGTTTGGGTCATCCCTAACTTATCCCTATAGTACTCCTCCATTTTAGCACATAAAATGGCCAACTAAGTGTCCTGTCTTCTCAGGAGCCTCTATCTCTCCCATCATATCCTGGAACACTTTATATGAGATAGTTTATATGTATGTATGTGTGTACATGTATATGTGTATGCGTATATGCTGACAAAAAAGAGATGAAAAAATCTATACCATGCAAACATTAATCATTATCAAACAAAAGGCAGGAAAGGCCATATTAATATCAATGTACACTTCAGAGTATGGGAAATTACCAGGTGCTCTCCCATCCAGCAGAGCACAATACATTTAGTCATCCTGTGTCCTAAGGCTGTGACCGTCCCTCAGACTTTCCTGGTTTGGGTCACCTGGACAGTTTTGAGGAGGACTTGTCAGGTGTTCCTCAGTTGGCATTTACCTGGCAATTATTCTCATTGTTAGACCGGGGTTATGGGTTTTTTGGAGAATGACCATAGGGGTAAAGTGCCATTTTTCATCACATAATACCCAGGGCACGTACTGTCCATCTGCCTTATCAATGTGATCTTGGCCTTAACCAGCCAGCTGAGGCTGTGTGTCAAGGTTCTCCACTCCAGAGTTCCTCCTTGTGCCCTTCTCATCCTGTCCTCCTTGAAAGGAGGTCTGAGTGCAGTCCCCACATAAGTGAGTGGAGTCAAGCTCCCTATCCTTGAGAGGGAGGAGCTGCATGATTTATTTGGAATTCCTCTGGTGACATTTGTCTTTCCTCCCCCACTTATTTTACTCAACTTTCCATTCCCTTGCTTCTTTTTTTTTTTTAAGTAATTTCTATGCTGAATGTGGGGCTTGAACTCACAACCCGAAGATCAAGAGTTGCTCACTCTACTGACTACGCCAGCCAGGTGCCCTCACTCCCTTACTTTTTAAAGCTCATTTCACTATATAAATAGGTAAGCCAAAACAACAGTGTTTTGCTGGCTGGTTTCAGGGCTTTCTGAAAATGAAACCATGTAGGGTCCTTTGCCTCTTTGCCCTACTCAACATGGTGTCTGGGAGTCATCAAAGTGATTTTGGAGAGGCTTGCTTCCATTTCACTCCTGTACAATACTGAGTTGTGTGACCATGCACGCATTTATCCCTTCTCCTCTTGACCGGATTCTTTATTTCTTCTTTCATGCCATAAGCAGTGCTCCTGTGAGCACCGCTGGGCAGGTCCCCCAACACATACATGCCACTTTCTCTACTACCCATGACTCAGAGTGGAATTGCCACCTTGCGTAGTGTGCCCTGTTCAGCTTAAAGGAAAATTCCCGACTGTCTTCCAAAGTGGTTAGTCCATCTTAGCCTCTCCAGCAGAAGGCGAGGATTCCTATTGCTCCACAGCCTTCCTAACACCTGTATCATCAACCTTTTTCATTTTTATCCATCTAGAGTCAAATGGCATCTTACTTACTATGACCTCAAATTATGAATGCACTAGAGCTTTGTGTATGTGTATTCCCCGTGTGCGCTGCCCTTCCGTGCAATCACCATGCCCTTTGCTTGCCTTTCAGTCAAGCTGTTGGTCTTTTTCTTCTTGAATTGTAGGAGTTTTTAAGTATTCTAAAAAGCAGTCCTTTGTCATTGTGTGCGGTGCTTACAGTGGTTTCTTTACAAGTATATTTCATCATATTTCAATCTGCAAATCGAGAATGCCTACTCGATCGAGAATACAGACGTTCTATTAACTGGAATAGAGTCTTTTATGTGCCAGCAATGGATAACCAGTAGTTATAAACTTTAATGCTTTCACGTAAAAGGGCATCTTGTATTCTTCTGGCTCTGGTGAAAGGGCCCCATCCATTTTGTGTTGTTTCAGTGTTCAACCGCCTAATTTGAAACTGGTAGTAGAGAAGGAGAAATACAAAGTTTTCCAATGCTGGGATTTTATTAACAGTACTTAAATTACCTTGGCCAGGTGTGTAATCTGGTCTTGGACTGTGCGTTCTCTGAGGCTTTGTGGGCTTGCCTAAACTCAAATCTTTTCATTCTCTGTTGCTGCGCTAATCAGTTGCTAGAAAGAGTTGGAAGA
This sequence comes from Cryptoprocta ferox, assembly GCA_028646485.1. NCBI lineage: Eukaryota > Metazoa > Chordata > Mammalia > Carnivora > Eupleridae > Cryptoprocta > Cryptoprocta ferox. The sequence continues at coordinate 51,016,298 of CM053576.1, read as the reverse complement.
TTTACTCTTCATTATTGATCTGCATTTCATGAATATTTATGCCTATTTCATGTACGTTTATCCTTTTGCTCAAAGTAGCTGAATAGTATGAAATTTGAGTTTGAATTTTTAATTGAAATTCTTCTGTGGCCTTCATCATGAGTCCTTATTATGTAGAAGAACAATGGCGATCTCAAAAAATGAGATTGTTTTAGATGAAGCATCTTAAATTTGAATCCCACTGCAAACGAGGCCTTCAGTATAGGACACAACGGCCCTTCAGTGTCTCATACCCATGAGTGAATTCTTCTGCTAGAGGCCATCAACAGCTACCGATAAAGAGCATCCATGGGCCATCCATCCATTCACCCCTTCAGATGCTTGCTGGCATGCATAGGCTCAGGCCCTCTCCAAGTGCTCTGTTTACAAGGACACAAAGTCCTTGTCCTCAAGGAATTACGTTCAGTGGCAGAAAATAGACAGTCAATAAAGGCATGCCTGAAGTACTGGCAAGTGCAATGGAAACATGAAAACAGCGAGGGGATGGAGGGAATGCAGCATCAATTTTAGGGAAGATGAGGCAGGCTGGGGGCGCCTGGATGGCTCAGTTGGTTAAGCCTCCGACTCCTGGTTTTGGCTCACGTCGTGATCTCTCAATTCAAGAGTTTGAGCCCCGCATCAGGTTCCATTGTGACAGCATGGAGCCTGCTTGGGACTCTGTCTCCCTCTCTCTCTGCCTGTCCCCCACTTGCTCTCTCTCTCTCTCTCTCTCTCTCTCTCTCAATATAAGTAAAAATAAACTTTAAAAAAGAAAAATGGTGGGACAGGCTGGGCTTGGCTGAGAGTTGGATTTACTCTGGGATGGGATACAAAGGAGAGAGAGCACGGAGCAAGGAAGGTGACATTTGGACAGACGTTTGAGCAAAGCAAGGGGACAAAGAGTCTGCAGCTGTTGGGGGAACAGCATTGCAAGCGGTGAGCACAGTGCAAAGACCCCAAGGCAAGAGCTCACCTGGTGGTTCTGAGGAACAGCAAAGTGTGAGGGGCAGGATATGAGCATGGAGAAAAAGGGCCCAAGGTCAAATTATTTGAGGTCTTCATGAAGGCTTTAAATTCTGTTGTAACGTGATAGGAAGCTGTAGTAAGGTTTGCACCGAGAAGTGACCAAATCACTGCCCTCGTATGCATTTTGCAAGGCCCCTGTTAGGGAAACAGACTGGGGTGTGGGGAGGGGTGGACCCAGAGAGACCAGTTAGGAGAAAGTCACCCAGTCCGAGAGAACGGGGCTGCTGGCTTGGAGTGGGGCAGTGGAGAGGGTGAGGAGTGGTTGGATTCGAGACATTGTTTGGGGGTGAGCCTAAGGGGTCTGCTGAAAGGGTGGGTGGTGCCCAAGAGGAGGCTGGATGATGGCTCCAAGGTTTTTGGCTTGGTAAAAGACTGGATGAACAGTTTGTCATTTGCTCAGAAGGGAACACCGTGGGGGACACAGGAGGGTTTTGTTGTTGTTGATTTGATTCATTTTCTTTTGTTCCTGGTGGGGAGAATGAAGAGTTGTCTCGGGGCATGTGCAGTTGGAGGGCCACATTAGACATCCAGGTGGACGCATTCAGTAGGCACTTGGGTGGAGCAGTCTGGCCATTTGGGTGGGAGCAGGAGCGGAGACTAGTTTTGGAAGTGACATGCATCGCAATGGTACTCAGAAGCAGGAGGACAGGCAGAGTCATCCAGGCCAGAAGCAGACGGAGTGGGGGCTCCCAGACAGCCTGGCCACCCCCTGCATCTCTGTGTCACAAACAACATAGGAGAAGCGGGAGTCAGGGAAGGAGAGAAGCAGGGCTGTGTGATTGCCCAGAATCCAAGCTAGGGACGCGTTCAAGACGGGGCTGATAGACACTGTCAGCTGTCAGTGTGCCGGTAAGGGGATCCAGAAATGAGAGGAATATTCATGACAGTAGAGCAGATTCTTCCGGGACAGAGTGGTGGGATTCAGTGCCCAGGGGAGGGCAGAGCTCAGAAGGGTGCCCAGATGCTCGAGCCAGGAACAAAAGGGACAGTGGCCCGTTCATAGTCACAAGTAGACAGGTTGCCTTCCGACTGCTTCTGTTTCTCTCAGGGAAATAAGAGGCAAGCTCTTTCATCACCCAAGACTGTAAGAGGGGGAGATATGAGCAGAAGGAAGAGGATCTGGAACAGACCCATCGTGGATGGAGAGAGGGAGTTCACTTGGGACACGGAGTGAACTGCCCAGCAGCACCAAGGGCTTGCTTGGGCCAGTGATCAGAAGTATATAAAATGGGACTGGTCCGGTGTTGTGAGTGCCTCCGGGGCCACATTCAACTGCTCTGGGGCAGGTGTGGAGTAGGTGCTACCAGAGTTTTCTAGATGGTTCCTTGGTACTTTTGGCGGCCGTGTCAGACTCCTGATTGATGGCAACTGAGATCTCTTCAGAGGCTCTTGGCATATGTCATCAACTTTCGACTCACCTAAGTCAGGGGTAAAAACAGTTATGCTTATGGTAGCATGAAATATGCACAGTAGGCTGTAGGTGGGATCAGGGAGTCCTGCGTGGTAAGGAGAGGGGACGGGACCCAGCCAAGGCTGGTGGGAGAAGGTGACTGTGGCTGTGGAGGGGGTGGGGGAAGTCAGCAGGACAGACCAAGTGAGAAATACATTAGGAACCAGTGAGAGGTATTTGTTAACAGCACTGCTTAGCAGGAGGGAAGGCTAATCAGAGCCAGTCAGCAGTAGTCCCATAGAATGGCCTCTTTACTTTCTTCGATGGTACCGTGACCCAGGAGCTGGGCTAGAGGCAGCACAGGAGAACACTCATGCGGAAAATGCGTAGGGAGTGCTGGTTACTATGTTACTATAAAATCCGCCATGTTGATTCTGACGCTGGGGCAGGAGATCTACAGGATGAGCCTGGCACATGTTGTGATGCCAGAAAGTAAGGATGTGCTCAGAACACACACACTCATACACACATGCAAACTCACGATGATGGTGGAATGTCAAAGGAACACAGGAGCCAACTGAAAGAGTGCCCAACAGCCCAAGTTAGAACAATTGGAGCAACAAAATCAGAAATATTGGACTGTAACCCAAGGTATAAAATAAATATCTAAAAGTTTACACTGATATAAATACATGAATAAACTTTAAAACCGGGGAAGAGAGACAGACCTCCTGTGTGGAATACCAGATAATTTGTGGAGATGCTCTCCCTCAGGGAGGTGGAGCACAAACCCCCACCCTTGGGTGGACTGTGCTTAGAGGTGTCCTTCTAGAAAACCCTGTATGGAGAAGCAGCAGAATGACTCAGAAGTGGGAAAACCTGACAGACACACCTAAGCCGGCCATCGCCATCAACATCAACAGTGATGAGTCAGTGGATAGCATCTGTCCTTGATCATGTGATGAAAATGGCACTTCCCCTCTCTGCTCTTCCTCCCAAAATCTGTAACACCACTCTGATGAGGAAAAACCAGACATATCCGAGCTGAGGACATTCTACAAAAGACCCTGCGAGTATCCCTCAAAACTGGAAAGGTCATCAAGACAAGCCAAGTCTGAGAAACTGTCACAGCCAAGAAGAGCCTAAGGAGACATGAAGACTAGATGTGATGTGGTCTTACAGGTGGGACTGTGGATTTTAAAAAAGGACATTAGGTAAAAGCCAAGGATATCTGCATAAAATATGAACTCTAGATAATAATGCATCAGTATTGGGGGCGCCTGGGTGGCTCAGTTAAGTGTCTGACTTCAGCTCAGGTCATGATCTCACGGTTTGTGAGTTCAAGCCCTGCCCGCGTCGGGCTCTGTGCTGACAGCTCAGAGCCTGGATCCTGCTTCCGATTCTGTGTCTCCCTCTCTCTGCCCCCCTTCCCCCCGCTCATACTCCGTCTCTCTCTCTCTCTCTCTCTCTCTCTCAAATAAATAAACACTAAAAAGAAATAATGCATCCGTATTGGTTTATTAATTGTCCAAATGTACCATTGTAATGTAAGATATTAATAATAGGGGAAACTAAAACTATTCTAAAAAATAGAAAATAAAAATAATTTTTTTTATTTCAAAAAATCAGGCACAGATGATAGAAATTCTTATTTTCGCCTTCTGTGTTCTTGACTGGCAGGAAAGACTTCCTTAAAAGATTGATACATTTGAAATAAATACCTACATCTATCTTTACAAAAGCATTTGTATCTGTGTAGTGAGTAAACCCAGAGTAGCCAGGTTCTCCTTCGTGTCCTGGGTCCCTGACATGGGCCAGGCTCCGTCCTGAGCATGATGGATGAAGGTCCCCATCCCCAAGGCTAGGTACAGAGGGGCTTTCTGTAATTCCTCCCCCCATTAAATAGGAAAATGGAATACTGAGGAATGTGGGCATAAACCATGTATATCTGAAGACCTAAAATGATTTGGACAGCTAAATTACATTTGGACATTGTGAGACCTCGATAATCTGAGTGTTTTTAAAATCACTGTGCTTCTTGTTTCACTCTTGTGTGGTTTTAGAAGTAGGCAGAGGATTGTGAATAATAAGGTGGTAAGGAAGGTCAGGTATTGATTAGTGTAGCTGAATTCATTAGTAAGAACTAAGGAAGCTCCTGGCATCTACGTTATGATATATTCACAAAATAGATATTTAAGTTAAAACAGTTACAATTACTTTTGTGGGAAGAAAAATAGCAAAGCCTAATAAACCCCTAAAAATGGTGACCGACGTCTGTCTACTTTGGGAGCAGTGGGTGTGCCTTGTCTGAAAACACTTCACAGTCTTCGTGGCGTCGGGGGTCAAATTTCGCCAAAGAGATCAGTGTCCATATTCATAGATGTGCATTTTCTTCTTTTTTAAATTTCAGCTTTATTGAGGTATAACTGGCAATAAAATGGAAGGATATTTAAAGTGTACATCATGGTGATTTCATTTACCATATATGTTGTGAAAGGATCCTCCCCACCTAGATGTTAATTAAAACATCCATCACTTCACATATTTAGTCCTTTTTTTGGTAAGAACATTTAAGTTCTCTCTGAGCCAATTTCAGTTATGCAACACAGTGTTACCAACTGTAGTCACTGCGCTCTACGGGAGATGTCAGACCTCATTCATCTTACAGCCATAAAAGCTTATATCCTTCTTACCTAAACCTCTCCCTTGTTTCTCCCACCTTCCCAGCTACTGGCAACCACTTTCTGGCTCTGCTTCTCCAGTTTACCTTTTTGGGGGTGGGGGTATTTTTCCATTGCTCTACTTTGTCTCATGACCCCGTTACTGCGATATCTTCCAGGTCGGTGTAAGGCTGTCGGTTCCAAGTCCATGTGCTTTACAATTAATGCTGTATCATGAAATTGGCTTGTTACATTGACAGTGAGTCTACAAAATGATGGTACTCGGGCTAAATTAACGCTCGTAACCTTCTTCTCCACGTGCTGAATGTCTAAGACAGTCATGAAGAAACTGACAGAGGTTAGCAAAGTTTAGCAAAATGGATACTCTCAGGGCCTGAGTGGTAAATTATGTATAAAAAGAGTGTAAAAAATAGCATTTCTCAGATTCTGTTGAAGCAACAGAACTCCCAATTCTATTTCTTTCGTCAAATTTTCTAGGCACTAATGAGGCATATTGACTTATTAGTCTAGTCCTTGGAATTCTGGTTGTGTTAGACATTTCATGTAGTAAAATTAGTTGCTTGGTGCCGAACTTCTGCAAACTCACATTTTAAGGTATTTTTGTTAATATGGCTCAATTTGGGAGATTATCTGATCCTGGTAATAAGGGTAAATTAGCACTATTCACTTACAAAGAACAAAAAGATGGGGATGGGGTATAGCAGAAAACCTGAGATTTATTATAAAGTATAAAACTTTCTTTTTCTTGAGAATGCCATCCACTAATAAGTCTTGTTCAGGATCCAATACAAAGAAAGTTTGCTTAAGAAATTATATGTGCCTCACACCCAGTATGATGGCTGCTATCAAAAAACAAAATAACAGACATTGGTGAGGATGTGGAGAAATTGGAACTCTTGTGCACTGCTGGTAGGAATGTAAAATCGTGTAGCCATTATGGAAAATAGTATGGAGGTTCCTCAAAAATGAAAATAGAATTACTGCATGACTCCATCCACTTTTGGGTATATACCCCAAAGAATTAAAAGCAGAGTCTCGAAGAAATAGTCACACATTCACATTCAGAACAGTGTTATTCATAATAATCCAGAGGTGGAAGTAACCCATATATCTATTGATGGATGGATGGATGGATGGATAAACAAAATGTGATATAAAACATATGATGAAATATTTTTCAGGCTTAAAAAGGAAAGACATTCTGACACCTTCTACAGTGTAGAGGAACCTTGAGGACTTTATACTGAGTGAAATAAGCCAGACACAAAAGGATAAACACTGTATGATTCCACTTACATGAGGTCTCTAGAGTCGTCACAGTGATAGAACTAGAAGGTAGAGTGCTGGTTACCAGGGGAGGGGGGTGGGAAATTAGTGCGTAATGGATACCTGGTTGCATTTTGAGAAGATGAAAAAGTTCTGGAGATAAAGGCTGCACAACAACGTAAACATACTTAATGCCACTGACCTGTACACTTAAAATTAGTAAAAATGGTTAAATTTTATGTTATGTGTGTTTTACCGCAGTTTAAAGAAATCATGTGGGATATTGTGTGCTTGAGCTTCTACTAATACTGTAATCAGTCTTTAAAAAAATGATAAATGCTGCTCTGGGTCATGAGGCTAGGTCCAGTGGGCAGGTGGGAATGCCGGTGTGCCACAGAGCCGGCTTCCGAGAAATAGAGATCAGGGAGCAAGAGCCCTGGAACCAGCAGTGCGAAGTGAGCTTGCTTGCAGAGCTCCAGGGGTCAGAAAGGGGGCAGGAGCACCAGGGAGGGGCAGGCAGCAGAGGAGGAGAAGAAAAAGCCAATGACCCTCCATCTTGGGTGTTGAGGTATCTCTTTTTCACTGGTTCCCTACAATAAACACCAACAAATACTTTATGTTTTGGAAATAACTTGGCTACACTTACTTGTCTATAAAATGTATTGTGGTAAATACCATGGACAGGTGAACATTTTCTCTAGGCTGAATACAAGCAGATATCATTCAGATTAGCCGCAGCAGGAGCCTGCGTACACCCAGGATCTGTTAGGATCTCCTTATAAAACTTCCAGAATAGGATTGATGGTGCTATGGCATCCCAATTTGATGACACTACCTTAGTCTTATGGTTATTTTAAATTCCCTCTTTTTCAATGGCGCTATCCTAATCTAGGGCACTATGTTTTTGAATCCCTGTAAACAAGTGACATTCGAGTCTATTGAGTCTTGTGATTTGGCATCACCTGATGTAGGGGAAGCAAGAATGTCTAACGTTTATCCAGCGTGGACCAGGTAGTGGGTACTTCCTGTGGATTGTTTGATTTCAGCCTCACAGAAGCTCCAACCCCATCTACAAACACACTAATGGAGGTCAGAGAAGTTAGGCAACGTCCCCCAAGGTCACCTGCCTGCTTGGTGTTGGAAAGGTGGGATTTTAAACCCAGCCTTCCCCAGCTGGAGAGGAATGATCACAAAGGAAACCTTCATAATACAAAGATGTAGAGACTTGACAGGCTTTGACTGTCATGCAATATAATTAGAAAACAAATCTTAAAAAAGACCCTCTCCAAAATAACCCATGGAGCAAAGGCCACCGGGATCTTAGTGCCTCTGAAGCCTGTGCCCTGTCCCATTCAGTCACGCTTAGCAGGAGCAGTTGCAGGGAGGTGGCAGTCTGCTTGGGGTGACAGCAGTATATACCCATGGGTCTGCTCCTGCACCATGGGAGGAGCTGAACTCTTCAACTGTGTTTTGGAATCGGGAAACTTCCCTTGCAGCTGGTCTAATCTTCCTGTACCCCTCCTCCAGTAGGATATTGAAAAGCCAACTAGGCCTTCCCAGATCACGCCTGGAAGACTGGGAACTACTGTCTCTTTCTCTCTCAGCATTCTCACTTGTTCATCTAAAAGAAATAGAAATTTGGGTCTTGTGTATTAGCATCCACCTCGCCCTAGGGATTTCTTGCTTCAGCCCTGCTGCAAAATTCTACCGGGGGAGCACTCCCAGGTTGTAGAGGATAATGGATATAAAGCTCGAGCTTTGTGAGGAGGCTGTTCTAGGCACTTGGAATCTCCACACAGGCCCCTTATAGCTTTGTGGATTTGGACAGGCTATTTAATTTTACCGCAGGTTTATCATTCCTTGACTCTATCTGTAGGTAACTTCTATTTCCGAAGGTTGCTGCAAACATTTGATGATCTAGCCCATCTACAACAGTGTCGTGCGTGTACAAGGTGAATGTCATTGCTCAGGTACACTCGTGCACCCCACAGCCCCTCTGTTGGCAGCCTGTACTGGCACCTCTCCATCTCTGTGGGAAAAAGGCGTGGTGAACCTAGCGCTATTGTTTATTTTCTCTTTTACATGGAGTGTATTTCTGTGCCTTAGGGAAGTAGTAAGACCTTGACTCTTGTCACGGCTTAATTAACTTACTGAGAGTTGGAACGGCCACTGGATTCCATATCGTGGCCTACTTAAAGTTGAAGTGTATTAGCTGTAATTAGTGATCCTGCTTGTAAAAAGCCACCAACTGGTCTTTCTTTTCCCCCACAGGATACCACAGGTTTCTGCCAACTCCCGTCAAATTAGCGGGCATCTGGCAAGTCTTATTTACAGCACAATTTGAAACTTTAATAAAGAAGTTATAAGGTATTTCACTTGTTTCTGGGACTGTTTCTTTAGTTAGATCTCCTTAATATGAATGTCCTGTTTAAAAATATTTGCCAGTACACAGCAACATTGTAGTAAATAAGGGAATACATAGAAGGTTTTGCCTTTTGGGACTGACCTGAGCATAATTACTCACTGCATGGGTCTTCCTTTTTTTTTTCCTTAGAAATTTATTTGTTTGTTCATTTATAGAGAGAGATGGCCACAAGCTCAGTGGCTTGAGACAACCCAAACGTATCCTCTTAACAGTTCTGGAGGTCAGAAGTCCGATACTCAGGCTCACAGTGCTAAAATCAGGGTTTCAGCAGGGCTGTGTTCCTTCTGGAGGCTCTAGGGTAGAGTCTGTTCCTTGCTTCTCCCCCGTTTTCTAGAGGTGTCCTCATCCCTTGGCTTGCAGTTCCTTCCTGTCTTCAAATGAACCATATTTCTGACTCTTCTGCCTCCTTCTCCTGCTGGTAAGGACCTTTGCGGTTACATTGGGCCCACCTGGATAATCCAGCATAATCTCTCCCTCCTAAAATGAGCTGATAAGCAACCTTAGTTACCCTCTGCCATGCAATCTAACACATTCACAGGTTTGCAGGCATTTTGGATGCAGATACTTTGGGGGGGGGGGGGCGCGCTATTATCCTCCTTCCCTCATCAGCCAAAAGTCTATATTTGAGTGAGTTTCCATACTCATTGGTTGACTGAATAGAAGGAATGAAATATTACAAAGGAAAAAAAAAATCATTGAGAACCACAGTGAAGTAGATTATTTTATTTGAGTAATAATTCAGACTATATGTTGAAAATCAAGGTTGGGAGGACAATAAATTTTTCATGTAGTCTTATTTTCCTCAAAAATTACTCTCTAAACCAATTATTTGCTCATAGACACATATATTTTGATATGTCTGTATCCACATGGGCATGTGTGTATATTTCTGAAACTCCCAAGTTAATATTCTGGGGCCAAAAATGTTAGACCTTTTTGGTGTCTCTACTTACCTGTCTACATATTTTGACAAGTTCAAGAAATCCTATTCCATCCATGTAAGGTTTATATTCCAAAGTGGGATTGGCAGTTTCTTAGAGCTCTGTGACCCTGGTCTTTTCTGCAGTGGGCTAAATTGGTTTGTTGATAGAAGGGTAAATGAAGCAGATGTCTATTAACCTTGGCTCCTCAGTCTGCCTTATCCTCGAGCTTCCCATCAAACCAGGTGGCTAATGCCTAAACAGCCACTGTCACATGATGAGGTCTCCCAGACAGTAAATACGCAAACAGGTCATCTCAGGTGGTCCGATTCAGAAAGTGAAGCAAAGCTGTCCAATCAGTGACCTCTGGGGAGGAGAGGCCTGGACAGTGATAGTGCCTTAGATGGGGAGGTCAGGGGAGGTGTCTCTGAGAAGGAGCAACTTGTGCCTAGGGCTTAAATCACAAGAAAGCAGACACGAGGGTCTGTCTTGCTCAGCAGAGAACCCTGGTGCTTTGGAAGACTATCTGCTACATAGTAAGTGCTGAATGAAGGAAAGTGTCACTAGAACATAGTCCCACCTTACCTTTGTACAGTGTGCTGCAGTATACAGAGGGTTTTAATTAGGACTGTAATTCTCATTCTTTTTTTTTTTTTTGAAGTATAATTGACATACAATGTTATGTTAGTTTCAGGGATACAACATATTGATTCGACAGTTCTGTACATTAATTACCCAGTGCTCACCACGAGTAAGAGTAGTCACCATCTGTCACCATAAAACGGTCTTAGAATTTTATTGACTATATTTCTATGCTGTACTTATCCATGACTTGTTTATTTTATAATTGAAAGCTTGTACTGCTTAATCCCCTTAATCTATTTTGTCCATTTCCCTACTGACCTCCCCTCTGGCAACCACCAATTTGATCTTCGTATCCAGGAATCTGCTTTTTTGTTTGCTTGTATTGTTTTATAGATTCCACATACACATGAAATCATGCGGGATTTGTCTTTCCCTGTCTGACTTGTTTCACTTAGCATAATACCCTCTAGAGCCCTGCATGTTGTCACAGATGGCAAGATCTTATTCTTTTTTATGGCTGAGTAATATTCTATTGTATATAAATACATCTTCCTTATCCTGTAGCTCCTGTTCTGGAGTCTTCTTAAAAAAATGTTTATTTTGTGAGAGAGAGAGAATGCATGAGTGTGAGTACACAGGGGAGGGGCAGAGAGAGGGAGAGAACATCCCAAGCAGGCTCTGCCTTGTCAGCACAGAGCCTGACGTGGAACTCAGTCTCAAACCATGAGATCATGACGTGAGCCAAAATCAAGAGTTGGTCGCTTAACAAACTGAGCCACCAGGCATCCCATGAGTGTTTCCTGTGCTGGGCAGTGTGCTTAGGGCTTTCTTCAAGAGCTCCCAACTGAGGTGCTGTTATTGTCCGATTGTTCTACAAGAGGCAGCTAGGCTAACATGGCATAACAGGACTCCAGTCCATGTCTGACACCAAACCTCACCCTCTTAAACACTATATTATCATGCTTCTCATGAGTATCAAAAGTATCTTGTGAGGCTAGGCAAGTATTGTTATTCCCATTTTACAGAATAAGCTAAAGTCTAAGGTGGACCTACGAATGGTTCAGCTAACCTTAATCCTAGACCCTTGACTCATGTCTTCCACCTGCCATAATGACTGAGTGGTGCAGCTTGGTCCCTTGGAAACAGCTATGGTCATTTTGGGGTGTTATAGGAACAGGGGCTATTATGAGTAGTACGTAACCCAAGCCATAACCCAGCAAGATGCAGTTAACAGGATCGTTTTTAAAAAGAAAATAGGATCCTAGAATTGGTTTGACGTTATTTTAGGAATTAGTGGAAACTTTTGAGCCAAGAAAGTTTTTATAGCTATTCTAGGCCCTTTTTTTTTTTTTAATCTTCTCCCACCTAAAACTTGAAAAAGCAGTTTCCCATTTGTTAGATTCTCTGAGGGTTTCTTTTATTCAGTATGACATGAAGTTCTTGCTAAGCTCTATTCTAGAATGGCCACCTGACATTTAAGATAGGATCTGGCTGTGTAATAGCAAGTATGTGGCTCTTCTTTCTGTTGGTGGGACCTACGTGATAACTTAATTAGCTATAGTTAACAAAGGCAAAAATGGGATTTTCTTGAACTGCCTAAGCTGGAGTGATAAACGTGCTTTATTCTCTGGATCTGACCTCTGTGATTCTTAGACTAAATCAAAATACCATCTCTGACTTAACATTCAGCAGTCAGTGTACTTTTTCAGTCTTTCTTCTGCTAAGGCTTTTCCATATTAGAAAATTAAATCAGTGTGTATGTCTCATTTTATTATGGAATAATCTTGATTTAGCTACATCTCTTCCTATTCCAATATATCCTACATGCTGTAGCAACTCTTAACTGAAACTAACATGCTTCTCTTGGTGCCCTGAGAAAAAGGGGTGGAATCTGTTTTTCTGGGATACAAGATGGTGTGTGGGGTACGGGAAGGGGACTGAACTTGACATAGAAATGGCTTTAAAAAAAGAAAAACAGAAGACATCCAAAAGAACACCTGTGTACTGTTTATGGGAATACAGACTGGTACAGCCACCGTGGAAAGCTGTATGGAGTTTCCTCAAAAAGTTAAAAATAGGGGCGCCTGGGTGGCTCAGTTGGTTGAGCGTCTGACTTCGGCTCAGGTCGTGATCTACAGTCTGTGAGTTCAAGCCCCGCATCAGGCTCTGTGCTGACTGCTTGCTCAGAGCCTGGAGCCTGCTTCAGATTCTGTGTCTCCTTCTCTCTCTGCCCCTCCCCTGCTTGTGCTCTGTCTCACTCTATCTCTCAAAAATAAAATAAATGCAAAAAAAATTTTTTTAAGTTAAAAATAGAACTACTCTATGATCCAGCAATCAGACTACTGGGTAGTTACCCAAAGAGTACAAAAATACTAATTCAGAGGGATACATGCACCCCTGCATTTATAGCAGCATTACTTACAATAGCTAAACTGTGGAAGCAGCCCAAGTGTCATGTCATTGACTGATGAAGAGATAAGAAAGAAGTGGTGTATACACACACACACACACACACACACACACACACCTGTGTGTGTGTGTGTGTGTGTGTGTGTGTGTGTGTGTGTATATGTGGTGGTATATATACATACACACCATGGACCATGGACTATTACTTAGGCATAAAAAAGAATGAGATCTTGCCATTTGCAATGTGTGAATGACACTAGAGAGTATTATGCTAAGGGAAATAAGTCAGAAAAGGACAAATACCGTATGGTTTCACAAAACAAGCAAAGGGAAGAAAGAGAAACCAAGAAACAGATTCTTAACTCTAGAGAAGAAACAGATGGTTACCAGAGGACAGGTGGGTGGGAGGGTGGATGAAATAGGTGATGGGGATGAAGAAGTGCACTTGTGATGACCATTGGGTGATGGAAGTGTTGAATCGCTATATTGTACACCTGAAACTAATATAACATTATGTGTTAACTAACTGGAATTAAAAACTTAAAAAAGACATCCAGAAATACATATTGTTTACTTTTTATTTTTAAATGACTTTTTGGAGTCATTTGTTCTTAATTCTTCTGCTTAATAATGTACTCCTACCCTCTGGTTCCTGCTTACACCTTTCAGGCCTGGAGAGCCCCCCTCTGATTCCACTAACCCCCCAAATCCTACCCATCTTCCAAGACTGAAATCAGTCTCCTTTTCCTTTTTCCCACCTCCCAGTTATCTGTCCTTTCTCTCAGCTGCTGCCATGTACCTGGTTCAGCATCACCTCCTTCCATCGCCCCTGCCTTTACTTCCTTTTTGGGTGGGTGCACTTCTTTCCACTGGGACTGCTGTTGATTGGTTGACATTCAGAAGCCCTGGAGTGAGGTGGTTGTTGATTGGTGGAGTCGATTGGGGTGAAGTGGATGTGATTGGCTGGCCCTCCAAAGCACTAGGGTAAAGCTCCTGTTGATTGGCAGACTTTACTCCAGTGAGGCAATTATCCGTTGGCTGACCTTGTGAAGTTTTTATATTGATACAAGCTGGCATGAATCAATTAGAATAGGTTTGACACCAATCAATTGAATAGGTTCCTTGCTATTACCAAGGAACAAACCAGTCATTTTCTAGGTGCCCAAGGGAACTTTTTATTTTCACCTGACATGGAATCCTAGATTTCCTGGGTTGGATTAAGCCTATCAGAATGCAGACTGTCCATTAAGACCCTCACCCAGCCACCCACCCCAGAAGTGGGCACAGACTTGGGAGTCAACAGACCTGGGCTCAAATCCTGATTGTGTAACTTAATCCCTATGATCCTCAGTCTCCTAAAGAATAAAAATGCCTCCCGGAAAGGTGGGGCTTCTGGAGATTAACAAGTTCTGTGTCCCGTAATCCTCACTCCCTCAGAGTTCTCATTACAACCCACAGGTCTAATGACGCAAGGAAAGCATCCTAAGGTGGTATTTTGTGACTTAGTTCTCTCTTACTTGGGTTTTTCCCTTCTAAGGCCTGTCAGAAAGATTAACTGTAAAAACTTTATGCTCAGACCTCACTCCCCAAGATTTTGATATCATTGATCTGTGGTAGAGTCCAGGCATTGTGTTTGTTTAAGCTCCCACGTGATGTTCAGTGTGCCTGGAATCATACCTTGCCCAGGCAGCTCCTTACTCAACCACTCTTCATACAGCGAAATCACACAGGAAATTAAATAGTTGGCTTTGATTGGTCTTATGTGATGGGCTGGTCTTGTTAAACACTCTCTTGAAAACTGTGTCATTAAGAAACAAACCTGGTATTCAAATGGAATATTCCCTGAGCCCCATTCCTATTACTGCTCTCATTATTACTAAGAAAAGAAAAATTGCCTTTATGATTTTGAAAATTCTAACCCTGACAGAAAGGTCAGGATAGAGAGAGGGAGAGACACATAGTATGGATGGGAGAGTTTCCAAAAGTGTATAACAATATGGTCTACAGTTTTGAAATGAGCGTTGAAAAAACTTGAAGGTTGCATATATTATGCATGAGGTTTATTAAATATTTCCTCCTTCCCGAAAGGTTGGTTATCTCTAAATTTGGAAGTTAATTCAAGAAACAGGAGAAAATGTTTTATTTATAAGTTTCTTTAGCATCTAGTAAAAAATGTAATGTTATTTAAAAATGGTATTCATACTTCCATGGAGTGAAGTGTGTTGGTTTCTTTTGTAATCCTGAAGTCATCTCTATAAAGTAATGAGAAGTTTCCTCTGACAGAGAGGAAGATGGTTTTAGTTAAGAGTCTTTCCATTATTCCTTCCTTCCAACTTTTGAGGAAAGCTTGTCAGGTGAAGGACTGACTATGAAATTGTTCTGCTGGACAAAATACTGGGCCATCTTGTGCCTAAAAGTCTGGAGCTGCTAAAACCGTTGATAACTGTATTCATTTTAGTGATATGCCTTTGCTATATATTACTTCCAGAACTGATTTAACTAGATGTATAATATGCCATTATTTATTTCTTGTTGTTTTAATCAACTTTTTATTTGGGGATAACTTTGTTTATGGTTCACTCTTGGTGTTGCATATTTTATGGGTCTTGACAAATGTATAGTGACGTAGTTCCTATTAAAGTGTCATACAGAGTAGTTTCACTACTTTAAAAATCAAATGCTTCACTTATTCATCCCACCCTTCTCCCTCACCCATTTGGGCTCAGTTCTAAAGATAAGAAGATAAAGTGGGAGTTTAGAGCTGAGGAGTAAGGTAGGCGGTAGATGAGTGGACAGTGACTGAGAGGAAACACCAGAGGTAAAGGAGGGATTCTGATTAAACTGACCTGGCAGGGTTCTTCCTGAAGGCAGGCAAGGCAATCTGTCGATCCGTCGAGCATTACCTGGGTGAGGGTGGAGGATTCTGGCTAAACCAGCTTAGCAGGATTCTTGTTAAAATTGGGACGTGTTGGAACAAACACGGAAGTACAAATATGTAGTACGAGGCCTACCTAGCATGGGAAGAGGATTCAGAGGAGCCTGACTAAGGTTGGTCAAGGAGAAAGCCTTTGTGAGATTGAGACAATGGATGGCCTTTTCTTTTTCTTACGTTTATTTATTATTTATTTTTGAGAGTGAGCAGGGGAGGGGCAGAGAGGGAAAGAGAGAATCCCAAGCAGGCTCTGCACTCTCAGTGCAGAACCTTGCACGGGGCTCAGTCTCACGAACCATGAGATCATGACCTGAGCCGAAATTAAGAGTCAGACGTTCAACTGACTGAGCCACCCGGGTGTGCCGACAGTAGATGACCTTTATAGAGTGGCCTCTTTACTAAGAACATGCATTTAAGGTTCCTCCACGCCTTTTCATGGCTTGATAGCCCATTTCTTTTTATCACTGAGTACTATTCCCATTACCTGGATATACCACAGTTTATCCAAGATCACCATCTTGATCACTTCCAAATTTTGCCAATTATGAGTGAAGCTGCTAGAAACACCCACCTGCATGTGGGTTTCAAGAATAATTTTATTTGTATAGAAAGGTTGCCTTTTACTCCGTTTCCCCTAGCGTTAGCACTTCACACAACCATGATATGTTTGTCAAAAGTAAGAGATTAACATTGGTATATTACATTGACTAGACTTTATTCAGATTTCACCATTGTTTCCACCAATTTCTTTTTTATGTTTCCAGAGCCAGTCCAGGATGCTGCACTGATTTCGGTTTTAATTTATAAGAACAGTTTGGGTGTGTGTGTTCATTAAACATGTTCATAAAATTCAGCATATCTTGAGAAAGTGGGTGTAAACATATTAGCTACGAGGAGCTGCTGTTACTTAATCAAGCGAACACATTTAATTATGGCATTGTTATTTAGAATTTTTTGAAAGTTTGTTTTTGCTTTTGGCAGAGCATGGAGATTTCCCAATGCACAAAATCAGGGGTTGTTTTATTAGGGTTGCTGTTTCTGAGCAAAATACCAAAGCCTGTTGAAAGAAGGTCATGTTAAGGTTATTCCAAGACCCAAGAGGAAACCAGTTGCCAAGTTGTAATAAAAGCTGTCAATGCGTAATTTCTCAAGTTGATGCGCAGGACGAAGTGTTTGGTTGGTTCTCTAATGAGCATCTCCAAATGTTTTGCTGGCAGAAGGACTCCATGAAAGATGACAGAGGAAGTTATTGTGATAGCAAAATGGGACTACACTGCCCAACAGGACCAGGAGCTGGACATCAAGAAAAACGAGCGTCTGTGGCTGCTGGACGACTCCAAGACGTGGTGGCGAGTGAGGAACGCGGCCAACAGGACAGGCTACGTGCCGTCCAACTACGTAGAGAGGAAGAACAGCCTAAAGAAGGGCTCCCTCGTGAAGAACTTGAAGGACACCCTAGGTGAGTGTGCCCATGCGTTAGGACCCACATCATAGCTGAACTACTTCCGTGATGGGGGGGCAAGGAAGCCTTGTGCTTTTGGAGGGGAGAGTGTCCATCTTTTTTAGTTCATGTGTTTTGTTTTGTTTAAAAAAAAAGTCTGTTTTAAAGTTGATGTCTTTCTCGTTGTCTTTTTCTTTTGATAATCATGTATTCATTTTTGAGAGGGGGGGGTGGCATGAGTGGGGGAGGGGCAGAGGGAGAGAGCAGGAGACACAGAAGCAGGCTCCAAGCTCTGAGCTGTCAGCACTGAGCCTGATGTGGGGCTTGAACTCATGAACCACAAGATCATGACCTGAGCCGAAATCAGCTACTCAACCGACTGAGCCACTTTAGTGCCCCTAAATTGTCTTTTTTTAAATCTCTACAAATACAGAGATCAAGATGGAGAAATGCCATGTTTGTCATTTCCTGGAGATTTTAGAGTCTAGAATCATGTCTGTGTGTTGGGGCCCCCCGCATGTGTTTCCATCTCCAGGCATCAATATTCTAGAGGTTCCTGAAATGGAATTACCACTCCCAAAAGTGTCCACGGCTCTGCCCGTGTCATTTCGTCAGGTCTTTTCTCTCTACACAATCCTGCCCATGCGACCTTCATGTGTAGAGTGGGAAGGAACAGAGAGCACTTTGAACGAGGTGGGGTTTTCCCCCCTCCACTAGATTGATGATGTTTCATAGAAACCACAGTCCTGGTAGCGTTTGCTAGCGTGGCCGTGGGCGAGTATCCGTCCAAGGCCATCTATGGTCACTCAGGTGGGGACCGTGGGAAGCTCAGCCCAGTTGGCTCGGCACCTGGTTTTCTCTACACATGCCCAGTATCCCAATGTGGGACAAGCCACGTAGAATCACCTGAAGTTAAGGGTGTCCACTCTCACCCTTGTGTGCATATCTGATGTTCTTGGAGTAGTTACTCCTTCAGAAGTAACAGTGAGGGCCTTGCTGAAGAATGATGAGTTGAGCTGCCATTTACTAAATCTAGTGTTGCCTACTTCTAGGAGTATAATGTGGGTCATACCTAAGACTACTGGCTAAAGAGTTTGCTATGAAATAAGCCAATATTATCG
Organism: Cryptoprocta ferox; assembly: GCA_028646485.1. Taxonomy (NCBI): domain Eukaryota; kingdom Metazoa; phylum Chordata; class Mammalia; order Carnivora; family Eupleridae; genus Cryptoprocta; species Cryptoprocta ferox. The sequence goes on along the minus strand of CM053576.1, from coordinate 50,998,084 downwards.
CCCATGTTACATATATTTGAGTGTTTTCTTTCTATTTCTAACAGGAGGGTTTGTTTCATGTAGGGTGGGAGGGAAGCAGGTGGGAAACTGGGAAGAAAATTATACACCGAATGTAGTGGGTGTCGCAAAATATTCATCTTAAATTTCATGCAATCTTGAAAAGTCTCCTGAGTCTCTCTTCAGACCCATTTAAAGCCTTCATTTATTGGGTAGTGTTTTTGTGTTAGGGCTTAGGTTATTTCCGTGATTTGGAAAGAGAAATGAGACACAGGCCTGAGTATGAATCACACCAGCTCTCATAGATTCTGAGCCTGATGTAGAAATTTCTTTTTGCACAAGCAGTCTGATTCTTTCTCAACTAACCTGATGCCCCTTTAATTTTTTATTTTCCAAGCAAGTCACTTGAAAGGAACATTGTGGTCCTATAATTATAACTCTTAATTAACTGTGGTAGAAATGCAGTTAGCATGAGTAGATAAATACCTGAGCCTAATTTTACTTATTTCCTTCCAATTTCAGCCTCTCCCTCACCCCAGTACATTTTTTTGGGAGATGCTAAACGTCATTGACTTGTTTTGTTTTCCTTCTTATCCATTTTTTAAAAATATATTCTCGATATCGTAGTAAAGAATGAAGTACGCAGAAACTGAATGAGATGCTCAGAAGGGGATATAAGACAAAGCAAGCACTCTCAACTCTCTAGAAGTTCCCTTGCATACCTTGTCATTTTTTTTTTCTCCTTCTCTTGATAGAAGGAGAAAAGCCAAAGGCCCAAGTTGAAACCCTCAGCCAGATGTCTCACTTAGTGTCTACTCTTTTCACCAGCTGCGATCCGCCTCGTGTGCTGGGGGGACCGCAGGCCCTCACACAGTCGGCCCCTCCCCATGCCGGGTGCTGGGTGCTGGGCCACTGCCCCACCCCTGCCAGATGGCCACCCAGCTCTGCCAGAACACTTCTACCTCGACAGTCAGCCAATTCCATTTTTGGAGAACACAGATTGCTCGAAAGCTCTTCCTTAAATAGAATCAAAGTTTGCTTTTCTTTAACTTTTTCCCTTTGGCTCCCGTTGTGCCCCTGAGAGCTGCCTGGTAACGCATCTCCCCGCCGGGAAGATGACCACCCGCCACCAGGCCTCAAGTCACAGCACAGGCACGCATCTGCTTGGCAATGTTGGGGCTAAGCATATTACCCGTTGTAAAAACACAAGTAAAATTCTGTTTTCAGCATCCATATCTGTGGAGAAATGCCACCCTTGCTTCTGTGCATCTTTCTGTTTTGTGCTCACCATACCTCCCCTCCCCCTCCCAAGCCTTGCTCCTGCTGCCCAGAGACAGAGACCGTGGTGTTCCAGCATGGGTTTTCCATTGCCCACTTGAGAGATATCAAAGGGAAGGGAGGCACCCCTGCCGACAAATCACCACAATGGAGTGACTTCTCAATTCCCCGCAGCCGGGCTCGGCACGGCACTGTTGTCAACCAGGAAGATCAGAAAACATCTCACCAAGTGCTCATGGCTCCTTGTTTAAATTCTTGTCACCAGTGAGCCGTCATAGTTATGCTATAATTCTAGTCGATTATGCAGCCGGCCAAATTTCTCTGTACTGCCTATTAGAAGGAGTGAAAATAACGTTGAAAACGACCCTGCTTGTGTTGACCTTCCAGTAGCTACTCGTGGTGTCAGCCACATTTGTCATTTTTCCTGCTGTGGAAATTCACCTGAAATCCACCTGATTCCTAAATCCAGGTTACGATTTCCTTGGCAGGTGCCTGGTTTGGAATAAAATAGCACCGGACTTTCCCAGCAAAGTCACAGTGTTATAAATGTGTGTACACGTTTCTGATTACAGAGAAATGTAACTCTCTAGAGCCCTCTTCTGCTTTCTTATACTCCCTTGCTGTGTTGAGGTCAGTGGGGAATTCAATTTAATCACACGCACGACTTGGTTAGAGTAACTTCTAGAAAGCAGTACCTCTGACAAAAAGATCTCTGTTGGGAAAGGATTAACATTCTTTCTTTTCCTTTCATAATTTATAATCAAATAAAACAATATGAGCTCTTATTTGCACATGAGCAAGACATTTATATACTGGATCTCCTCTCGTATTTAACTTATGATCATGAATAGTCAGAGAACTTTTCCATAGATGACAAGGGGCAATTGTTGAGAACCCTTTCTGCTGGCAGAGCCCAGTTGATATTTTGAAAGGCTCAGACTGTGCAGCCTTTTGCTCAGCAGTGAGGAGCGTTCCTGGTCTACAGTCTGGCCTTGACATTGCAGCCTGACTTATTAAATCATGCGGGTTAGGTATTTTAAAGCACTGTGCTAAATCTTTTGAGATGGGGAAGCCGCTTCCAGGGAGGTATTTTTCAAAGATTTTCCTGCAGACTACTGAAGAACGGTTTTTGTTACCACTTTGTGACAGTAGCTGGGACCCAGCAAAGCCCCAAAGGTTAGTACTGTTCTCAGTGGTTCACTTAAGTCTATGTGCTGACTTGGATTACCTGGAACCATACAGTTCCCTTTATAACCTGTTAGTAACCTTCTCAGGAGGGTTTGTTCCAAGGCACACGTGTCCATTGCTGACCACCTCTCTAGGTATCTGGAGCCAGAGGTGACCCACCCCTTTTCATGGTTGCTCCTTTATAGCATTTGTCCCAAATGCGACCACACATAAGGCCATTTAGCAACCTGCCAGTGATTAGCACCCGGACTCCCACCTCAGATTCCAAGCTAGACCTTGGGAACAGAGAGAGACTCCCCAGTGCTAGTTAGCTATTAAATAGCCCTTGTGCCCTTTTGAGCTAATGCTTTCAGATGCAGAGGGGGTGGTTCCTATGGGTGAAATCCACTAGGCTGTTAGAGGTATAGCCATTCTAGGACTGACTGTGGGGTAGCTAAGTGACTTCCCCAGGAACACACTACTAGTGCCAGTGTGGGATAGAGATGGGACTTAACCTCAAACTTGAGGGCTTTTTTTGCTATACCAAGTTGAATATATGGACTTAGCAGGTGGGCATTTGATAAGATTCTGTTGCAGAGACAGGCAGAATGTTAGAGGAGATTTTACTGATACCAAGTCCTTTATTTTAGAGATGAAAAACTTACTAGCAAAACTTGAGTTGGGTCAGGGAGTTAGGCAGTAATAATGTATTGATGTTAATTTCCTGATTCGATAGGTATATTGTGGTTGTGGAGGAGAATTTCCTTATTTGTAGAAATACACACTGAGTATTTGAGTGTTAGCACATCGTGTAGGTAGGGAAGTGGCTCTCAGACGGCTCAGGGAAAATAATATCTTTGTGCTATTGTAACTTTACATTAAAACAAACGGACAGATATGAGTGCTTGAGGGACCACCCCAAGGCTCTAAAGTTGGCTTGCAGCAGAGGAGAGGGGGTAGAGCCCCCGCCCCCCCGCCCCGGGCATCTGCAGTGCCTTAAATTTGGGATCAGACTTTCAGAGATCAGAGTATTGCTGAGCACCTACTGACATTGGACCAAAAACAACGAGAATAACACCGGACACAAATGTGTCCTACTGATTCTTCACGGGAATGGTTTCCCACAGTGCTTAATTCGGAACCTTCTGTAATTATCCAGAGTTCTCTCCTTATCAGTTGCTTGCAAGTAAGGAAAATCCCTGCTGCTTGCTGGATCAGCCCAGACTGTTTTGAGCCAGTTGAATGTATGTTTGTTAAAATGGAGATCGGGAGAGTGATGGTCAGAAGTGATCTTCTGGGCTCACTGCCTCTGTGATTGTGTGGAATATGAGGGAATTTTTGTTTAGGCACCGCGAGACTCTGGATCTTTGCTTATAAATGTTCTCAGTAGGCCTGAGCCAGGAAAGGTGGTCAGTTAAAAATGAATGGTGAGTAACAAATGGCACACCCTATTTGTGGGAACAGAGTCTGAGTCTGGGCTGTCCCTTTCCTTACTCTGTCCCTGAGAAATCCCTTCTGAGCCACTTCATTGCCTGCTGAATGACCTTTGGAAACAATAACTGAGGGCTTTGAAACAGGATGCAAACATTATGTAGGGATCAGCGTTGTGTAAGGTATGTATGGATCAGAAGTGGGTGTCTGGCCAGACGTCATTTCATCTGGTGGGATATGAAGAAAGGATAAGGTTGAGTCCCTGACTTTCTGAAGTTTATCATACCTGGGAAATGTCACAGTCCTCATTTGAGCTGTGACACTGTCTTTGCCTGTCCGCTTGGAAACTGGGCTCTGCCCTACCCTTCAGGAAGCAGTGTGCAGAGTGGTCAGGAGAGAGACTCCCCACCACGTCCAGGTCCAGTCTTTGCCAAACCGTTGAACTCACAGAGGCTGGACTGCATCATCTGTAAAATGGGATAAGTGACTACTTGTCTCCAGTTGTTGAGAATTGAATAAAGTTCATTCAGTAAAGAGTACCCAGGCAGAGTGGACACTTGAAAGAGAAGGCGTGGCTTCAGCTGAGGAAGGGAGAACATAAGTCAAGATTTGGAGGCTGGAAGCCAAGTTGTGTTAGAGGATATTAAGGAGTTAGCTGGACTGGGGTGAGGGAGAGCGCAGGGGTGAGAGATCAGGGTGTCCAATGCTGCAGGCTCTGAACACCAGGCCTGGGGCCATTTGAAAAGGGAACCCCCAAGAGTTTCCAAATGGTGGACAGAGATGACCATCACGGTGTGCAGGAGGCATCCTGGTCTGGGTCCTCAGGAAGGGACTGGAGAGGGCCTGTCCATCCACAGGTGGCTGGTGACGAGGCCCCAGAGCAACCCAGAGGTGATATTGGAAGTACTGAGCTCAGCAGCGGAGAGGGATTTCTCAGGAAACCCCAGGACCCTGTGTTAACTAGGTATGGAACAGCTAGAAGACTTAAGGATTAGTCACAGATGACTTCAGGGTTCTGAGCCTGAATGAATGTGGAGTAGAGAATTCGGGAAGTAGGAAGAGAAACAGGGCCATGAGGATAAGACCTGTTTGAATTTGAGGCAATGGCAGGACATTCATGGAAATGTTCGGTAGGATGCTCAAGGCATGAATGTCAACTTCAGGAGACACAAAATTCAGACGTGTGTTATAACATTCATCCTATTTCTAAGTGACTTTTAGTTTTGGGCTTCCAAATACTTATTTTTATCTAGGATCTGCAGTGGAGACCTGATACTTCTACAGGTGTTAGGGACCTCAGACAGGCTTTCGGTGTATATGTTGTCCTAGGCCTCTGGTCCCCTTTGGAGAGCTGTCACCACAGCCCTGCCCTGGCAAGAGAGCCCATGGGAGGCCCTGTGATAACCGCCCAGGGCCTGCAGGCTCCCTGAGCCAACATTCCCCATGCTCCTGACATTCCCCGCAAAGAAGTGTCACCCCACATTCAACAGCCAAACTAAAAGCTAATGCTGCAGAGAAATTGAAACCAGGACCCCAAAATGGATTTTGTGCGCATGTTTCCAGGGAGTAGACAGTAGTAATCTCTGAGTGCCTCGTTGTGTGAGGTACCGTGCTAGCTGCCTACACGCATTTCTGTTTTCATCTTCATGAAAACTCGAAGAGGAATGTGCTAATATCCTCATTTCCCATGCGAAAACATGGACACTGGAAACTTAAGTGATGTGCCCAGGAACACGCAGTGAGTGGTTGGAATTCAAACCACGTCTCCCCTGTGTTATTGTTGATCAGCTGCTAGAATCGAGGATTCAGATCAGGCGGGGAGGGGGGGGAGACACACACAACACCTGCCTGCCGTGGATAGCAGTGAAATCCACCCCCTCCTGGGCCCCCAGCTGTTGTGGTTTCCTCCCACTCTTGTTCTGGCCCCTGAGCTTCAATTTCTCCCTGACCCCAAGGGAGTCACTTAGTAATTCTGCCCGGTTCTTCATGTTGAGGTGAGCAAGAACCATTAATTAAAATGATTTAGAGGCAGAATGTCACGGGAACATGTCTCCTTTTCTGTAAATTGATTTTTATTTCAGGAGCACTTTGGCCAGCAGCAAGTATGTACCGCCACCGCGCACATGTATTTCAGTCATCTCTGCCATTCACTGTTCCTTTGTACGACACTGGTCTCTGCAAACAGGTATTCCTCAGACTTGTAACCTCTGAGATGCCTGTACTTTATAAACCATCAGTTACCACAGCATACTTATTTTAAAAAGTCTGGAAAATAGGAGAAGATACAAATCACCCGTGGTCGCCTCACCCAGAACTCATCCCCATGTTTATAATCATCTGTGTCTGTTTTCTCAGTGTTCATACATGTATATAATCAAAATCATGTCATGTAGATGACTTTTCACTGCTATTAATAACAGCTGTCGCATTGCCATTGGTCGAGAAAAGATCAAGCTCTTTCTCCAAGGTGCCTGGTCCCAGCACATGCCAGAAAGGAGATTGACCCAGTGAGTTTTGGCACATACTTTGGCTCGTCACTGGTCGGGGTGCTCACTGAATTCTGTATATTCTGGCAACTGTGGAAGAGGAGGAGCTGATGCTTTACGGTGCTTCTGTCCTAGAAGTAGTCTGTTTTTCTGGGTTGAGTGTTCTTCAAGAATAAGAATATTGCTATTAATCTTCCTGGAAGCCACTTAAACATGATTCTGAAGCTGGGTTACTCTTTGAGGAACCAGTTCTTGGTTTCAAAAAAGCCAACCCATCCTCCACACAAAGTTTGTATGTAAAACATGTAAACGTTAAGGTAACTCCTTTTGATTTTTGTAAAATCCCATATAGTTAACATACAGTGTTATCTTAACTTCAGGTGTACAATATAGTGATTGAAAACTTCCATACGTCACTTGGTGCTCATCATGACAAATGCTGTCCTTAATCCCCATCACCAATTAACTCCTTTTGATTTTGAACATTCGACTCCTCCAGCCAGTTATCATCTCTGCACAGTAAAAACACAGGGAGTCCAGTTAACACATCAGGTTTACTTTTCTGGTCCCTGTTGTATAATCTACCATTGTTATGAACATGAATCACATAAAATGAATGTCTCCTAATCTGCAATTCTTTAGGATTCTGTCTTGTGAGCTCATTCCCAATAGAACTGACCTGCCAAATGTATTGCCCACATAATATGGAAACTTCTACAGTGATTGTGGTGCCAGCCACCCAAAATAAACTTGGATTTGTTTTTGTATATCAGAAGTGTCCAAGTATTTAGAACCCAAAATGTAAAACAACTCACAACAGATTAGTGGGAGGATAATTAGAGACTAGACAGATTGTTAAAAAGAATGGTAACAAGAGAAAAGCCAGGAGAGGCGATGGGAAGTGAGGAGGGGTCTGTACCCTGGGAAAACCAGGAGAAGCAGGCATGCGGTTACACGTGGATGCGAGGAGCCATGCTGCCCTGTCCACTGAGGCCAAGTATTTCCCAGTTTGCTTCCCAGAAACCAGGATCCTGTTTACTTCTTAGTAAAATCATCATTTTCTGCTTCTGTTAGTTTCTAAAGAACAGAGAGAACACCCTTTCCTGACTAAAGAGTTATGTGTGTGGGAGCCTTAAGTTATAGAACAGAGAAACATGAACTAAAAATGCCTAGGGATTAAAGTAAAATCTTCTGAGCATGCTTCTAACTGCATTTCCCCATATGGCATGCTCTCTTTTTTAGACCCTATCCATATGTCTCAAATGTTCCTTCTCTCTGTTTCATTTTTGGGTCTGTCCCCTGGGGGCAGGCACGGGGTGCAGAGGGGATATTTGTTTACTCGCAGGTGCTGCAGTATTTGACGCTGAGCCCCTCAGATCACCACACCTCCTTGCTAAGCCCCTGCCCAGGCTCTCTCTTTGACCGAACTATGCTCGGGTCTGATTGATGGGCTGCAGCCAGTTTCAGGCCGGCTTTGTGTTTCTTGCACATCAGCCTGCATATACTCAAGTCTCGTCCCGAAGTTGGTCCCCAGGAATAGCCCTTGTCTTCATGCTTCCCCCACCCTGCTGAGAACTCAGAGTGTCTGCGAACACCCCCGGTTGTCCCAGCAGCTTCACAGCCTGGGAAGCCACCTGGAGGGCAGCTCTTCATACATTTTTAAGGTGAGGGCCATCGTGTTTCCTCAGAGCAAGCTGTTCTGTGATGCCTGTGTGCAGGGGATCTCGCTTGATTTCGTATTTTCGGTTTTTCAAGGAGCAATACAGCTGGTCGACTTGGAAAATCGACGTGTGGGTGTTTATAAGAGACCCTACATTAGCAGTAAAACCATAGTTGTTCTCATGCTACTAATTTAACTTGGCTAAACCCACAGTGTTTAACCTAAGGTACTAAAATAATGCTGAGGTGACCATTTGAATCCCTTGTTCTTCTGTGGGTTTTTTTTTCCTTATCCTAATATGTAAAGTTAAGTTTAAAAAGGGGAGTTTGAGGGTTTGGGCTATCTGTAGAACCCTCGAATACTGGAATGAGGCTTGAGATGACCTGGTCTGAGCTCTTCTACAAAAATCAGGCAAGTTGAGCAACTTGCCTAAGGTCGCAAGATTCGTCTGCAGCAAAGCCAGGCCTCTCCAAGGGCCGGCGGGGCGCTGTCCCTGGAATCCAGCAACAAGCAAGGACCGGGAGGCCAGGAGCCCAGGTACATCAAAGACCCCGTTCCTGGAGCACAGGCAGGCACGACCTGATGTCTGCCCTGTCCAGAGGGGCACGTGTGCTTGTGAGCAATTCTACTCATCCTTACTCGGAAGACGGGGCTCCTTTTTGCCCTGTGTGAAGACCCATTTTGCATTGATGGAGGATTTTTTCTGTGACTTATCATGGGGGCCCTCGTGACTTAGCTGCTCTTAGAGAGCCGAGTGAGGTGTGGGGCCTGCCCCTCAGGCACACTTCGGCAAGAAAACAGACATGCGCACACCTCTGTTGAGGAAAGCACTACCTGTGCCCATCTCCACTTGCCCCTGCCATTGTCCTCAACCAGGAAGGGAAACCATTAGATGCTGTCATAATAGCAATAAACACAATGACGGCTTTTGCTTGGTCTCTTGCTGTGTCTGAGACACGTGCTCAGTGCGCTCCTCAGCTCTTGGGCCCTCCTGACAGCCCACGGGGGCCACTGATATCCTTCTATTACAGATGAAGAAACCGAGAGGTAGAGAGATGCCGTAGAATCATCACAGTCCAAAGCTAATAGGTGTGGAAGCCTGGCTTGGAATACGGTTTGAAGTATGGTTCAGTTGTCCTTGTCAGCTCCTTGCCACCTGTGTTTTCCCCCACCCACGTGCCATACCCTAGCTCATTTGCATGTATTTATCATATTTCATTTCACTCAGCAGGTATGGCCCTAAAAAGTTGCATGCGTGCTGAGCTTCTGCCAGTGGGTTGACACTTTAAGTAATGTGGCAGCATGTCATAGCTGAGCCTTGCCACATCTTGTACATCCCTCTGCATATTCAAAACTGCTTGTGCTAATGGATCGGGAATATGTGTTGAGAGGTACTAAATATGTATTTTTAAGTAAAAATTATAATTACAATCTTTAAAACTTCTTTTCATTGGCATCTGTTATAAACGTTTGACTTTCACACGCGATAGAAAATCCGATACTCTAAATGATGTTTTTTCAGGCGTCAGTATTTGATCATGTTATTTGCCTGCCTGTTCATGCATAAACAGGCTTTCTTATGCCCAGGGATGGCCATTGTGGTTCAGAGCCCAGGACACATGGACCCGTGTGATGGTAGGCGCTTTGCTCCAGCCCCTCTCTGGAGCTGGCTCCTGCAATAGCTGGCCCTTGGAAGAGGGCCCATCTGGGCATAGGGATGATGAATAGTAACTCTGTCCCCCCCTCAGCTGGCGACCCCTCCCCAGTCAGGGCGGGTCTGCCTCAGGCATGGCAGCCCCCTTCCATCTACAAGTGTCCTTCTTCCCTCTGTGGTTGGGAAGTTTGCTAATTGTGATCTCGGTCTGCTTCCTAGTAATCTGTTAACACTCCCGGCCAGGCGCCTGGGTGGCTCAGTCGGTTCAGTGTCCGACTCTTGATCTCACTTCAGGTCATGATCTGTTTGTGAGTTCAAGCCCCGCATCAGGCTTGGAAGTCTGTCTCTCCTTCTCTTTTCCCTTCCCCCTGCTTGTGTGTGTGTGCATGCACTCTCTCCCAAAATAAATAAATAAACTTAAAAAGAACAAAACACTCCTGGCAATATGGGTGCATATCATTGGAGAGATCAGTTGGGAAGGACTGATCAGTACATATGGAATAGTGGCAGTGAGATAGGAAGTGGAGTTTATTAACTGAGCAAACACTTACTGAATGTCAGGCTCTGTGGTGACAGAATGACTAAACACAGTCTTTCTCAGGGAGATCAATGAAGAGGTGAGACAAGTGCTGAAATCGAGGTGGCTGAGTACTACAGGGGTTTTGGGGGGGGTGACGGGACATTATTTTGGTGTTTATGGATTTTAGTACTGAGCAGATCTTAGGGGTCAGCCCTCACTCTGCTGTGGGGGAAAGACCCACAGGGAGTTAGTTACTCACCGACCCTGAGTCTTGCCTACGAGCCTATGGTGTTTCCCGTGGGTCATATTGCCTATGACCTGGTCTTGGAGATGCAGATTGACTAAGCTTTTGGAAACAACCTTGGTTGTCATTTTTAAAAGCTAGATTCAGACTACTAGAGGAAGAAAGTTTCCCAGCCAACTTTTACTCCAGCCTCCTTTGTTTCTAGCACAGCCTGGCTGTCAGAAGGATGTATTCTCCTGTCTTGTTGTCAAACCTTACAGAGCGAGGATGGAAATGTGGCGCCCAACAGCAATGGCAGTAAGGCCAGGATTTTTTGCAAATGAAGTTGTTACCCAAAGTGACACAAAAGCTGCCAAGGATGCATTTAGTCCTTCGTCTCAGAAGTGGTTAGGAATGTAGTATTTCCCCTTCATTCAGCATAGCCAGTTCATAATGGTGAGTCGCAATGCCGGGCGCAGTTTTTTTCTCCCAGTGGCACACTCAGAAGAGAATGAGGTTGGTAGGCTGTTTGCTTTGCTGAACACAGTTCTGCCACGCCCCAGTGGTACACATCTCTGCTCCAGTGTGGCCCAGCCCCCTGGTCTCTTCTCACATCTCACTCTCCCACTTCTTCTCCATAGCGTGGCCCCAAGTCCTCCTTCAGGTCCTCCTCACAGCCCCGTGTAGCCTGTCTCTCTGCCCCACACACTTCCTCTCCTCCTCTGAGCTCAACCGTGGTCAGCAGCTGGTGACATGCTTGAGCCTCTATGTGACAAAAGGAACAGATGCTGAGTGAAACAGCTGAGTGAGGACATTTACGCTAGAGTCCATGTTGAATTAGGTATGGCCTTGTCTGAAATTAGTTGTATTGAAGAGCCCACTCCCCTCTCCTGAGCTGCCCTTGGGGCTTCTCTGACAACCCATGCCTGAATTCATTTGGGCCCATCCTAAGTCGAATATGCTAGCCCAATTCGACTGAGGTTCGATTATGTGGGTCCGTTAAGCCTGATGTCTGTGGCTACCCAGTGTCACAGATTTCTCATGATGGCTGTTGCAGTAAGTGTTCTAAACCCAGGATTCCCTGGGCTTAGAAGGCAGGGGTGCCAGCCTGTTAACTGTGACATCATGGTGATGTCAGTCCCCACCTGCACCATCCCACTCTCACCCCCATGCCCAAACCTGGATGCTCCCAAACTATGTATTCTTTTTGACTTAGTCACCCAAATATGCCACCTTGCTAAGTGGGAATCAACACCTTGGCATACTGAAGGAAGTGGGACGGGTGAGGAGGAGTGGGAGCGGGGGATGGGTAGTTGTATTTTTTTCAGCACTCTTAATTGAAGTAACAGAAAGTCAACTCAAAAGTAGACAAAGGTAAAAAAAAAAAGAAGAAGAAGAGAAAAATTTCAACAGGGAATCCATTGGTTCACAGCATTGGGAAGTATGGTTGGATCCAGGGCCTCAACTTGTATCACCCAGGTTCTGTCTCTCCTTCTGGGCCTCGTCCCTGCTCAATGCTCCATTCTTTGAAGATGTTGACAAATATGGGCAACTCCGGGTGGCGGGGAGCCAGTACTCCCTCATAGCTGCAGCAGGTCTGAGTCATGGGCCCCTCTTCCACCATGGCCCAGAGGGGTGGAGGTGGCCGTGCTGAAGCCACAAGGAATTTTATTGAATAAGAGAAAGGATAAAGGATACTAAACAGTTTTTTTTTTTTAACAGTTATTTTTGAGAGACAGAAGACGAGCAGGGGAGGGGCAGAGAGAGCGAGGGAGACACAGAATCCAAGGCAGACTCCAGGCTCTGAGTGGTCAGCACAGAGCCTGGTGTGGGGCTTGAACTCACGAACTGTGAGATCGTGACCTGAGCCGAAGTCAGATGCTTAACCAACTGAGCCACCCAGGCGCCCCAAGGATACTGGACAGTTTAAAACAACAACAGAGGACCACTGCATTGCTTTTACATGGCCACCCTTCAAAACATTGCAAGTTTAGTAAATTTGAGGATTTTTTCCCCTTTATATATCCGATATTTTGATCATAAGTTTTGGCACTGGATATTTTCTGAATAGTGAAAGGTAATCTTCCAGCAATAGGTACTAAAAAACTAGATACAAGGTAACTTACACAAAAAGCTATTAGAAGACAAACATTAAATCTGTCCTAACTTTATATGAGAAGTTACATTAGACATTTTGTACTTCAGTCAAACCTTGTCAGATCTCGTTAGCATTTAATAATAAAAGCTTTTTGTAATTTTTAGTTGATTCTAGTAATAGGCCCTAACCCTAACGAGGGAAATCCCCACAAATTAATGACCTCCAGTCTTATTATAAATGGCATTTTAGGTACAAGGAAGCTTTCTAGTTAAATCTAGCGTATGTTACAGTTCCAATTAGTAACAGAAATAAAACGTCTTTGCCATACATCTCCTAAAACTTGGGTGCACAGTGCCTAAATGGATCAGCTTGAATATATTTCTGAACGATCAAATTTGTTTGACATTTTATCTTAAACCCCCAGAACTCCAGCTGTCAGGTGACAGTTAGAGCATATTTTGAAGTCGTCTGTTATAACATCTCTTTATCTTAAAAGGAGTATTTAAAAGATTTTGACTTTAAAATCACCAACATTAATAATGTATGACATATTCAAGCTTTTATTAGAACTCTATCCTTAATGTATGTAATTTTATTCCAGGAAGTTAAAATATGCTTATTGTTGTCAATGAAAATATAACTCAGGATCAGAGATCCAGAGCTTGGGGTGAGAAAATCCTCACAAAAGCTGAGTTGAGATCCAACTCGCCTATTTGCCACTTAAAATGGTATTTTATTACTATTACTAGATGCAGATAAAGCTCATTGAACAAATTGTGGCTGGTCTTTAACGTGACAGCTACAGGGGGAGCTTTGTCAAGGAGCTTGTTCCTGTCCTCGGCTGCAGACCCAGTCCATCCCAGGCAGCTCTGCGCTCGGGGGTCACGCTCTTGCTGTCCAGCCTGGCCACTAACTGGCCCAAAGTCCCGGGTGAGCATTCAGTCTCACCAAGATTTTTGCCCATTCCAGTATGTGGAGTACAGTGTCCGGCACCCTCCTGCCCGGGGCCACTGGCAGAGCAAGGAGAGCCTTGGAGCTGCTGGTGACCAAGGGGGTGAGTTAGGGAACTAGGGGCCCTGTGGACTCCAGTTGTTCTGAGAGCGTGATCTTTAACGTAGAAGTTAAAATCCTGGTCACTCCTGAGCACATGCCACATGAGACAGCGTGTTTTTCTTTTTGTCTTTTTTTTAACAACGATTTCCATTTGTTCTTTACTCTTTCTTAGCACAAAGGTAGTGCAGTTTATACATTATTGAACAAGCTGTAGAGAAAGTCATTACCTTGCAAAAAAAAAGTTACTTAACGTCACCTGATACAGCATGCCAGCAATCACAGAGATTTTCTGATGGTCCCATTCTAGATATTCCCATATGTAATATGATTCATGCAGAGCACAATGCGGCAGAACCTCCAACCAAAACGCTCAAGTATCAAATAAATTCTGTGCAGTGGATTTTATGATTAACTGGAGAACTGGAGGAAAAGTGTATCATTTGAGGTCCTACCAAATCTTGCTGAAACAAACCATACTCCCCCATGCCTCGGAAGTCCAGGGTGGGGGGGTCTGCCTGGTGACCTGCACGTAGCCAGGTGCCGTGAATGGGTGTGGCCAGGCTGGGAGCAGGGCTCTTCGATTCTTCTTCCTGTCCACAGCCCAGGCCGCCGCAGAATTCATGGTGGGGCCAGGGGGAGCATACCTCACAGGAAAGTGTGTTCTTCCAAAATATGGTACAGAGAGGGTGTGAGGAGAAGCCCTCTTAACATTTGGTTAGTTACTGTTTACTTTACAGTAAAGATTGCCAGAGACCTTGCAAAAGAATGTGAGGATTTGCCTGTCCTGCTGGGAAAATAAGTAAAATTGTAAGAGGGGGAAAAACCACAATATCTTTGTTGGGAAATCAAAACCACACATTGGAGTTCCAGGTGTTTTTGCAACAACAGGGAGAAGTAGGGTATGGTACTATAATGAAAGAAGAAGAAACGAAGCAGAAGATGTGTAGAAAAAAGTAGCCACAGGGAAAGTGGGGGAGCTGAGGAATGTCCGCCCTGTCTCCTTCCCTAAAAGGTAGCAGACTTGCCTTAGAATTAGAGAAAAACATTGCACGGCCACAGGGTGGCCCAGGGCTCGAAGCTGGTGGGCACAGCAGCAAAACCATCCTTTGTGAGATGTCTGTGAACCACACTGCCTGTTCTGCATTCAGAAATTTCCCTTTGAGCCTTTGAGGTCACATGGCAGTGGTCACATGGCCTCATGGTTACTCGTGATACATTTCTTATCCCAAATCTTCACTCCCTAAACCTTAGCCCCACTTCAGCCTGGAGACGCAGGTCATTTCCATTCCCTAGAATCAGAGGAAGCGTCCACTTCTTTGGAGGGTTGGTATGGAAAGTGAGGATAGATTTTCGACCCCCCACTGCATAGTCCTGCTGCACTTCCCATAGAAATCATGTACAGATCATGATGCATTTGCTGTGGAAATCCTGCTATGTATGCATCAGCCTCTTAACAGAAGTGTGCCTCTTGACTACTATGGATTAAACAGGTTTTTACTCGTGCGCGAGTCTGTGCCACTCCACTGGCTGTGTGTTGGGCCAGTTTCCCGATCCCTTTCTACCTCAGTTTCCCCATCTGCAGACAGGAATGCTCACCTTGTCACAGGACACTTGTGAGTGTCCCAGAAACCTAGATGTCAGTAAGGTCAGGTTCTCCCTATTCCCAGACACCTGTCTGTGGAATTTCCCTGCATCAGCAGCTACATATGCTATTACTCCCATGGAATAATGTTTCCGAGGTGCCAAAAGCTTGACAGGTAAGCTTTCTATCTTGGTGGCCATCTGGCACTGGTAAGGTTGTTGCCAAAAGTGTTCAAAGAGGACTTCGGCCCTCTCCTGGTAAAATAGCTTTCTGGGGAAAAAAAAAATTCAAAGCCCCAACTCAGTAAGAGTACCAATTGTTATTCTTAGAGCACTTCCTGTGCTTTATATTATAATCTGAATTTCGATACCTGTTATGGGCTACATTATGTCCTTCAATTCATATGTTGAAGTCTTAACCCCAAGTAACTGGGTTTGTGACTGATTTGGTATAGGGCCTTTCAAGAGGCAATTGAGTTAAAATGAGGTCTTAAGGGTGGGCCCTAAAAATCCAGTGTGACTGGTGTCCTTGTAAGAAGAGGGAATTAGGACACAGACATACAACAAAGGGAAGCCCCTGCGAAGACACAGTAAGAAGGCAACCATCTGCAAGGTAAGGAGGGCCTCAGAAGGAACCAGCCCCACAGACACCTTGATCTTTTCACTTCTAGCGCCAGAACTATGAGAATATGAATTTCTGTTGTTTGACTACCCTCGCCCCCCAGTGCGGTACTTTGTTATGGCAGCCCGAGCACTCGGATACAGTGCCACTGTTGTCCACATTACAGGGGTAAGAGAACAGAGACACAGATTAAGTAACTTGCCCAAGAGCTCCAGCTCCTAAGTGGCCAACTCGGGATTCTCTTCTGGGCTGTGCTGTCAACCACTGTGCTGCCGTCCATCCCCCACCCACTCCACCCCCCTTTCCAGAGTTGCCTCAGAGACTATTTGGATCACAGTAGAGCAAAACAGGTGAATTTTCCATGGTGTGGTTGCTATGTGGAATGTTCCAGTCTTGATAGAAAAATGTAAGCTCCATACAGGCAGAAAGCATGCCTATCTTGCTTTTCTTGGTCTCCCCAAAGTCTAGGAATGTGCCTGGTAAAAACTTGATGGCTAAAGTGATCATTTTGTGCTTGAAAAGAGTCAGCAAAGTGGTGTATTCATAAGTCAGTTGTAAAGTGTCTCTGACAGTGTATTATGAGGTCTGAAGTCTTACGTTGTCTTTTCTGCTGATCTTGACCCCTTTCTGTGCCAATGAATATTCTAAACCCTGCTCTTTCTGAAGGTATTTTCTTAAGTGGTTGTCGTTACTTGCAAATTTGAAAAGGTCTCTTAGGAAGTTACTTGTAAATGTTATTTCTTGAAGTCTTCATTACCAATAAAAACTGTCCTCTGCCTGGTCATTGCTGCCTCAGCATGCTAACTCCTTGATGAGGCTTAGAACACCCTGGTGCCCGAGGCTTCGGGATAGAAGTGTACTTCCATGAATGGTCTGCTTTCTGGATTCTGAAGCTAGTGAATCACCCCAGAGCTCTCTCACGCATAGCTAAACTAACCTAGGTTTGAAATCATATGGAAGGATTCATTTGATTATTTAGAGGTTCATGTTTTCGGGTAAAGCAAATTAATTTCTAAGTAGAAATCTAAAATGGTAACTTAGTCTGATATCCTGGCTTACTCTCGTGTCTCCTATACATTTAAAATGCTGTGGTATAAAAAAAAAAGTCGAAGCCATTTGTTTCAAGAATTGGTGTGTTCACTTGAAATGCCTGTAAGTGACCACTTCACATCATTGTGCAGTTACCCCATATGTACTGAGTGCCTTTCAGTGTGCCGGGCCCAACTGGTGGTGCAAAGCTGGGCACATGTCCCAGGGCAGCGGGGGTCTTAGCCCGGGGGAGGGGGAGTCTGCTGTAGAATGCACTGCACAACACTCCACTGCAGAGGATGGTCACAAGCCAGTGTTTTGTTCCTCTTGAACTCCTGTCCACTCAGCAAGGGCATAGAAGCAAAGGTAATTCTTAGGATCATTCTGTCTTTACTCCAGTTAAAGGAATAAAATGAGAGAGAGGTACAAGCTACCCATAAAAGTGCTTTGGTGTCATTTTGGAAGGAAAAAATCTGCAAGTGGCTGCAGTTTTGATACCATGAAAATCTCCACACTAAGTTAGGGGGTTGTGCAGGGCTGGTGGGTGGGCAGCCATCTATCAGGAAAAGCTGGGGAACATGACCCTGACTACCAGTCTAGTGGCACACTGCAGCTCTGAGCGCTGATGTGCCTTCCTCCCCTAGGCTCACTTCTTAAGAAGGTTCCAGAACTCTGTGCATTTTAACCAGGCTGAAATATTTTTACCTTAGGGCTTTTCATACAGTTTTCCCCATTCACAGGAAGAAATGTTTCACATTGCAACTCAGCACTCAGTCCCTTATGTAGCTGAAGCAATGATACTATGCTTGATGCAGATTTTTCTCTCTTCTTCCCTTAAAGAAACCAAGCCACTCAACACACATACAAGCTGGTCACAACCCATTAAATTGATTTTATGATCCGCTAATGGGTTTTGAATCACAACCTGAAAAATTCTGCCTTAGACTTAACAGATCAACTAATGTTTTCTAATTGGCTCATCACAACATGTGGGAAATGAGTTTCTCCTTTGGAAAGGACAGAATTGCAGGAAGAGAAGAAAGGAAGGAGGGGAGGGTATTGGTTTCTGCCATCAGGGTGCTGCCAGGCAGCCCTGTGGGGGGAGGGAGGGTGGAATTCCCTAGTGTCCCATGAGTGGAGGAGGCGGTGGGCTGGCTACAGCAGGAGCCAGATGCGAGCCGGGCAGGCAGCTCTGCTTGCCTTGTTCATTAGTCCAACTTCCCACCCAGTGAAGGCCAAAGACATCTTGTCTATGCCTTATTTTTCTCTCGGAGGAGCACAGAAATTCTCTACAAAGTATCACCTTTCTAGCTTTAGGCTGTTTTGATCTCTTTTGCGTTGCTAGTACTCTTAGAAGTGAATGAGAGAGCAGGTGTAGGAATTCCCAGCTTTTACAAAGGCGCCCCCCAACTGCCCAAGGCAGCTGTCCGGCACCTTTTCTGGCAGTGGCTTTGCCCCCTCGTGTGTTGTAGGGATGGGGAAGGCGTGTCCCAGCGCTAGTGATTCCCCGTGCGTGCTGGCTGGCACCGTGCCGCGTGCCCACTGAGCCCTTGCTGTGTCTCCACAGGCCTCGGCAAGACCAAGAGGAAGACGAGCGCGCGGGACGCGTCCCCGACGCCCAGCACCGACGCCGAGTACCCAGCCAACGGGGGCGGCGCCGACCGCATTTACGACCTCAACATCCCCGCCTTCGTCAAGTTCGCCTATGTGGCCGAGAGGGAGGACGAGCTGTCCCTGGTGAAGGGGTCGCGCGTCACTGTCATGGAGAAGTGCAGCGACGGCTGGTGGCGTGGCAGCTACAACGGGCAGATCGGCTGGTTTCCCTCCAATTACGTCCTGGAGGAGGTGGACGAAGCGGCCGCGGAGTC
The DNA here is from genome assembly GCA_028646485.1 of Cryptoprocta ferox. NCBI lineage: Eukaryota > Metazoa > Chordata > Mammalia > Carnivora > Eupleridae > Cryptoprocta > Cryptoprocta ferox. The sequence continues at coordinate 50,979,417 of CM053576.1, read as the reverse complement.
CCCCAGCTTCCTGAGCCTGCGGAAGGGTGCCTCCATGAGCAATGGCCAGGGCACCCGGGTCCTGCACGTGGTGCAGACGCTGTACCCCTTCAGCTCAGTCACCGAGGAGGAGCTCAACTTCGAGAAGGGGGAGACCATGGAGGTGATCGAGAAGCCCGAGAACGACCCCGAGTGGTGGAAGTGCAAAAATGCCCGGGGGCAGGTTGGCCTGGTCCCCAAAAACTACGTGGTGGTCCTAAGCGACGGGCCCGCCCTGCACCCTTCGCACGCGCCGCAGATAAGCTACGCGGGGCCTGCGTGCAGCGGGCGCTTCGCGGGCCGAGAGTGGTACTACGGGAACGTGACGCGGCACCAGGCAGAGTGCGCCCTCAACGAGCGGGGCGTCGAGGGTGACTTCCTCATTAGGGACAGCGAGTCTTCGGTAAGTGCCCCGGGGTGGCCGAGGTCAGCCTGGTGCAGGGAGGCGCCAGGACGAAACCGCGCGCACCTGCGCAGCTGCGTATGTATATTGCACAACGCGGCTGGTTGGCTCCGTTCCCTTTCCACACTGCGTGAGCACGCTGAAAATAGCAAAAGAGTGTGTGGGTCTCCTGTTAACATAGAGCCCCAAATATTTGAGGCTCCAGTTCAGCTAGATGAATACGATGTGCCTATACACCTGTGTAAGGTTGCTGCTCTGTAATTGACTTAAACTGTTGAGGGCGTAGAAACTCAGCTGGGGACTATTTGCCGGCATTCTGCGGATGGAATGGTAAGTAAAATGGTTTTTAGCTCACGAAGGTGGCTGTACTGAAATCACCCCTTTTCTGTTCTATAGACTCAGACATTTTCTTAACAGGTTTCCCATTGTGTTAACAACACCCTGCCCCCTTCCCAGGCCCTGGTGGTTGGCTTTTTCTCTCTGGGTCCTAGGCATGTCAGTTCTCAGCGGGCGGGGCACCTGGTTTCTGACACAGCCTTCGTTGGTTTGTTTTCCTTTTAAAACTGTACAGACCTAAGGTCATCTCTGCTGCAGGCAGCATCACGGAGTTCATCCCTGAAAAGCTTTTAAAGCACTTACGAACAGAATTGAGACGCAAAAGACAGTGCTTGAGAGAGATGAGCTTGTGTTTGTGCACTGAATCAGAGGTATGAGGCCCCTTGACTTGTAGCAGATCTCTTCCCAGCAGTAGACAGATTTGGGGTTTGTGTTTCACGTATGTGGCTGAGCCTGTCTGGAAGAACTGGGCCAGTGTCACGTAGGATAACCTTTTCATGTGTCCATTGTGGAAATACTCAACCCATGTTGTAGATCTGTTTGCAGATAATGCCTTGCATATGATAAGACCCTGAAAACAAGACTTCTGTAGGTAGAATCCATTGTGATTACGTTGTATTGGTTCTAGCAGGTTTCAGTTAAATTTTTAAATGCAGACTATCAGACTAGTAAGTATGTGATCTGTGTGTAATTTGGCATCCTCTGGAAAGGTTGATACCATGATGAGTAAGTGCACATCTGACTCTTATAGACTGATCTGAGAGGAATTCGAGTCCACAGAAGTATTTTTCCTCTTCTGAGAGACAGACAGCTGTGCTCTGTTCTTCTTCGTGGCAGGAGGAACATCATGGTGGTGGAAACCAGACCCCTTTTGGGGTCAGCAGGTCACGACATTGGCGGCTGCCTTAGATGTGCTGGGGCAGGCACACTGGGCCTGGATATTAACTACCTCTGAAATCTGAACTCTGAGGTTTTCTTATCCAGCCGCCAGAGTTTATCATTTCTGGCAAGACATCAGATTGAATTGTTCTCATGAGACGTAAGCTCTGTGCATAGCTTCCTTTAGATCATGCTTGAGGCTTAGAAGAGCCAAGTATGCCACACTTTTAACTCTTGGGAGCAAAACTTAGAGGAAGCACTGAAAAACCAATTATAGTATAAGGTGATTGGTCCAGAGTACTTAAGGGATAAGTATAATCCAGAGTCAGAAAATATCGTCTTGATTTAGAAGTTTTGAGTTTGAGGGGCACCTGGCTGCCTCAGTTGATGGAGCACATGACCCTTGATCTCGGGGTTGGGAATTCAAGCCCTGCATTGGGCATAGAGATTACTTAAAAATAAAATCTTTTAAAAAGTGGGGTGGCACCTGGGTGGCTCAGTCAGTTAAGTGTCTGACTTCAGCTCAGGTCATGATCTCACAGTCCATGAGTTCAAGCCCCCTGTCAGGCTTTGTGCTGACAGCTCAGAGCCTGGAGCCTGCTTCAGATCCTCTGTCTTCTCCTCTCTCTGCCCCTCCCCTGTTCATGCTTTCTCTTTCTCTCAAAAATAAATAAATATTAAAAACATAAATTAGGGGCGCCTGGGTGGCTCAGTTGGTTGAGTGTCCGACTTCGGCTCAGGTCATGATCTCACAGTTCGTGGGCTCGAGCCCCACATCGGGCTCTGTGCTGGCAGGTCAGAAAGAGCCTGGAGCCTGCTTCCGATTCTGTGTGTCCCTCTCTCTCTCTGCCCCTCCCCTGCTCATGATCTGTCTCTCTCTGTCTCTCAAAAATAAATAAAAAAATGTTAAAAAATATTTTAAAAACATAAATTAAGGGGCACCCGGGTGGCTCAGTCAGTTAAGTGTCCGACTTCGGCTCAGGTCATAATCTCGTGGTCTGTGAGGTCGGGCCCTGCATCAGGCTCTGGGCTGACAGCTCAGAGCCTGGAGCCTGCTTTGGATTCTGTGTCTCCCTCTCTCTGCCCCTCCCCTGCTTGCACTCTGTCTTTTCCTATCTCTCAAAAATAAATAAACATTTAAAAAATAAATTTAAAAAATTTTTTAAAAAGAAGAAATTCTGAGTTTGAAGATACTTCCTAGAGTAGAGAGGGCCCAAAGCAACCCCCCCAGTGTCGAGGTGTTAGCCCTATTCATTGTTCTTCCTGTCTAGGGCTTGGGGCCCTCTGGGTTGCTGGCCTTGGGGTGGACCTACTATTTTCTGTAAGAGAAACACATTCAGTTGGTGTCACTGTCTGAACTCAGAGATGAACTCCTTTTTGATAGGGAGGGATATAGGCATACCTCTTTTCCTTGAGCTTCCCTTTATCGTGCTTTGCAGATAAATTTGTTTTTCACAAATTGAGGGTTTGTGGCAACCCTGTGATGGGAAAGTTTAATTGGCATCATTTTCCACCAGCATTTGCTCACTTTGTGGATCTGTTATCGTAATCTGCACTCAGTGGTTATGATTCCTTGAAAGTTCAGGTGATGGTTAGCAATTTTTAGCAATAAAGTATTTTTTAATTAAGGCATGCCCACTATGTATTTTAACGTAATGCTACTGCACTTAATGGACTAGAGCGTAGTGTGAACATAACATTTCTATGCATTGGGAAGCCAAAGAATTCATTCGATTTGTGATATTGCCGTGGTCTGGAACTGAACCCGAACCCGCAGTATCTCTGAGGTGTTGCACCTGTACTTAGTTATCTGGGTTCCAGCACTTGAATAAGCTCCAGTGTCTTGTTTGTCTCAGATTATTAGAGAATATGCTGACTTTCTAAATAATTGAAACGTTGTTTACATTGCATTTTAACCATTTTTATAGGAGCCTTTCTGGATTTTTTGCATTCTGTCTTAACTTAGAAAACTGAGCTGTGGCATAGTCATGGTGTGATGCCAGGGGGATGGAGATGGGAAAGGGACCTGCATCAGCCTGCACCCTCACTAGCACTGGCTCCTGCTCGAGAGTGCCATGTGACCTGACGTTGTCCAAGGATGCCTGTCTTAGTGACTCATGCCATGACATGTGGCATTTTCTGCTCTTGGGATGCCTGCCTTATACCAAAGGGATGTTTCAAGGGGCTCCAAGGGATGTTGCTGCATTTCTCCTAACAGCAGACCTAGGTCTGCTTTTCTTACTCATATCCAGGTCACCAGAGGCTGTTGAGGCACTTTCTGGATGAACAGGTGGACAAATCCATTCCTTATTAATTTTCCATTGTCCATTGACTACCTCTGCCTCTTGCCAGGGTCTCTCACATCCTTTCCTCACCTTCTTTGTCTTTTTCTCATATTAATTTTGGCATTTCTAAAATGAGAGCCTGGCTTTTAAAAAGCAACCACCAGATCGATGTGAGCCCTTCATCTAGCAGCCATAACCTAACATCGCATTGTATCAGGCCAGTGTCAGAAAGGTTTCTGATGGGTTGAGCATTCTTACTGCTAGACTTGGAGGCATCGTCTTTTCATTTCCTTTTCTTTCTGGCAGTCCTTAGGCCTGGGACTTTCCTCTGACTGGGGTTACCATGGGACATATGACTTCCCAATAAGCACAGTAGCATTTTTAGAGTACATCTTAAAGATATGTATCATTTTTTAAGAGACTCTGAGTGATTCCAGTATAAATAAGCTAGGCTCTTACTTGACTGTATCTTGCATTTAAAAATACTCAGTGTTTCCCTATTTTGAAAAATAAAAAATATACCCAAGTCTGAGCCCTAGGACATGTGTGCTACTGGGGAAGGAGAAGTACATATTTTGGAAAAACAAACACAAACATTGCCACATCCTGTGATATCCAGAGTCCGTGAAGTCCCGGGTGTTTTCTGTCAGACACGTTTTATTGAGGAACGAATGGACAAACCAAACGATCCTGTTTGGGCTCTCTTTCCTGTCCTGAATCTTAATACTCAGTCTTTGTGTTCTCTACCATCTTTTCTCCCTTCCTCCCCACTCTCCTACCTCATCTATAATTGTCATTTCTCCCTAGCAGCTCAAGGTGAAACAGCATCATTTCTTAGTCTCCATATTCCATTATCCTTCCTGCACCTGCTAGTCCATAGCTCATTAACTCCAGAAAAGTCAAAGTTCCTACCTGCCCTCTGTATACTCATCATACATCCTCATGTATTTGTTCATCCTTCTTCTGTGGGTACAGTTGGAAAGTGGTACTTACAGTTCAGAATAACCAGCAGCTAGGTTTCTGGGTAAGCTGTTAGTTGTCAATAGGTTAGTTTTTCATTTGCTTTTATTCAGAAGGAGACCGCTTAAAGCAAGGGTGTCGTCCGCCAAGGTGACTAGCTCTGGATGGCGTCAGCCTGTAGTTTATGGAGCCATTTTCCTCTGTAAGAGTTTAAAAATCCCAGAAACATCACCTTTCTTCCTCACATGTATTACATTCCACAGTAGGATTTGGGGACTGATTCTCAGTCACACAATACATTTGCTTCTAATAGAGAAAAGCTACCTTGCTAAAGATAATTGAATGCACATATTGTCCACCTGAATAGTCATGTGTTTCATTCCTTGCTGTTTTTTTTAAAAAATCCATTAAGATTGGGGCGCCTGGGTGGCTCAGTCTGTTGAGCATCTATCTGACTCTTGATTTCTGCTCAGGTCATAATCTCATGGTTCAGGAGATCCAGCCCTGCATCAGGCTCAGTGCTAAGCATGGAGCCTGCTTAAAAGTGATTCTCTTTCTCTCTCTCTCTCTCTCTCTCTCTCTCAAAACACACACATACACATAATTTCTTTTTGCCAAAACTCTGTTTTTGGTTGATATCATCCCCTTTGTCTCTCTAGATCAGTGACGTTCAAACTGTACTGTGTGCCAGCATCTCCTTGAGGGCCTGGTAAAACAGAGACTGCTGGGTCCCACCTGGAAAGTTCCCAACCTGGGAGGTCTGGAGCCTGATAATTTGTATTTCTAGCACATTCCTTGGTGATGTTGATGCTGCTGATCTAGAGACCACACTTTGAAAACTATTATGTAATTTTAATGGTTTTATACATATTTACAGCAATTGACTAAACTCCATTTCTGTTTAACAGTACATTTCCAAGAATTAGGAACATGCTTAAAGGTGAACATTTTCACTCTTGTCGGAAAGATTCTTTTAGGTAGAATTGTTGATTTCTGTTGACTGGAATTCACCTCCTAAAGTGCTTTTCTGTTTTTGTTTTGTTTTTTTTTTTTTTTAGCTGTTGAGAACTTGGTAACAAAGTTGCTGCATTTGCTCTGTGTTTCTAATGGAGAATAGGAGAGAATTCAGTCAGAATAGAGTGTAGGCTGCTTCGTAGCAGCTCAGAGGATGGGGAACCTGGAGTGAATTCCTTCCAGCAGTGACTTACTTGCTCATGAGCTTTCTAAATCCATGGTCTGGCGCCCTGATCTCTAGATGTTTTCTCATAAGTGGGTTGATGTTAAGAAAGAGCATAGGTTTTACTGTGAGCTATGCCTGCATCCATCTTTCCAAGTGCAAAAATTATAAGCTACTTTTTAATTGTCAGGCTTTTTGCCAGTACCTAATGGATGCTTTAAGCTTTCTCCATTTAACCATATCTGATTCTTCAAACCGGAAGGACCCGAAGCATCATTTAGTATGGGCACTTCTCAGAGTTCACTGCTCATCACCTGTTTTATTCACCCAATTCTCAGATGGCTCAGAGCTTTGGCAGTCCTGGCTAGTGCCTCAATATTTACCTTAAAACAAACACACCCGCACTGTTAACTGGCACATGTGAAAAAGACAAGAGTCTTATTTGAAGCTGTTTCTTAAAGTGTAATCAATCACAAATCTCAAGGTGTCACATATTTTTTTCAGAACCCGACAAGGCTTCTGTACTGTGCCCTTGGCCTCGGTTAAAGGCGTAGCTCCCGATTCTCCCCGGAAGGAGGGGCAGGTACTGGTTCAGTTAAGTGAGCTCCTGTGTCCTCGCAGAGTGCCGATAAAATTGCATGTAATCAATGGACAAAATAACTAGCCTTTTGGTAATATAGAAGGCACCTGAGAATCTTAGAATTTCACCCTCAAAGCCATTATTTATGATGAAGGGCTTTAAATGGAGTTTCATTTCTGCTATGTTACAAAAGAAAGTAAACAGTACTAAATCCATTGATTTGTTTTTGGAGGGATATAAATGTCGAAAGCAGAACAGAGAGTAGTCTGTTGCCCAGAACTCACCTGACTTGTGACATGTAAATGAAGCAGCTGCAGGTCAGCTGAGCAGGTCCCCTCAGGTCGTTGTGAAGCTGCAGGTGGCCGCTCTTCCCATTGCTTTGCTGAGAGTTGCTGAGTGGCTTCTCTGTTGTCTGCACCTTGCATGTGCCATCACTCTTTTCCTCCTTGCACCTGGGTTCCTGGACTGGGCTGTCTTCTTCCAGACCTTCATACAGACCTAGACAACTCTAGAATACAGCTCCCCTCCCCTGCACCCCCACCAATGCAATGTCCACATGTCTTTCAAGTCTCATTCTGGCCACCTTTGCTCCTGGGGAGCCTTTCCTGACCTGCAGGCCTGGGCCACCTGCTCTGCATGTGCTCCTGGGTCACAGCGCAGTCTTAATGCTAGGGTGTCATTGCTCCTGAACATGACTGTGTTGCCCCCTTCAAAGGCCAAGTCAGCACAGAGAATGCATGTTGTGTCATGTTGCTGGCCATCAAATCCTCCTGCCTTGGTGGGACACTAAGAAATTTCTTTGCATTAACTGATGAATTAATTATCCAGAATGTGCATAGTAAATTCAATATGGGAATCAGCAGCCAACCAATAGAGAGTGGTAAGAATTCCTAAGTTGTCTGTCTGTGCCTGCGTTCTCCTGGGGTTGTGCTAAATGCACTGTTGAGCTTGAATCAGAACCGTAGCCTCTGGCTTACATTTTGCTGCCACGAGAGGGGTCCAGACACCGTTTCTTCAGTCCTGCAAACATAGTAGGGAGAGAAATGGTCATCCAGTAACCACTGGCAACTAAAGAACAAGCCTTACAAAGTGAAACAAAAAATATGTCAAAGTAAATAATTTATCTATAACGGTGTTAAGAAATATTTTCATAAAAATCTCTGAGATCATGAACTGCCGTTTGTCTAAATATTTAGATTGCTGTCATAGAAAATCACCAGTACCTGTAAGAAATGTTTTTCCCCAATGTTTTAAAATATTTAAAACTGTAATGGAAATTTTTTTAAACTGGGTGAAGGAAGTTTTTAGCACTTACTATATTAGAAAGGATTATGTGGAAAACACTTGCTGTACCGGTGTAAGCCTTTGGGTGGGTTGGTTTTATTTTTTTGTGCTTTTTTGTGTTTGTTTGTTTTTTGTTTTGTTTTTTTTTTTTGTTTCTGTTTTTGTTGTTGTTGTTAAACTTGATTTCTTTTTAGCTGTGGCTACAGAAATAGCTAAATATATTTGTCTTTTAGACTGAGACCTCCACTTGGTTTCTACAGGAGGTTAGGCTCACCTGTCAGTAATCTGACAATCACTCTACTAAATTAGCAATGAAAGAAAAGCATAGAAATTGTTAAGATTTTTTTTTGAACTGTGCATTTTTGTTTTGTTCTTAACACACACACGGACACGCGCACACACATGCACCCGCACGCAGACACAGGCTGAGGGGCCGGTGAGGTTGCAGGCCCCAGCAGGTGCATGCCGGCCGGTCCCTCAGTCTGTTTCCTGCTATGGACATGGTTTCTCAACTGGCGAAGGAAGATTGCACAAGTGCTTTCTCCAGCCTTCAAGACTGTGGAGTGAGAGACGCTGAGGAACCAGGACAGTTGGAGAAATGTTTCAGTCCGGCTCTGGTCGACACTTGGTAAACATAAATATGATTTTCTCATATGCAGGCAGGTGCCTGGCAGACAGGCTCACACCTCTTCTCCCTTGACACGGAAGGTCGTGTATGGCCTGCCAAGGGTCTTTACCATGTAGTGCCCTTTGAAAACTGTTCCTTTGCAACTTACAGAAGGAATTTCACAAGAGGTATGTACATTTTGGTCTTAAGATATGTGCAAGGAAAGTGCTTGCCCGGCACAGATGGTTTCTCGGGTATCTTAGTAAGATACTACCAGTATTCAGTATTCTAAGAGTGCCCAGTGGGTGTCCCAGCCTGAGCCAATCAGGATCCTTGTAGCATTTTTGGAAGGTCGAGAAAAAAGCGATTCATAGAAAACAGTCGAGTTTAGGGATCATTGTTGCCTGACCCCAGGCCAAAGGAGAACAAACATTTTTGGTTCAGGACTGCATCTGAGTTGTGTCTCCCACCTGCCATATGTCCCTCCTCCCACCCTCCCCTGATTCCCCTGCCAGGAAAAGCCATTAACTAGGGTCACCAGGTGTTGCAGGTGACCTGAAGAAAATGTTGAGTTCTTTTGTACCACTGCTGTGCCCTCACTAGGAGGCAGTGCGCTGGGCCCTTGTGACCTCCCCGCCCCCCCCTGCGGCCAGAGGCTGCACCCCCAGACTCCTGCTGGTCAGCTTCCCTGGCAGAAAGAACACATGTCCTCACCCATCCTGATGCCTTGGATTCCTGTATCACATTCCTGCTGTTTCCACCAAAACTTCACAATCCTTTTTAGACTAGCACATAAACTTTAAGAGATGGTTTTTATGTGACGAAATGTACCTTGCAAAAAATTTACCATTTCAACCATTTTTAAGTGCGTTTCAACCATTCTTAAGTGCAGTGGCCTTATGTAGGTTTCCATTATTACGCAACCATCACCGCCATTTGAACTTTTTCAACCTCCCTAATTGGAACTGTGTACCCATTAAATACTAACTTTCCATTTCCCTCTTTCCCCAGCCCTTGGTGACTTTCTCCTTTCTGTCTACCTTCTGTCTCTGTGAATCCGACTACTACCTCATATGGATGGAATCAGACAATATCTGCCCTTATGGGTCTGGCTTATTTCACGTAGCATAATGTCCTTGGGGTTCATCCTTGTTGTAGCCTGTGACAGGATTTCCTTCTTTTTTAAGGTAGCTTGCACCCTTTGGCTGTTTTTAATACTGCTGCTGTGAACATGGGTGTGCAAATGTCTTTTTGAGTCTTTCCATTTTGTAGATGCGTACCCAGTGGCGGAATGGCTGGACCAAATGGTAATTCAGTGGTTAATTTTTTGAGGAGCTGCCCCCTGTGTTCCATAGCGGCTGCACCTAGACGTTCCCACCAGCGGTGCACAGAGTTTCTCCACATCCACACTAACAGTCGTTACTTTCTGTTTTTTGGGGTTTTGTTTTTCACCATAACCACCCTAATGGGTGTGAAGAGAGTGACAGCTCACTGTGGTTTTGATTTGTATCAGCACGTAACCCGTTAATCTCGGCTGCACTGTTGGCTTGTTTGGGGATGTTTCTTGTGGCACTCTTGCTAAGCAGCTCCTGACCTTGGCATCCGGTAGCTTGGCGAGTACGGGGTGGAGTAACAAAGTAGAGCTACCCCCGCGGAGCTTGTAACACAGAAAGCAGTTCCGATGAATTGCTTGATATTTATCAGTTAGGTCCGTGAGGAGTACCTATGAGTGGAACTGTATGCAAACTGGCCTGCTCACTCCCTTCTTCCTTACTGCCTTCACCTTTTTGAGAGTTCCCACTGGATTATATAGTCTCTGGAAATCCTATAGAATCAAGCATGAGTGGTTCTGCAAACAAACGGGAAAAGACACCTGTAAAATTTTTCTCAGCCTCGTAGCAGTAATTCTCAAAGTGTGGTTGCTGCATCAGTGTCACCGGAGAACTTGCTAGAAATGCAGATTATGAGGCCTCCCGCAGACCTGCTGAATCTGAGTGTCCGGGATGGAGCCCTGCACCCTCCGTGTGAAGGAGCTCTCCCAGTGATTCTGATGCTCAAGTTTAGGAACCACTGAATTATGGCATATGAAGTTGGTTCCCGCCCTTTTGAGCACCCTTGGGTTCCATGCTAAAATTCAGAATTGAATTTTTAAATACCATTTATTATTGATCATGTACACTGGGCATGACATGGCAGAAAGAGGAAGAGTGACAAGGACAATATTCTAAAAGTCTAATCTCTGAGGTATTTAAATTTCATTTTAGGGACTATGTTTTGGGAGGCAGGGAGGGATCTACATACCTACACATACTAACTTGAAGATGGGGGCGCCTGGGTGGCTCAGTCGGTTAAGCATCCCACTTTGGCTCCGGTCATGATCTTGTGGTTGGTGACTTCAAGCACTGCATCAGGCTCTGTGCTGACAGCTCAGAGTGTGGAGCCTGCTTCCAATTCTGTGTCTCCCTCTCTCTCCATCTGCCCCTCCCCCACTTGTGGTCTGTCGTTCTCAAAAATAAATTAACATTAAAAAAATTTTTTTCAATGGAAGTAAACACTGTTGTTTAAAGATTGGTTAGATGGGACTGTTCTGTAGTTGATTTATGTAGAAAAATTTATTTCAGGAAGTAATGAGAATGATAATGTTTGATCTTGTCACAGGTGGATTGGCTTGCTGTGGAGTAAATATTTCAGAGACACATTTAAAGAAGAAGAGAAAACGTCAATGATGACATAATCTGATGCAGAAACAAAGAGAGTAGTATCAATTGACAGCTAGTGGCCTAAGTATAGACAGTGAGTCAATTTTGATTAAAAGAAGGCTGTATTGGACAACCAGGGCAGGTGATTTAACAGAATAATAAAACTGAAAGGAAGCTTTTTTGAGATAAGAACAGAGAGAGTATTGATCAGTGGAATACAATTTGCCTCTGATCTGTTGGTCCTCAGATTTTTTGGTAAAGGAACTACTTCTCTGGGCAATGAGTACCTTCCTTAGAGAAGTAAAAAAAGAGAAATATCCATTTGCCAAACAAAAGGAAAGAAGGATGTAGCTATTGACAAGAAACCAACAAGGTGACCTCTATTTGGAAGTGGAGAGAGTATTAAATATATGTATAAATGGTTGATAATCAAAAGCCAGCATGACCAGAAATCGGTCCAGAGTCTACCTGGGAGGCTTGGCAAACCACACAAAGGACAATTTCTACTCTCCAAAGTGAAAGATAAATAGAAGTTTAAGAATCAGGAGTGCTTGGGAGCAAGGTTCCACCCTCCCATTATTTCTTCCCAGCCACATGCTTAGAAGAAAATCAGTTAATACTTAATACTTAAGCTCTCAGGGATAGAGGCAGAAATAAAAGATATTACAGACTGTTCCCAGCATCCTTTTGGTGGGGGGAGCATCAATGAGAAAATAGGGATTAAATCTTGAGGACAGGATAGGAATATTTGACTAGGGCATCTGTTTTATAAAAACGCAAAGTGCTTTTCAGCAAGTATTTCAAATGGTGGATATCAAGCTGATGAAGCTGTAAAAGTAGTATCAAGGAGGGTGTTCTTTAGTTTTCTTTACTAAAAGTGATGACTTGTTGTGAACAGAAATTGCAAAGAAGTGAGATGTAAGAATTACCTACCAGAATGAATAGTGGAATAGATGGTCGGAATTGGAAATTTGTAAAGTCAGTACATTTATTAAACACCACTCTGATCCCTGTGTGGACTTGTGGAGTTAAATCAAGTTCTTGTCCTTAGAGGGATTATATTCAAATAGGGGACTTAAAACCTAAACAAAAACAATGATAACCCCTGAGAGAGGTTGATTTTCTCCCAGTCTATTAAATGTCCTTACATTCCACTTGGAAAATGACTTCCTAAAAAGGGGGGGATGGGTGTAAAATGAATTGTTTGTTGCAAATGATAATTCTTCAGAATCTCTGGTTCAAAAGCTTTGAGTATAGAAAAATCATCCCTTCAAGGAACAGTCCGAAGGGGAGAACAAGAAGATACGGTCTGATGTTATAAAATTTGAAAGGTTAGCACAGCATTCAGCCAAGAGAAATGGTACCGAGTAGGTATAGTGTTTGGAGAGTGAAAGGGAAGAAGAGGTGGATAGTGGGAGTAAGCTCAGAGATGGGAATTGAAGGGAGGGTGGGGGTCAGAAATTGAAGGCAGATGTTTCAGAATTGAAAAGAAAGTACAAGACTGCATCTAGTTAGATTTTAGTGCAGCCAATATCTAACAAATATGGTACCTGTGATGGCTTAAAAAGATGTCCACAAATTCTTTGAGAACCTTCTCTTCAAAGGTGGAGCCTGATTGCCTCCTCTTCAGGAGAGGCTGCACTTAATGACTCACTTCTAATGAACAGAATGTGGTAGAAGTGATGTTAGGTGATTTCCAAGACCAGATTGTGAAAGACATTGTGGCTTTGCCCTTTCTTGGATCTCTTGATCTTGAGGGAGTCAGCTGTTAGGTTGTGAAGAGACTCAAGTAGCCCTGTGGAGAGACCCATAAGATTAGGAACAGAGGGCTCCAGGAACATGAGAGCAAACCTGGTTCTTGGAAGCAGCTCCTGCATCCCTAGTTGAGTCTTCAAATGATGTCTTGACTATAGCCCAATAGGAGTTGAGTGCCTCCAGCTCCAGGTTTAAGGTACTCCCCAATTCCTGAGCCACAGAAATTGCCATTATAAATGTTCGCTATATTTAAGCCCTTGAATGTGGGGGTGATTTGTTACACAGCAATAGACAAGTAATATGGTACTCTGGGTTAGAAAACAAGACTATAGGAAAGGCGACGGTACAAAATGACAAAGTTCAAGAGATGCAGCTTTAGCATTTGTTGTTCAAAGAAGGAGCAAACAAGTAGCTGTCATGTTGGTAATGTTTATTTTTCCTCTGCTGGAATTCAGGAGGAGACCTCAAAGATACTTGGTGGCAAAAAATAAAAAATAAAAATAAAAAAAATAAACTTGGTGGCAGATAGTTCAGGGGTCATCTATTGAGTGCTTATTATGTATCGGATCTGTTTTTTTCTCATGCATATATAAAAATGAATTAGAAATAAGCCTCACGTTCGAGGTGCTTGGAGCGTAGTAGGAGAGACAGATGTAAACAAGTAAGGATGACCGTGTCATCATGAGTGAAGTAAAATGTGATGCTTCTGTGACACCTGGGTGGCTCAGTTGGTTAAGGGTCCATCTTTGGCTCAGGTCATTATCTCACGGTTCATGAGCTCAAGCCCCACATCAGGCTCTGTGCTGACATCTCAGAGCCTGGAGCCTGCTTCAGATTCTGTGTCTCCCTCTCTCTCTGCCCTCTCCCACTCATGCTCTGTCTCTCTCAAAAATAAATAAACATTAAAAAAATTTTTGGAGGTGGGGGGCGCCTGGGCGGCTCAGTCGGTTGAGCATCTGACTTCGGCTCAGGTCATTGATCTCACTGTTCATGAATTCAAGCCCCACATCGGGTTCTGCTGACAGCTCAGAGCCTGGAGCCTGCTTCGGATTCTGTGTCTCCCTCTCTCTCTGCCCCTCCCCATTCGTGCTCTCTCTCCCTCTCTCAAAAATAAACATTAAAACAACTAAACAAAATTTTTTTTATGTGATACTTCTGCAATAGAAGATAGACCTCTTCTAGCTAGTTTGGAAAGTTAAGTATTCTCTAGAGATTCTAATCTAAAGAGATCTTTTAAAAATTGGAAAGATGCTGATTGCTGTGTTTATAAAGTTTCATAAAAGGAATTTAAAGAAGAGCCCCTAAATGACCATGTTTGCTTCCTATCTCCTCAAAGATTTTGTACTCCTGACATTACTGTAGTTTATTAAACTGTTCCAGTATCTTCTCAGTTTCAGGAATTCTCACTGTTTTGCAGTTGAGAAAACTGAAGCAACAAACCATTGGGAAATTTTCCCAGGGTTGTGATGCTAGTCAGTAATATGAGGAGCCAGAATATGAACCCAGGCAGCCTGGTTCCAGAGCCTATAATACAACCAACGATTCTTCTTCTCAGTTAGTGTGACTGTAGTAGAAACCTGGAGTCTGAACAAATTATGACTTGCCCAGTGTCACATGATCAGTGTCTACCTCTGGTCACAGTGGACTAATTTCTTACAGACTAACACTTCTGCTGAAAACAGCTAGAAAATCTGGGCAAAACCTTGTAATAAACAAAAAGCAACCAAGAAGTAGTCTTTCAGGAGCCTACAGTGCTGGGGGGCAAAAATTAGAGGTCAGGGCCACCAAGGAGGCATGGCCCCAGAAAAAAAAATCCAGGCCTATAGTATGAACTCTCCAAAGTCTACACATTAGAAGCAAAGGCAAACCTGGAATAAATCAGTGTGTCATCAGTTCTGTTCCTCTTTGGATTAAGGTGTTCTGCCCTATCTTCACTGAGTAGAGAAGCAAAAGCAAGTAAATGTTCTCTGGAAGACAGTATCAGCATTGCAAACCTCATATATAAGGATGCAGCGTTCAAATTAAAGTACCAAAAGATAAGACTGATTTACCAAAAAAACAAAGAGGGGAGAAAACGAGAATAGAAACAGGCCTACAGAAACCTGGATTTTGAATGTGTAAATGTGGTCTTCAAGGTAAAATGGATTAGTAGTTTCAAGAAATTCAGCAAGACGAATTTGAGTAGAGAATTAGAAGTAATAAACAGAGCAAAGTAAGAATTATAAAACCAAAAAATACAGTAATTGAAATTAAGAACTTGGTGGGTTTATAGTAGATTAAACCCAGCCAAAGAAAGGATTAGTAAATGGGATGATAGCTCAGAGGAATAGAAATTTTAGGTTGCACACAAAAAAGGACAGAGAAAAGCACAAGAGATTTTGCTATGGACCGAATGTGTGTGTGTGTGTGTCTCCCCTCACCTCCTGCAACATTCACATGCTGAAGCCCAATATCCAATGTGATGATATAGGGTGGGAGGAGTGCTCATGCATTGGATTAGTGCCATTAGAAGAGAGACCCTAGAGAGCTCTCTTGGCCCTTCTGCCATTTGAGGACACCATGAGAAGATGGTTATCTATGAAGCAGGAAGCAGGCCCTTATCAGATACCAAATCTGCTACCTACTTGATCTTGACTTCCTTGTCTCCAAAACTAGGAGAAGTAAATTTCTGTCTTTAAACCACCCAGTTTATGGTATTCTGTTATAGAATGCTGACCTGAGATTTATAGGAGTAAGTGAGAGGTTTAACATACACATAACTGGCGTCCCAAAAGAGTGGATGGTGGGGTGAGGGAGAGGTAAGCAAGAGGGTGAAGCAGTATTTGAAACTGTAAATGCCAGTGCCACGTGACTAGTTGATAGCCAGGCCAGGTCTCCTAGCTTCAAACTTAGCATCATTAGAACATTTTTATTGTGACACGTAACATACAGAAAATGTCATTTAAGAAGTACGGGTTTAACCCAGGTCAAGGTCAGGAAACAGGATGTTGCTGGTACTTCAGAAGCTTCTGTCCACCCCCATATTAGCTTCCTGATAGCACACCTCCTACTAGAGATAACGGCTACCTTTGATTTTATGATAATCATTTTCTTTATTGTTTAAACCTATGTGTATATCCCTAAACAGTCATTTTAGCTTTGTCTGCTTTTGAATTCTGTGGATGGTATTATATTGTAGCTATTCTTTCTCACTTTCTTCTTTTGGTCCATACTCTATGAGATTTATTTAATCCACGCTGATATGTTTCGGAACCTGGTCTGGATCACCCAGCTGAAGAACCAAGCGGCACTCAGAGATCATGGAAGGCAGGAGGTTTATTTACCGGCAGGCTCAGAGGAAATCACTCTCCAGAGGTCTGAAACCCGAGTGTAAGCAGAGGGAACAATTTATAGCCTGTTACTTCTGTATTCCGCATTAGCAGTAATTTGGCGCGCACGGCAAGCAGGGACAGGAAGAAGAACCCGGACGAGGTGTCTTCAGTCAGGGACTGGAATTTCCCTATCAGTCCTGTTGGCTGTCTTAGAACAGATTTTTCCCTATCAGATATATCTATTTCATTGTTTGATGAAGTATACACCTCATCTATGTATCCATTTTCCTGTTGGTGGACATGAGGAGTGTTTGTATTTCAGTGTCATTATGAGTAATTCTGCTTGGACATTCCTAAACCTGTAGCCTAGTACAGATGTGCATGCTCTTCTAGGGCACTTCCTCTAGAAGACATCCTCACAATTTCATTGCGGAGTTCTTAAGAATGCCTGCCCTCAACTTCTCCATAATGCAAAAACAGTAGCGCTGGCTTGTACCCCCACCAACCATGAAGAGTTCCCAAGTCCAGCACACTTCCCACCTCACAGTCACTGCGACATATTGGCCTCCCGATGAGGGACACTCGACAGTCTACAGCTCTGGGATCCAGCGTGAAAAGCTTGTTCACTACCTCATGCGGGCCTATGCCTTCCGATCAGTAACACCCCAAAACAAAAGCATATGTGGAGAGAGAATGTGGGGCTGGAGTCTGGGGCCTCTTTCTCAGTGTAGGTCTTCACACAAAACCCTATTAAGGTTCTTTGACAAGCTTTAAGTGAGGGTCCAGAGCACACCACAACTGGTCGAGGGGAGCGTGGCATGGTTCTTTTTCACCCAACTCGCCTGAGTCATTCCAGAAAACCAGCCTGGAAGGACCACAGAGATGTGGGCAAGACTGGTGGCATTGCCTTCCCAAGGGTCCTCCCCTGTCTCGTGTTCTTTCTGTGGAGGCAGAGTTGTTTTGGGTCTGGAGCCTCTCCATCTCTGTCAGTCCCAGGGAACTGGCCCAAACGGAGGAAAAGAGATGTTAGAGCATTGTCTCCACCCGTGTCCCAGTGTTTCATCAAGGCAGTTCTGCACAGGAAAATCTGGAGCAGAGCTGGACGCCTTAAATTTTTTTTTAATGTTTATTTTTAAGAGAGACAGAGCATGAGCGGAGGCAGGGCAAAGAGAGAGAGACACACAGAATCTGAAGCAGGCTCCAGGTTCTGAGCTGTCAGCACAGAGCCCCACATGGGGCTCCAACGCCCGAATGGTGAGATCATGACCTAAGCCGAAGTCGGATGCTTAGCTGACTGAGCCACCCAGGCACCCCAGTGCTAGACTCCTTAGAATCAGAAAGATATCTGCAGCCCTGGGGGTGAAGTTGGCCTTGGTGCTCCTTCTTCAAGGGGCTACTTAGTCCATCAGTCATGTTGGACATCTTTTTCTCCTGGCTCTGAACGTTTGACGGCACTGCTGGTGGTTGGCCTAGATCTCATTTCTGTTCTCAGACTGTCTCAGCATCCCTGGGTGGCTCATTGAAACACAAATGGCTAGGCCCCACCCTGGAGTTTCTGAGGCAGCAGGTCTGGGGCAAGTCCTGAGAATTTGCTTTTTCTGGCAGTTTCCCAGGTAATGCTGCTGCCGTTACTGGTCTGGGGAGCAACCCTTGAGAACCACTGGCTCTCAAGTGGTTTAGTGCTTTAGTTTGTAGATTGGAAACTCTACTCAGGATGCATTGAGAATTCCCCAAATGTTCAGCATTCTTGCTTGACATGAACTTGGTTCGTTCTACGTCCTTAACTTTAAGGTTTCTGCTCAAGAGCCCATGAAATTAAAAATTACCTTCTCTGCTGCATCAGTTTTACGGCCGTAACACACGTATACACATGATGCGCCATGATGTTAAATTAAGGAGCTTAAAAGCAAATTTCCCTGTTCAGAAAGTTACCTGTTGATCATTTGGCTTAATTAAAATTGGGTATATCATGTACTTAACCCTGACTCACATACTACCTCCACAATGATGCTGTTTTGTCTGCGAATTGGGAAGTATCTATAAAACTAGTGCAGGGCCCAGCTTGTGCTAAACTATAAAGGTGAGATCACCTTCTCTCTTCTCTGAAAGGCACAAACTTCTGTCCCAGAATATAGGTATCTCTATAAAATTTAATAGAAGCTTGAAACTAAACATTCCTTTAAGGAAAACCTGAAGCCCTCAGGAGAGGGTTGAGTGGTTTATAACTTGTATATACTGGTGCATACGGTTGCGGTGTCCTGATTGCTAGGACTAATAACTGTTGTGACAGTCACAATGATGCCAACACCGCAGGCCTTGCTCACGCATGGAGTACCATTCAGGCGGCACCTGTTTCACTTCTGTTCTTTTTTTAGAACCATACACAGCAACCAGCTTGGGTGATAATTCTGCGGATGCTGACACTAGCCTGCATCTATTTAGTTGTTCAGTCCTGTGAAAACAGTCATGATTTGAGAATTGTGCAGTCAAGTGATTACTTAGAATGAACGCTGTTTTGTGCTGTTTGCCGTTTAGAATATTATGTTGATAGGGTGGGTTGACGGGATCATCTGT
This sequence comes from Cryptoprocta ferox, assembly GCA_028646485.1. NCBI lineage: Eukaryota > Metazoa > Chordata > Mammalia > Carnivora > Eupleridae > Cryptoprocta > Cryptoprocta ferox. The sequence goes on along the minus strand of CM053576.1, from coordinate 50,960,549 downwards.
GACATTGGGGTTTGTGATGATTCGTTTCTAAGAGATCTGGTGTGGGAAATACTTTTCAAGATCTGTGTTCTTTTCCCCACCCCTTGACCCTTTAGTGGCCATGATACTGAAAATCGTATGTAGCCTGAGGCTGAATTGAAAATAAATCTTCCTGTGTCCTCCTCCAGGTATCAAGCCCTGGGATTAGCATGGAGATAAGATGGGGCTTTTCCCTCAAAGGTTTGTTTCTGTTAGGTCTGTTTGTGACAGAAGGATACATGACTACAAACTATGAATACGGTTGTCTCTTGATTCTTTTATGGTAGCAGCTGTGACTGGTGGGTGAGCCCCGAGGTGCTTTTACAGAGTTGAATGTCCCCAGATATCCATTTCCCTGAGTTGTCCTTGACTCTATGGGATTTCCATGGGATTGTGGTTCATGAGTTTGAGCCCCACACTGGGGCTCTGCACTGGTGGTGTGGAGACTGCTTGGGATTCTGCCTCCCCTTCTCTCTGCCCCTCACCTGCTTATGCTCTCTCTGTCTCAAAATAAATAAACTTAAAAAAAAAAAAAAGACAAAGAACTGTAGTAGGCACCCCCCATCTGTACAGCTCTATGTGGAATATAGCAGTGGAAAAGATGTGGTCTACCTGGCCTAATGCATAATGAAGGAATAAGACATAAGTGTAAATTATTTATTACAGAGAAGTTACTGGAATACACTCTGCTCCTGCCACCATAATCCATTGCTTTATGCAGTATGGCCAGACAAGGCTAGGGGGGTGGGTGGTGGGTGGGAGGGGGAACTTACCTTGATTGAGAATGGGGAGGCTTCCACAGGTGGAAAACCTTTTAGCTGAGCCTTACAGGAATAGTTGTCCAAGGTGGGGGGACAGGATGGCTCAAAGAACAACGTGAACAGATGTGAAAATGGCACAAGGGGCAGGACATACTTTTATCTCTTTAATTAGATCTGTCGGCACGGGCCAGGTGACATGGCCCTGATGGGCTGGTGGGCATTTGGGTTTTATTCTGAGGCCATTGCTGGAGGCCAGCCTCCTTCCACTCCCCCTCGCAGCCTCGCCTGCTGTTTAGTGCCTCAGAAGAGCCAAGAACAATTTTAATAAAAATAATAATATCATTCTAAAAATGTATTCAAAGGTAAGTAATGCACTCACATAATCACAAATTTAAACATTTCTCAGGAAAATCTATGCTTAAACCATGGTACAGCGGCTCCCCCCCCCACCCCAGGATATTACCAACCATGTTTAAAATGCAGCCAGAGTTTTCAACTGCTCTTAACGTATTTATTTTTAAATAGCTTAGAATTCAAAAATTTTTGATGGCTTAATTTCTAATAGTCAGCAGAAAGGAAATTTCTAGCTGCTGCCTATATGCAAATCCACTTACAAATTCCCAGTTTATCACAAATAGGTTGGGAAATGTTTAAAAATTCATGTTTCTTCAGCATCAGGTTAATTCCGGTGTACTACATGCTCTGGAGTCCCCAGTTTTCAAACTAAAATCTATTTAGCACCAAAGCTGTACTAAGCAAAATGCAGTTTTGCTCAGAGTCAGAGCCTGTGAACCTTGGACAGCCTGTCGGTCATTCTGAGCGTCAAATGCTCAGATACCCCACTAGATACCCCAGGAGACCCTGCACTTGTGTGAGCGGGTGGTGGCATTTCCCCGCGTCTCCTGCGTGCGGCCCGTCCTGACTCGTGTTCTATTTCCTCCCCAGCCCAGTGACTTCTCCGTGTCTCTGAAAGCATCAGGGAAGAACAAACATTTCAAGGTGCAGCTCGTGGACAATGTCTACTGCATCGGGCAGCGGCGGTTTCACACCATGGACGAGTTGGTGGAACACTACAAAAAGGCACCCATTTTCACCAGTGAGCACGGGGAGAAGCTCTACCTCGTGAGAGCGCTGCAGTGACGGCCCCTCCCACAGCCCCTGCCACTTGCCACCTCCAGGCCCTCGGTGCCGTGCCGCACTCACCTCCCCAGAGCCTAGCAGATTGGCCCCAAGTAGAAGCCACGCTCCCAGGCTCTCCCATCGCAGGCTCCACTCTGTCCGGTGGTTCATCATCGTTTCTTGGCTTCCTTTGCCTCAGTTCATCTTTGCGTGCACGTCAGTTGTTTTCCACTCGCCTCTCCTTTGCCGTGCGCCATGCCCTGACACCCACTCTCCAGCTGCCCTCCTCCCGGCCAGGTTCAGGGAATGGAGGCGAAGAGGAACGTTCGTTCACTTTATTCCTGCACAACTGAAAATAGCCTTTGTCTGTTCAGGTTGTTCACGCTAATAGAACCCCTAGTTAGAAAGACATCGGGCACGGTTTGAATGCACCGAAGCTGCCGTTAATTACGTGAACTACAGTTGGCTCAGAAAGCGGGGTCTGCGGACTAGGGGCTCCCTCTCGGGCCGGGCGGCACCTGCGAGGTCCCCGGTCCTGGCAGCCCTGGCTCTGTGCCCCTTGCCTTTTTTTGCATGGCTCCCGGACTGTCCAGGGAGAGTGGACGCGCTTGCTGGTAGCAGTACCAGAACCACCAGATGAGACAGTAGCAAGGAAACTCTAGTGCCTTCAGGGCTATGCTTGCAATAAAAGAAATTTCCTTGAAAGTCAGTCCGCGGAAGCAGGACCAGTGACTCAGAAAGACAGATGTTGTGGTCATTTCCCCCCAGATGTGCCATCCGCATAGTGCTTTTTCCTCTTGCCCTTCGGCTTGTTTAAATTTCACAATTATGTATTTAATTCTCAAAGTAATATGTATCTGTAGCCATTTGTTGACACTAATGCAGATGATTAAGGAAAACAGCTGATCTTTGGGGAAGGGGAGCTACTGTACACTTCACACACTTTACACACACACATGCACCATATATATATATATATATACATATACACCATATATGTATATATATATATATACACACACACGTATATATACACACACATATAGGTCTATGTGTGTGTATATATATGTGTAAAAACTATTTGCTTTACAGGGAATTTTTCAGGGTTTACAAGAGAATATGTGATTGGTAGTTAAGAGACACACAGAATGTTTATGAAGAAATTGCATTTTTTCTTTACATTTGAACTTCTTTATAGTTGAAATATACAGTCTTGCGATGGCACATTCCTACAACTGAAGAAGGGGTCTCGAGACCTCCTAAACTTGCATACTCAGTTTTTTGGATATTGTAATAAAAAAAGTATTATGACAAGACTATGTGTGTATTGATCTTTGGGAAAACTCAGACTCAATTACGGTGGGGGGGTAATTGCTCTAATCAGTTACTGAACACGCAGTGCCTACATGGAAACATTTTTAGAGAGGAGGCTAATAAATTTATTATTTGTGTGTTTTCTTTTTCTACCACCACATTTTTGTATGTTGAAATAATAAATTTGTATTAGTGAAACTCTCCGAGAGAAAGCAGAATCTCAAAGCCTGGTCTTAACTTCACTCTTTGGAAATTATTCGTTACAAAATGTTTTCCTAAACTTTTGTCAGTCCCACTTCTAAGCTGCAGCTTCTCTCTCTTCACATGGGTCTTAACTTTCATTTGTTCAATCAGTAAGTGAATCTTGAATGGTCGAGATGGGCCAGGCACTGGAGACAAAGTCATGTCACAGGATTCGTGCCTTCATGGGCTAATTACAACGAATGCGTATTCAGCGCCCCATCTATGCATCCTCACTTATTCCTCATTGCAACCCCATGAGGTGGCCCTGCTCTCCTCCCCTTATATAGATGGAGAAAATGAGGCATGAGGTAAATGCACAAGGTCACATGGCTGGTACATGGTAGGGCAGGGTTGCAAACCCAGAGATGGGACTTCAGGGCTACAACCTTCCAACACCAGCCCAGGAAGCCTTCCAGGAGAAATTAGATATTTGGTGAGAATTTGCTCTTAATCTGCCATTCCTGTTTTCTGCACGTTGATTGTATCTCTTTGTTGCCTTTGATATAAATCAGAAGTTTGGTGTCTGGTACCTGGAGTTGGAGTACCCAGTTACGTAAGAATATATATCCAGGTGAGTGGTGTGGATCACTACTCTAGACAAAGCACTAGTATTCTATTCCTTATCCCTGGAAATAACAAGTCCTTCTGACTTTTCAGGTCTCACTGTGGTATGATCCATTTTGACCCGATGCTAGAATCCCTGTGTATGAGTGTTTGGATAGCTGAAAGACTTGGATTTACACATAGCAATTAAGGAAGAAACTAGCAATTAAAGGACCCAAGACAGATACACATTTTGGCTTCAGCAACTTCTTTAAGGCTTATAGTTAAAACTGATGGTCATCGTCCATCCTGTCCCAGACCACCATGGGAAGTCCTCCAGCTGCCTGGGGTAGATCAGGAATCGTATTTCCAAAGGTTCCAGCATCCCTGGACATGTGGTGGCAGGTGGTCCGGTGGAGGGTGGATTGATAGCCCCAGTGTGAGTCTTGACAGTGGTGGAAGGCAGCCAGGGCAGGGTCCCCATGCGATTTGGAGTGTGGACCACCAATTCTCCATCCAGGTGGGACTTCTACCATCACCTTCCTGCAAGTCTGGGATTTCCCGAACACATCTTGCTTTGCCGTTCCTTTGCCTCTGCACAGACAGCAAAGGACAATAAAGGTCAGTCATCTTATAGTTGTGTGACTCTGCTCATTTGTTTGCATTAAATGTGCCTTCATTTTTCATCAAAAGTCTTGCTCAATTACGGTACTGAACTACCAAGCCCTCGCACGTGACTTATGCCAGATGCCATTAAATCATGTTTCTAGGGAGCTAAAACTGGCTGTGTTTCCTCCCAAAGTGCATCACAAATTATAGTCTTAAATTATAATTAGAATCTTTAGGTCTACCGAAACTGACATTTCCAAACAGTATTTTTGGTGCCAGTACAATTTTGTCTTTGGTTCCTATGTGTCAACTGCTTTATTAACGACTTTGGTACCCTTTCTATCACCCCACACCAGAATGCCAGATTAATTTAAGACCAAAGTTTAGAACTGTGAGAGAGGATAGAAAAACTTGGGAAGTTTTCCCTTAAAATAAAACTGTTGGGTAAATACAGGTCTGGTTTGGGCCATTTCTCACAAGAACTCAGCCATATTCACTTGCTAGTGTGTGATTTGTGTAATGAATACAGTCACTTCAGGTCTTACATCTTGCAGGCGTGCTGTCTGCTCTCTCGTGAAGCAGTGTCCCTCTTCCAGACTCGGGAGCTGCTGCCAAAGCCACGTGTGGGAGGAGTGCTGGGTTATCTTTATTAACCCTGTGACTTCAAGGGAATTAGCTTCTCTAAACGTGTTCACTTACTAGCGAACAGGGCTGCCCGCCATCTTTGTGATTCACAGAGTTGTGTGAGGACTAGCTGGGGTAGAACACTTGACCAATTTTGTAGGACATGCTATACAACACTAACTGATGCCAGTCTGGCTGTGTGTCACATAATCTACTTGACATTTTTCCTCATTTGTTGAAAGTCCACCAGCCAAGGGCTTCCTCAGAGGGCCCCACTGCAGACCTCTGGCTCCGTGAAGCCCCTCAGTGTGGTCCCTACTAGCAGTGTCACTGCCAACCCACCCCCACTTTTTAGACCTGAGACTCTTCAAGTATTCGAGGACATGTTGCTCCAAAAAACGCATCCTAAACATGTGACCCATCTTTCATTAGAAGCCCAGGTCCCAAAGCCATTACTTGGCCATACTGACCACCATACTGCCCTTATTACCTCAGGTAGCTGACAAATTCACATCCCTAAAAAGAAACCTTCTTTTGTGGGGAAAACTTTGTTTTGTGGGCAGGCGTGGAGGGCAGTAGAGGACACCCTCCATGTCCCATGTGAGGAAGTCTTTGTTTCTTAGCCTCAGCTGGCAACACAAGAGTCCTTGAGTACAGGGCCAAACTGAATAGGCCAACCCATGTTCAGAAAACCTCTGCCCCCTATCAGCTTGGGTTACTATAACAATCTACCACAGACCAAGTGGCTCGTAAACAACAGAGATTGATTGCTCACAGTTCTGGAGGCTGGAGGTCTCAGAGTAGGGTGCCAATGCGGTCAGGTTCTGGTGAGAGAGCCCTCTTCTTGGTTGTAGACATCTGACACACCATGTTGTCTCCTGAAATGGCAGAAAGCCAACTAGCTCGCTGGCCTCTTCTTACAAGGGTGGTAGTTCCATTTGTGAGGGTGCCACCCTCATCACCTAATTACCACCCAAAGGCCCACCTCCAAATGCCATCATATTGGGGATTAGGTGTTACCCTATGCATTTGGGGTGATGCAAACATTCAGCCCATAATGCCCTCTTCTCAACAAATGGTATTCCCACTGCTCTGAGGCAACTGGCTGTTGCTGTTCTAAATACAGCTCACTCAGACCTAGAGGACTTATAGTTCTGACCATTTGACAATGCTCTTTCATCCAGTTTTTCAACCACTCTGACTCATTTGGAGGGTGCAAGGGGCAGGCATCTGCATTTTTAACATGCTCCCTGGATCTTCTGATGGAGGTGGTTTGGGGCCTGAATTTCAGGTACTGTTCTAGTCTGCTTGAAACCTTTGGAAAATCACCTGCTCCCACCCCTCTGTGCTTACATTACTGACAACGCACACCTTCTATAACATGCCCTTTCTTTGGATCATACAGAGAGAAGTTTCAGACTTTGAATGACTAGATTGGTCTTTTTTTAAAGAATAATCTGTAGTTTCCTTCACCTCCATGTGCATTTCTTTTATCACCGCTCCTAGCTGTAGAGCTAACTGGAAAGACTCATTACCTTCCATCTTTGGGGGATCCTGTTACTTGACAGTAAGTTATTACCAAAGATGGATGAGGCCGACAGCTGGTATGAAAGCTCGCTTTGACAGTTTCTTCAAATGCATGGCCTCCTCCCCAGGGGCGGGCGGTTGGCCAACTCTTCAGCTTGGGGACCAGGTTCTGCAGGCAAAGTCAGGAGCCGGAGGGCCAGGGCTTTGTACTCCGGCTCCTCCTGATGGGCAAGGGCATGTGGCCTTCCAAGGATAGGTCATGGCCTGGGCAAACCCCAGATCCAAAGAGGCAGTGGTCCTATTTCCATGATCATTAAACCCTTTTGGCATCTGCTTGGGAGTCAGCCTGGGCTCTGCCCCTCTCCAGCAGTGTAAGTCCCACCACGTTTGGAGACCCCTGTGCCCTAATGGCCTCAGAAACACTGGCACAGAGCTGCACTTTCTGCACAACCGTTTAAGGATGATATTATAGTTGTCAGACATTATTATACATGTAGATAAGGTGAACTGCTTTGCATAATAATTTAAAATGCTTAGAACCTTTGTACAGCTTGTTAAATGATCTTAATGAAAAGGGAAACATAATATGCTAAGTTGTTATCTAAATGAAGCCAGTAGTAACCCAAGTTTCCAGACCACATCTGCTTGTAGAACCACAGAGGCACTGTATTCAAATCATGTCAACCTTGAGCTCCCATCCATGTGCAGGTGGGATTCAGATGCTAGCAGGATTCATTTCTACAAAGACAAGCAGTTCCCTTCCAGTGTGTGAATAGTAAAGAATAATAAGGAAGGAATGACCTTGAAGTAATGAAACCAATTAAAGCATTTGCCTAACCGGAATGTAGATATCCAAATAGCATTTAAATCACAACAATTCATCACAGTGGTCACATTTGCATTTGGTGTTAGAGGCTTAGGGGAGCGACCTTTGCTAACATGCTTTTGGAGCTCTTTTGCGAGAAAGGTCCACCCATGCTGCAGGTATAGCCTTTGACTTCTCAGTGGTAGGTCATTAGGGTTGCTTTTTTAATTATTTTGGTAGGGATGGTACTATTGGTTACAAAATTATCTAGAAATCATTTCGAGCGATTGGAAATGTTATATTTTCTTTGCATTTTTTAATATTTCCCAAATTTTTTACCATGGATATGAATTATCTAAAGAAAGTATGCATTAAAAAAAAACTATTTTGTGTTTAAAATTGCACGGACCAAAACTAGATGAATAAAAATCAATGCTCAATTGATCATACTGGTTGTAGAAAAATATTTAGGAGAAAGATTTCTGCTGTGGACTTTGCTTGGTTTCCTGGTGGTATTAGAAAATAATTTTATCTTTAGCCAACATTCTCATCAAAAATGACTAAAAATCATAATTGCCAAATTGAGTAATGAGGTCAATTAACAGCGTAATGAATATTGCAAAATACAGAATTGTAATCTAGGTCATCTAGAAGTTTCTCAATGAAGCCTACCCTGACCATCCTTATTTTGATATCTTTTTTTTTCAGTTAGTACTTATTAATTTCAAACATAGTGGATAATTCACTTATTTGCTATGGTTATTATTTATTATCTGCATACACACACACACACACACATACACACACCCTCACAGCTAGAATTCAGTTCCACAAGGGCAGGGTATTTGTCTTGCTAAGTGGTGTGACTAAAATGGAACAGTGCTTGGCACATAGTAGGTACTCAGTAAGTATTTGTTTAATGGTGTTGAATGAACCAACCTGAGAGAAAAGAAAAATGTCATTTGAGTCCTTTGGTGTCCAAAAATGCCTTTCTGTTGCCCTTGAAAAAGAATGCTTGCTTGCCTGGATACGGCTCATGCATCACATTGTTTTCTTTTAAAATTCTAGACCAAACTCTGCCATTTTTTGACATTTAGTTAAGCCAGTTCAACCTCCTCCATGATACCAACATGCCCTCCTCACCGATACCACTCGCTCTTGCCTTTCTCATGTAGCCCCACCTCACTCAGTTCCACACCACCTCCTTCCCTCCTCTGGTCCTCATCCATCCATCCCTAATACACCACTTGCTATTCTCAACCACCAGGAATTCAGTCAATTTTCTCACTGCACCTGCTATGTTAAATAACAACTTTTGATCACACTGTCTTCCCGTAATTTCTTCTCTCAACCATTTATTGTTCCTGAATCCCTGCTTCCATCATAACACCTAAGTGCTCAGGAGCTCCGTCCTGTCCAACAGAGATGACGAAATCAAATTAGGCTGCTGACACACTCCCACTGCCCTTCGAGCCTCGGCTCCTCAGTGCCTCCTCATCATGCCTCACAACTCCACACAGCCCCATGCCTGCGCGTCTCCCTGTGTCTGCTCGCCCTTCAAGCAGCCATTTTGGTAAGTGAATGACTTCCTCTGCCCATCAAGCCCCACTGTCCCAGCCCCACCCCCATTTCCTTCATCCCGCTGCCTCTTCTCCAGAAGACCTACTGCATTTATCTGGCTCCAGGGCTGTACTGCTTGTTGTACTTATCTTGCTGGCCAGCCTCTCTGGTACCTTTTCTCTCCTCTCAGACTATCAACAACTGAGTTTAGGTTGAACCATGTGAAACTGCTGCTTTTTTCAGGTCAAAAATGGTGGAATATTGGCAATTTCATATGGGTCCACCTAAATTTTTTTCTCAAAGTTTTTTTCTCTCAAAGTTCTCTGCTCCCTGTACATAGTAGGTGCTTAACAAATATTTGTTGCATGATTAACAACAGAAAAAGAGAATCTATAAAATGAGATAACATCCTTCTCTCTAGTTTAAAAAGAGTTAAAACAAACCACTTGAAAGCACTAGAAGGAAGCCCTGACATTATCAAATGTTAGCTATAAAGACCACATTCTAGGTGCGCCTGAGTGGCTCAGTGGCTTGAGTGTCTGACTCTTGATTTCAGCTCAGGTCATGATCCCAGGGTTGTGGGATCAATCCCCCTTAAGATATTCTCTCTCTCTCTCTCTCTCTCTCTCTCTCTCTCTCTCTCTCTCAAATAAATAAATAAATAAATAAATAAATAAATAAATAAATAAATTCTAAAAAAATCTACATTTGATTTACCCTGGGTTCACACACGCACGCCTTAGAGGGAACAGACCATTTGGCTCTTGTGTCTGTCTCTGATGAAGGGCTTATGGCATGTGAACTTGAGTCAAGGTCTCATTCAGTAGAGCTGTTATTTCTTCTCTGTCTAATCTACCACAGAATTTCTGGAAAATCCCTTATACTGGACACCAAATGTGGCCCGTTAGCTGTTGTGACTTTTTTTTTTTAGAGTACATAATTTATTTAAATTCAAGTTAGTTAACCTGCATTGTAGTATTGTTTTCAGGAGTAGAACCCGGTCACCACTTACATGTAACACCCAGTGCTCATCCCACCAAGTTCCTTAATGCCCATCATCCATCTAGCTCACCCCCCACCCACCTTCCCTCCAGCCACCCTATTTGTTCTCTGTATTTAAGAGTCTCTTATGGTTTACTTCCCTCTGTTTTTATCTTATTTTTCCTTCCCTTCCCCTGTGTTCATCTATTTTGTTTCTTAAATTCCACATGAGAGAAATCGTATGATATTTGTCTTTCTCTGACTAACTTATTTTGCTTAGCATAATACATTCTAGTTCCATCCACATTGTTGCAAATGGCAAGATTTCATTCTTTTTGATTTCTGAGTAACATTCCATTGTGTGTGTGTGTGTGTGTGTGTGTGTGTGTATTCATCCATTCATCAGTCGATGGACATTTGGGCTCTTTCCATACTTTGGCTATTGTTGATAGCGCTGGTATAAACATAGAGGCACACTCGCCTCAATGTTTATAGCAACACTATTGTGACTTTTTTTTAAAAATTGTGGTAAAATGCACATAACAAAATTTACTTCATCATTTTTACATGTATGGTTCAGTGGCATTAAGCACATTCACACTGGTACAGCCATCACCACAATCCAGCTCCAGAATTCTTTCATCCTCTGAAATTGGAACTCTGTCGCCATTAAACAACAGCTCCCCATGCCCCGCCACTAGCCCCTGGTGACCCTCATTCTACTTTCTGTCTCTGAATTTGATTAATCTGGATATCTCATATAAGTAGAATCATACAGTATTTGTCTTTTTGCAAATGGCTTCTATCACTTAGCATAATGTCCTTAAAGTTCATTCATGTTGTAGCATGTGTCCAAATGTTCTTTCTTTTTTAGGTTGAATAATATTCCATTGTGTGTATGTGCTATATTTTATCCATTTAGCAGTCGATGGATGTTTGGGTTGCTTTCACCTTTTGGCTATTATGTACAATGCTGCTAGGAACGTGGGCGTACACATATCTCTTTGAGTCCCCGCTTTTAATTCCTTTGTGCACATACTCAGAAGTAGAACTGCTGGATCATATAGTAATTCTATTTTTTAATTTCTTTTTATTAGAGAGAGCAAACGGGGGAGAGGGGCAGAGAGAGAAGGAGAGAGAATCATAAGCAGGCTCCACGCCCAGCATAGAGCTGCCTGAGCCTAAATCGAGAGTCAGACACTCAGCCAACTGGGCCATCCAGGCACCAGTAATTCTATTTTTAATTTTTAGGGGAACCATCATAATGTTTACCCCAATGGCTGCACCATTTTATATTCCCACCAACAGTGCACAAGCTTTCTATTTGTCCATAACCTTGCAAACACTTATTTTCTGGTTTTCTTGTAGCAGCCATCCTAATGGGTATGATCACTATGACATTTTTATAAAGCTTAGAGGAAAATGTCACATCATTATAGCTCCGTTTCACATTCTGTAGGGCTTAAACTTAATTGTCTGCATATCCTCAAGCCCACACACCTCTTGGCATTAACAAGCACATTCAACTTACATTATACTATCTTGAAAGGTTAATTTTTATGAATCTTAATCTGTAAGTGTAACACAAAGAGTACAGTTTACCCTAATTTATAAAAAAATGAAATCTAAAAGCATGTGATCATGAGACTGGAGATTAGTCTTTTTTTTTTATAACTTTATACTTTATTGTCAAGTTGGTTTCCATATAACACCCAGTGCTCTTCCCCACAAGTATCCTCCACCCTGACCATCACCCCCCTTCCCCTTAAACTGATTCTTAGAAAATAATGAACATTTAAAATCAGCCAAGTTAAGCAATAAAGAATGCAATCTTGTCCCACCAACACCACTCCCCTTCTGCCTGTGACTTTAATGAATGAATTTAATCCCTTAGGATGGAAACAGGCAACCTAACCTACAGGGGATAGTTGGATTCAAAATAGCTCTGTCTCTCTATCTCTTAAACACCTGTGCTCTCTTGTGCACCTATGTAGTTCTTGGTCCAACCAATGTTGGCATGTTGGGCCCTGTGCTAACTTGTTTACATGCTTGTGCAAAGCTGCTGGTGTGGGAAAGGGGACATCCAGAGGAGGGAGGGACTGGGAGAGCAAAATAGACCTGGTCAATGACAGAAGAAACAAGGGTCTCTGTTGCTTCTTGGAAGAAAGAAGAATGGTGGATGCAGTTGGCTTGTGGATTTGGTAATCAGACATGATGGGGTGCCTGTCTGATGACTTCTGTCTCCCCAAGAAGTATGAGGCTATTAGTGGGAGATTTTTGTGTCCTCCAAAAATGGCTTTTGAATCTATAGGAAAGATTATTCCCAAAGAAAGTTACTTGAATTTAAAAAAACAAAATACAGCATCTGGTTCTTCCTTAAGTTTCTTAACTCAGTTTACAAATTTTACTTTATTTATAAACCCAGCATGAAGTAATCCCTTTTAATTAGTTTTATTAATGTCTATGTTCATATTAATATGGAATTAAACTCCTTTTAGCATTTTTTTCCTTTAAGCATTTTAAATTGCATTTATGTCTATTAATTTAATTTCTTTTCTTAAGTACTTCAGTGATTGAATTACCAAACAAACCTTTCTAAGTACTTCAGTAATCCTTGGAAATCTAATAAATTAAATTTATAAATACAGTGAGTCTTAAGCTCTCAAATATTCTGTTTCTGTTTGTACATTTACTAAGATTCTAACCTAGATTCAAAAGTGTAAACTCAGTTATATGTTTTAAATTAACAGGCCAAAATCTCTTAAATTTTATAAGCATGTAAGCACCCAAATACACAAAGATTTTCTTATTTCAAAAATGTTAATATTGGGGCACTTAGTTGGTTAAGTGTCCAACTCTTTATTTCAGCTCAGATCATGATCTTACCGTTGTGGGATAGAGCCTCACATGGGGCTCCACGCTGACTGTGGATCTTGCTTAAGAGTCTCTCTCTCTCTCTCTCTCTCTCTCTCTCTCTCTCTCTCCCTCCCTCCCCCCCCCAACCCAGGTATACCTCTCCTCTGCTCTCACCCATGCATTCTCTCTCTCTCAAATTAAAAAAAAAAAATTAATGTTAATGCTATAGTTTCATCCTAAAAAACATTTCCATATTTAATTTAAAATCTTCTCAGAATTAAGAAATATTTATCTGGGTGCCTGGGTGGCTCAGTCAGTTAAGCATCCCACTCTTGATTTCGGCCCAGGTCATGATCTCATGGTTTGTGAGTTCCAGCCCCCAGGCTCTGTGCTGAAAGTGAAGAGCCTGCTTGGGATTCTGTCTCTCCCCCTCACTCTGCCCCTCCCCTGCTTCCTTGTGCAGTCTCTCTTTCTCTCTCTTAAAATAAATTTAAAAAATTTTTAAAAAAGAAAAGAAATATTTATCTACAAAAGCAATTGTCGCCATCCCCAACAATGTTGGCAGAAATTTCCCAAGAGGTTTCTGGGTTTGTCTTTTCAACTGCAGGGATTTTTTATGAGCAGAGAGGTTCCAGCCCAGACAGAGACAGGGTTCTTGCCGTGACCCCCAGAAGAGGCGGGTGTGGGCTTTGCCTGTGGGTGTGTCATCCCCTTCCCTTGAAGGTCTCCAGCCTAAAACACTGCTAACTGTTCCACTACATAGGGAGCCCTGCAATTGCTTCCACTCAATTCGATGCACCGAATCTCTGTAGTGACCCATTCTATCAGGCATTCTTTTAGGATCTGTCCTTCTTTTAGGGCCACAACTCTTTTTTTTTTTTTTTTTTTTTTAGATTTTTTATTTTTAAGTAATCTCTGTACCCATCGCAGGGCTCGAACTTACAACCCCTAGATCAAGAGTCACACGCTCCACCGACTGAACCAGTCAAGCACCCCTATGGCCACAACTCTTTTTTTTCTTATATTTTATTTATTTTTGAGAGAGAGAGAGAGAGCGAGAGCGAGCAGGGGAGGGACAGAGAGAGAGGGAGACACAGAATCCAAAGTAGGCTCCAGGCTCTGAACTGTCAGCACAAAGCCTGACACGGGGCCCAAAGTTGTGAACTGTGAGATCACAACCTGAGCCAAAGTTGGACACTTAGCTGACTGAGCCACCCAGGTGCTCCTAGCCATAACTCTTAAATAGACACCTAGTCCCAGGTTGAATCTCCCATGGCCTTGTCTGGCTCTAAGATAATTCCTATTACAGAAGCAAGGCCATCAGCTGACAGGGATTCCTGAGGAGGCCAAGGGATGAGGGTTTGAGGAGAGAATAAGCCCTGGGAAGGAGCTTTCGAAGAGCACAAGGGTTTTATTGACTTCATGGGTTTGGACACCCACCAGATGGTGAACACTAGAGGTAGGCAGGTGCTGCTCTTAAGTACCCACTTTCTCCACTGTTCTCCTCTCTGTAATGAGAGGTGGTTTTATTTGTTTGGGGGCCCCCAGGTGTTTTAGCACCTGTTTATTCCAGGCTTACATGCTGTTGTAGGAACATAGTCACACTCAAAGCACTTCTTAGGTGTCAATCGGTGTTCACTCCATTTTGAAGAAAACCAAACAAAAGTTATAGTGATCAGCAGACCCATTGTCAAAGGAAAGGAATGGGCCTAACTCCAAAGACTGGTGAATGAATGCCCATCTATATGTTGTAAGCCACAATAACGTGTTCAAAGATGTATGTGTCATTTTTGGCATTCCCAATTTTAACTTAATATTTTTACTTTTTAAATAAATACCCTCTACTTTAGTTACAAAGATAAACCACGGGATCTAAACTGTGAGAGTGAAGACAAACTGGTAAAGGAAGAGAAGCCCCCCACCCCCAGGGATCTATGGACTTGGAGGTCTAGGTGATACTAAAAGATTAAGTAACCAAATTGGAAGAATAATCAGTTGTGGCCACCAAATAGGACTTGTGAATTAGAGTGAATGGTCAAGAAGGAGAGGAGGAAACATCACTGAAGAGAAGAAATTCAAGAAACTGGATTCATCTGGATGACCTCGGCCAATTCTTGTTCTTAAAAAATGTACATCAAAGGTTTGTACTTGACATGGATGATCAAGCCCACTGCGTTTACAAACAATGACACTGAGGCTCAGGGGGATTGTAGAAGCAACATGGGAAGAGCGTTTGATCAGCAATTTCTGTAGCCATCGGCTTCTTCTAATAGATCACTGGGATGCGCCGTCTTTCACATGGGGTGTGCCATGGCAGGGGGCTCTTGATTTTTTGAAGACTCAGTCTTGCTGGTCTCAGGAAAAAGCATGTGGCAGCCTTGGCTGCCAACTTCAGTGCTGGTGCCAGATAGAACTTCCTTTTGTGAGCCTATCGCAGTGATCTTCATTCACTTTCAAAGGTCTCAGACATGGTGAGATTCTGTGGGCCGGCCAGCTCGGTTTCAGCACCAGGATAATGGGCTCAAAGCCATGGCCATGCATCTGAGCCTGGAATGGGCTTCCCACGCATTGCTGGTGGGAGTGAGAGGTGAAGGTGTCATCTTGCAGGTGGGAGAGTACAGATATATTCTGAGGTTGGTAGAGAGGTACATGCCACTCAAAGAATAAGAGACAGGTGACCGTTGGAGGGAAGACGGAAACTAGACATCCCAATAGCTATTCTCATCCTTTACAAACAAGCTTAACATTGTTATTTTCCATCCTTCAGTTTCTGACCATTGAAGATCTGTGGACTTAAAAGTAAGCACTTTCTCAGGAGCATCTTGAATGTTCTTGAAGATTCTTAAATGTTATCTTGAATGTTCTTGTTTCTCCACTAAATGGGTAGCCAGGCATTTGGAGGTCAAGGTCCTCTACCTCTTCCACAGGCCAGTATCAGGAGTTTCCATGTTTTGAAAGTAGACCAGACCTTCTCATTACCTCCCAGACAAAAATTTCTGTCTCAGTAGTGGTGTCTGGGGAAGACTTGTCTCTGTGGGTAGCAAAGTCCTGGTGTTATTATGAATCAGTAACAACAGTAGGCCTTTGTGAGTGGCACCCCAAGCTTCTTCAGGACCACGGAAACCATGGTCCTGACTGATGTGGGACAGCACACACCAATTCCAAGCTGCAGTCCAGGCAGCTCTGCATAGCCTGGCCTAGCATGGAGGCCAGAGAACTGAGAGCCAGTGCACACAGACTGAACCACCAAAGGGCTCAGCGTCCAGCCTGCTAGCAAAGTGGATCATAGCCAATGGTGTTCCCTGATTACTGAGCCTCCCTTCCCACTTCCAGAGCCTAGGAGACTCTGGGATACATTTTCATCTCCCCGCTCTACTCTTTGCTCATGTGAAATGTCTCCTAATGGCTCTCCCTGCCTCTAGTATCAACCTCCTACACTCTGCCTTGCCTACAGCTGCTGCATGTGGGAGACTACATTTCTAAAAATAGCTAGTCCCCCATGCTTTTTTGGAAGCTTGCCACTTAACCATCAAGAGATGGAGGCTAGGTTTCCTCCCCTTGAAACTGGGTGCCTTTCATGCCTGTCTCACCCAATAGAGTGAGCAGAAATGATGCTACATGATTTTGGAGTCAAGGTCCCAAAAGCCAGTACAGAGTCCACCTGGCTCTTTGTCTTGAGGTACTCACCCTGGGCATGCATCCACTGTGCCGCAAGGGAGGCCAGGTCCATGAAGAGGCCCTGATGGAAAGGAGCCAAAGTTTCTGGCCCTCAGCACTAGCCAGACTCCCAGCCAACCACCAGCACTGGCTGGCAGCTGTCTAAGGAGTTCTGTGATCCTGGATGCAGATCCTCCCATCTTTAGTTGAGCCAACTAGATGGTTCTATATAGAGCAGAGAAGAGCCCTCCATGATGAGCTCTGCTCAAACTACAGATTCATAAGCAAAGTAAATGACTGTTACTGTCCTAAGCTATTGTTTCAGGTGGTTTGTTTTGCAGCAGTGGATAACCAGAGCACTGGGAACACACACCTCCCAGCTCCACTTCTCAGATTCTTGTCCCTTCGTGCTCTGCTCCCCCCTTCCTCAGTAGCCAGTCCTCCAGCCATACATGCTATCTCCAGACCTGGGCTTGCTGTGCTCTCTCATGCCTCTGAGGCTTTGCCCCTGCCCTTCCCTTTGCCTGGACCACTCATCTTTCTTCCCCAGTTGCCACTCTCTCTTGCCTAGAATGTCTTCAAGACTCAGTTCAGAAATTACACACTCAAAGGCTTGTCCCCTCCTCAGTTTGGACTAGCTGCACCCCCCATGTGTGGTCTCACATGGATCTGTACTTATCTTTGTTGTAGCACTTACCACACTGTAATGGGTCTGTTCTTGCTTTCTCCTCAGATGGTGGGCTTCTTGTGTGAAGAATGTGTCCTATTTGTATTTGTGACCCCAGAAATGAGCACAATCTGCTATAGACTAAAGGTTTGTGTCCCTTCAAATTCATATGTTGAAATCCTAGCCCCCAATGTGATGGTATTAAAGGTGGAGCATTCAGAAAGTAGGGTCCCCACAAATGGGATTAGTGCCCCTTTAAAGAGACTCCATAAAGCTCCCTTGCCCTTCTACCTTCTCACTATGATGAGAGAACAGCCATCCATGAACAAGGAAGAAAGCTCTTACCAGACACTGAATCTGTTGGCACCTATATCATGGACTTCCCAGTCTCTATAATTGAGGAAAAAAAATTGTTATTAAAAGCCACCCAGTCTATGGTATTTTGTAATAGCAATCTGAACAGACTAGAAGAGTGTCTGTCATAAACTACATGCTCAATAAATATTTCATGAAGCACTAATTCCAGATGTGCAGACTGATGGCATAGAGCTGAGAAAGTATATGCTATTTTCTGAGATAGGTCCCAATAAGGCTTCCATATCCCATATTCTCTGGTGATCTGTTGCCTACTTTTACATAGCTAAGTTCTTTCCAGGACATTACCAACTGCCTTTCTTGGTTGCACTCAAGATTAGCCCAGGCCAAGATATTCTCAATGTATTCCTGATTCTAGAGGGCCCACACTGAAGGTGCCCACTACTGTGTTTAGGTTATCTGTTGGTGCCCAAAGCACAGTGTGCAGAATATAAGTGGTATAGAATTATGTGTGAGTGTACGTGATGAGAGCTGGTGGATGCATCCCAGCTCTGGAATGGTAAGTTACATAGTGATAGTGACTAACATTATCTGTGATAACTAATGCTAACTAATGATATACCTAAATATCCTGCCTATCACCTGGGGTAGGCTCTAGTAAACAAAACTGGTATTTGACAGGCAGGTGACCAAAAACCAATAATTATCAATACTAAAGGAAATCTGAGGAAAAACACTAAAGTCCAAAAAGAGAACTAACAACTGAAGAAACAGAGATAATTCAACAAGTACTTTCAAGTGATCAAAAGTAATATTCTCAGATTTGAGAGAATGTTGTAGTCATGAAAAGGAAAAAGCACAGAAATGATGTGGCTATTGACCTTGTGGGAATGTTGTCCACCTTGACAATGTACTGGTAAAATTCCAGATAACAAAGTTGATAGAAGAAAAGGGAAAGCACAGCAGTGTCAGTAGTTGATAGACAATAGCTAAAAGTGTAAGTGGCTTAAAGTCACGAAGTTAACCTATAGAGAAACAAAGAGAAGGATGTGAGGTCCTGAGAGGATGGGAACAGGAGGTGGAATGTGGTGTTAGCAGATTGGATTCTCATCCATCTTAGCAGAAATCCCATAATGTCTAAAACTGATAAATCTAGAAATTGTGGTATAGACCAATTAACAAAAGACATGGAAGTATCTATTAGTTAAGGGTGGAGTATAGGAGGCAGGATTACGGGAACTTTCTTCCTATGTATTTAGTTCTATGTTCTAACGCTTCTCACAATAAAAGATGGCTTACCTGTATGATAAGAAAAAAATAAAAACATATGAAATAAAGATGGAGTTGCATTATATACACATTTTACCACCCACATAAATTCAGGCATGTGGTATGCAGACAGAGGAAGGTAGGGAAGAAAGCTGTGCACTGTAGGTGACCCCACTGTGGGGTGAGCATGGAGTCTGCCAGAAGCAAGCATGAGATGAGAAGTGGAAGCCTGCTTTTCTTACACATGGTCCTAGATCCTGCATGGACTACAATGCTGAGTTTGACCCTGATGCTTAGAGATAAAAGTTTTAGTAAAACATGATGTTCTAAACATTAAACAGTACCACTGCCCTCAATACACATATGAGCCAGTAAGCTAGTGAGGGGAGATCTCAATGAGTTGAATGGACCTCTAATAGCAGGAGCATTGTAGACTTGTGCTTAAATATTACTTTTAATTGCTATCTATATGTTAACTCTTAGCAACTGTATTCAACTGTGCTGTCTGTAGCTGGATCCATTAGGAGCAAGCAAAAAACTACTCTATTTATTCTCCCATTACTCCTTCAAACTTACTCTTTCCTTCTTTCCTGGCTGTGCATGAAATCTTGATCAGGCCTTACAATATTTCTGGCTCTTTCAGGCACAAAAGCAGTCTTGTTTTAATAATTGAAAATCCCCATCCAATGGGATTCTGAAATGTTGTCCAATTGAAAGATACCCCAGCTTGGGTTAGAAGACAGTATGGTAGATTCTTCCCTGTTCCTCACTGCATCTCCCTCACCTCCTCCAGACTGAAGGGGCTGGAGTGGGACAGAAAAGAGTGGCAAGAGCAAGAATTCCTGTTCTAATCACAGTGTGGATGCATGTACAGCCACTGGCTCTGATTTCTGCAGGACGCATTGGTGAATTCTTGGAATCTCTCTACCAAAATGTGTGGGCCATGTCTGTCCTCTGCCGGCTCTCTCTGACTCTACCTGAAGTCTCTGAGCTTCCTCTGTGATGCTTCCTCACCTCCCAGGCAGTCCTCTAAGGTGGGATCCCCTTTCAGATGACTCCAGCCTGGTTCCTTTCTTCAGGGTCACTAACTTTTCTCCAGAACCTATCTGCTTTGTCCTCCACATGTGTGCATATTTCTCCCAATGCAGTCTGTTCTCTCTACTCTGCTCCCAGGAAAGAGCAGCTGTAGCCTTTAGGTTTAATGGAAGAATCAAAACTCCCCCTTCCTGGGCACCTGGGTGGCTCAGTTGCTTAAACATCCAACTCTTGATTTCAGCTCAGGCCATGACCTCATAGTATATAAGATCAAGCCCCACATCAAGCTCTGTGCTGACAGCATAGAGCCTGCCTCCTGGCTCTCTGTCCACCACCCCTCTTATGAACTTGCTCTCTCTCTCTCTCTCTCTCTCTCAAAATAAATAAATAAACTTTAAAAAAATCTCCCTTTTCTTCCCAAGCTCCAGGGGACATGAACTCCAGCTCTCCAAGTGGTCCTCATGAACTCCAAACCACATTGCTTGAGGTGAAGGGAGAGCACTTTCTCTCCCATGGGGTGAGCCGCAACACTCCCTAAAAAAATTCCTCACCCTCAAGGTGTTAGGGGTGATGCTGGCAGAACTGGTTCCACAAAATCCACACACTTAAGTTTAGTATATGGCACCTATGATATCGTCTTATTAGGTGGCACCTGCCATATTGTTCTCAGCCTCTGGGACACTGCCAAAACTGCAAGATAAAAAGAGTCAGAGTTTGGCATCTTATAGCGTTTCCTCCGGGGTTTAAATTCTCATTAATAGTGGAGGTCCCATATTTATGTTACCATTTAGATTCAGACTTTTCTGTGACTGTATGACAGGAGGTGAGGTAGGAGTGAATTTACATGGGGGTTCCTGACAGAATGATGCAATGTGCAGCCTTGTGGGTGGGGGGAGGGGAAGACAAGAAAAAGGAGAGCATCCTGTCTCCCTGAGAATGGTCCCCACTCTCACAGTGGTTTCCATCTGAGCCCACTGTAGAACACACAAGTTGAGGGAAAAGTGTCCCTACAGATGCAGTGAGGCTAAGGCAGTGGAAACCCACAAGAAAGGCCACAATGGAAGAATGTGAGGGGTTCCCACATAAGCAAAGAAGTCTTTCAGGATACAGGTAAGATTCACCCAATGTTTCCATAAAGGAAGGGATGGGAATCCAATGCTGGAGGCCCAGCATTAATGAATGCATTGGAGCTAGAGAGACCAGAGTTATATCCTCAGGACTATCACAACATAAAGCCTGTGGGCTGGTGCAAACTGGGACAACAGAGGCTGCACTTCACTTTCAGTATTTGAACACAGAGTTAGCTTAAAAATCTTTCCCCTGCCTATTTTCTCTAGAAGACAAGAGGCTAATAACACCTAGAAAGCACTCCTTGCAAGCAGGTGCCTGTGAAAAGGCACCACTATTTGGTGCCTTGGACAAAGGACTTGGTTTCATTCATCTTGGACCCACATCTCTGTCTGAGAATTTTGACTTTTGTTTCACAGAAATAAGCTGATGCCTCCATCTGTCTCATGCCTAAACATGGTCTAGAATAACCGTTCGGAAAGTTCACCTTCTGCAAAAATGAGTTAAACTTTCTTTTTCTGGGGGAGACTGAACTGTCAGCCCCAAGAGAGCCATGCTACCCTTCATTTTTGTTTACAAACAGTAAACAGTCTCAAATAGGTCCTTGCATGTGATGACAACAGAAAAAAAAAGGCAAATGTATTCTAATTATTCACTTGGTTAGAAATCATTGGAGAATCTTGAGACCTCGCTAAGCTCTCTTAGGCTTCAGACTTTCAAAGTCTTTTGTCTGAAAACCCACTTAAAATGCACAGCAATTCCACCCCTATTTGATAAGCTTCCCTCTTGCCACTTTCTAACATCCACAGGCCATCAGTCCAAATGAATTGCTGAGGCCATCTTCTTTTGTCCAGCATTGTCCTTCCTCAGCCATAGCCATGCTCTCTGTGACCCCTGGGCTCCTTCCTGCAGGACAGATTTGCACAAAGACCTCTCTCATAGCTGTTTCTCTGCCACTGGAGGTCCCTGGGCTGAGTCCCTGGGTTGCAACCCAAGCCATGGCTAAATGCAGTGACACAATTGGGCTATTGTATGAGCTATAAGTCATCGGGAGGGCAGCAGGGGCCCGGGGCTGACTCACCAGGCATACCTGCCTGGTGCATTCTTCAGGGGTCCAGTGCGGGCAGAGCTTCCTACACACCCTGGTCTCATTCCATGCCTGTGGCACCCAAACACGGGGGACATCCCTTCTGCCTCTTACTGGCCCCTACTACATTCTTCCTGGCCTTGCCTTCTCTTTACCAGAGCAAAGGCCAGAGCCCAGGCCCTACACACTGCAGCCCCAAGCCTACTCCAGTTCTAGAGCCAGTCATGACCAGAGCTAGCCACCTATCTGGGAGTTCACACCCTGCCCAAAGCTAGTTGCCATTTGGATCCAGTACTCACCATTTTAGCAATGAGTTCCTTCAAGCCTGTCATGATACCTTTAGGCTGCAGCATTTCTAGCCAGATTAAGGGCCAGTCAGCTGGGCAACTGCCTGGGGTATCAAGGCTGATATTGCAAAACTGGAGCTCTTAAGTGGAGCCCAACGATGACAGCCCCTGGTAGTAGAAGGACAGAGAGTGAGCCCTGGGTTCACTAGCGTTTTCAAAGTGTTGAAGCTGACCAAATGAAGTAAGTAACACAAATATTGTCCAAGAGAGGCAACTATGCAAAGAAGAGCAGGTGCCAGTGAGGCTGGGCTAAGACAGGGATATGGGATGGAGGAGTGCTCTAGGACCACCATCCAGGGGGGCCAGAGTGCTGGGGGCAAGTTCCAGAAAGACAGGAGGCAGGTTGGAGAGGAAGCTCTTGAGGGTGTCAGGGAAGCTTTGAAATGAGCCTATAGGCATGATCTAGCTCCCTGTGGACTTGACCTACCCAACAACAGTTGTCACCAGCCACATACAGCAATTGAAAACTTGAAATGTGGCGAGTCTGAATGACAATGTACATAAGTATGAAATATATGCCGAATTGTGAAGACAGACCAAAAAATAATGTGAAATATCTCATTAATACATTTTTGTATCTATAGCATGTCAAAACAATAATATATTTGGTTAAGTAAAATACATTATCAAAATGAATTCCACCTTTCTTTGCACTTTTAAAAAATATGTCTACTAGAACATTTAAAATGACATAATTGGGTGGCAGTATGTCTCTATGGGACAATATTCCTCTGGACTATTTACTCACCTGAATTCCCAGGTTCCCACAGGTCAGTTCCCTTCCAGTTTTCCCTCCCCTACCTTAAACCACATGATCCTGATCTTGGAATACAATGTATCTCTGGCAAGAACAGGATGCTATGAAACAGGAACAGTGACAGAACAGAACAAGCTCAGAACAAGATGGCCTAGTTAATAGATTTATTAGGAGGGCTGGGCAATAATATTGAGAAAATCTCCTAGAAATGGAGAGAAGAGATAAGAGAAAATTATAAGATATGCAAGAGCTAACAATCCACTATTAGGAATTCCCACCCCAAGAAAAGGGGAGAAAGTGGTGGCAAGAACATTACAAAATCTGGGATGTGGCCAAGAAGAGATACAAGGTAAGATCAAAAAGCTACATTTTCAGGTAGCTTTCAGGATGAAATAAAAAAGCTACATTTTCAGGTGTGCCTGGGTGGCTCAGTCAGTTGAGTGTCTGATTTCAGTCCAGGTCATGATCTCATACTTCATGAGTTGGAGCCCCACATCAGCCTCGCTGCTGTCAGCACAGATCCTGCTTTGGATCCTCTGTCCCCCTCTCTCTGTCCCT
Organism: Cryptoprocta ferox; assembly: GCA_028646485.1. NCBI lineage: Eukaryota > Metazoa > Chordata > Mammalia > Carnivora > Eupleridae > Cryptoprocta > Cryptoprocta ferox. Next base: position 50,936,829 of record CM053576.1, on the reverse strand, counting down.
CCCCTGCTTGCACTCTCCTTCTCTCCAAAAAGCTTTTGTTTTTTAAAGCTACATTTTCATCCATCATACTAGGAAGTTGACAGAATATGTCTACAACTGAAAAACTGAGAAAGAGCAGTATAACCGCATTATTTAGATATTTGGTCCAGAAGCAAATACTAAGTGATGCTCTCTAGAGAAAGAGACAGTTGGCGGCACTGCAGTCCAGCCCATGGCCATGAACCCTTAGCCCCTTCATATGACAGAGCAAACATCAATGTGAAAAGTAAAACTTTTACAGGATGCTGTCAAACAATATTTTTATGAATTTGAGATGGAAAAAAATTACAAATAAGACTCAAAAAGTGTAAATACTAAAGGAAATAATAAACAAGCACAACTCCATTGAAAACAAGGATTTCCATTTCTCAGAAGACACGTCCAGAGGGATAAATAAACACAAATCATGAATTGGGAGACAATATTCTCAACACATTCCTGACAATAAGAACTTAAAAAAGGAAAAGAGAAACATTCAATATAAAAAAGGGTACAAGTATGAACACACAATACACAGAAGGGGAAACATAAATGGCCATGTGAAACGATGGTCGTCTGGCCAGGAAACAGGGGAATGCATGTTAGAACCAAAGTTTGACTCTGTTTCATACTTATAAGACAGTCCTGTTCTGCCAGTCAACTGGTACAACCTCCTTGGGGAACCAATCAGCAATATCTAGTCAAGTTCAATGCAACCGTATACTATATGGCTGAGAAATTCCACCATTGGACACACACCAAGAAATTCCATATATATATTCTACATATACGTATCTATAATACTTATACACATATTTCCATAAAGTATTGCCTTCCAAACATATACGTGGAATTTTACAGCATCTGCACAAGAATGTTTTATATATATATAATAACAAAAACTATATACAACCAAGTATCCACAGACAATGCACTAGCTAAACAAATAATAATGAATGACCTTAGCCATAAGAATCTACATGAACTTGTAATCTGAGTAAAAACGTTGCAGTAGAATATATTCAGTGTAAGATTATTTATGTGAAGTTGGAAAACAGGCAACACAGTGATTTATGTTAGTTAGGGTTACATACACATGTATATAACAGAAATATATAAAACGAATCAGAATGATTAATAACAAATTCAGAACAATTCCCTTGGGTGAAAGGGAGAAGACAGGACTGAATCATGGAGAAACCCACAGGCCCTCCACCTATATTGGTAGCATTCATTCCTGAAGCCGAGGCAGGTACAACAGTATCAACTCTTAAATTTTCTTTCCTTTTGAGATTTTTTGAATTGTGAAATATAATATGCCCATACAAACTACATTAAAACTTCCATGTACAGTTTAATGTGTTTATAAAGCAAATACCCTCGTAACTGCCATCCAGGTTAACAGAGTATTGCTTTTATACCAGAAGCCCCACCTATAACTCTCATCCCCATCAAAATACCTTCCTTCCCTGCAGAGGCAACCACTATTCTGACTTGAATACCACTCTCGACTCTCTTTAGTTTTTACTACCTGAGTATGCATCCTTGAATAGTAGAGTTCAGTTTAACCTGTTTTTCAACATTATATTAATGAAATCATATTGTATTATTTTGCATCTGATTTCTTTTCCTCCATAACATATCAATAAAAATGCTGTGTGTGTGTGTGTGTGTGTGTGTGTGCACGGGCGCGCATGCATGCATGTGTATATTTCATTTTTGTTACTGGATAGTAAATCTATTGTGTTAACATATGAAAATGCATTTATTCACTGTGTTCTTGGTGAGTCTCTGCTGGTTACTGGAAATGAATAGTGCTTTTTATTATCTAAATTTTAATGTGCCTCCTAAAAAAGTTGTCTCATTTAAAAAATACAAAAAAAAAAAAAAAAGAAAATGGAAGAAAGAAATAAACTTTTAAAAATAAGGAATATTCGGCTGATTGATTTCAGGGCACTAATTTCCATTGAGGCAGTAAAAGTGACACCATAGTGAATTTGTTTCCAAACCTCACTATTGTGTAGAACCTGGTCTTGGTTCTGCTTTGGCAGGCCACCAGAATCCCCTGGAAGGCTTGTAGAATTCTGGACCCCACCTACAGAGTGTCTGATTTGTAGGGCTGGCTGGGGTCTGGAAAATGGTATTTTGCTGTTAAATCAAACTTTGATAACTGTTGGCTGTCGACAATTCTTGTGGAGAGACCGGAAGGCATTCTGAACTTGAAACATCAAATCAAAAAGAACAACATGCACATTTTTGTGTCACGAAATTACTTTAAAGACTTTTTACCTAAAAGCTTTTGGCATCAGAACAGTGCCCTTGTCTGTGTGAAAATGAAATTTCAGTAGAGCTAAACCAAATTTGACTGAAGCAACGAGGTGGCCTATTGAACTCAATTTCTCAAGCTGACTCTATTGTCTCAAAGGGTAATACATGCAAAAAATGAGTTTATTCATTCTTGGGATATCCATAATTGCTGTTCTGCTAACTCAGTGTGTTATAGGAAAAGCCATTAATGGGGAGTCCTTATTTATAGATTTGACTTGGGAGATGTTATTGCAAGTTGTATTTGCAATCATCCATATTAAATGAGCATTTGAATGCTTTTGGCCATTATTACTGATTGAAAATACTACTGCTCAAAACACAACCACGTAAAATTATGAAGCACTTTCTGGACATAAAAATTAAAAGTTTGCCAACATATTCTGAGCTCAATATTATAACTGTATTTATGTAGGCTACCTTTGTCCTTAGAAAGTATTATCCATGTATTAGTCATTCATTCATTCACTCATTCATCTATTCTTTCATTCATTTATTCACTGAACAAATAAATAGTTATGAGAGCCCACTATGTGTCCACCCTGTTTCAGGTCTTTGAATATATCAGGGTGGGGTGGGAATAGCAAAAATCCTCTGCATTCATGGAGTTTATATTCTAGCAGGGGGTGGAGATACACTAAATCGTAAACATAATAAGTGCATAAAATACCTATTTTGTTAGAAGATGGTAAGTGCTATGAAAAAAACAGAGCAAGGAAACAAGACTCAGGATTGTGGAGAGTTAAATAATGTGGTCAGGGTGGGTGTCGTGGATGAGGTGACATTTTAGTAAAGGCTTAAAGGAAGGACCTAACCACATAGAAATTTGGGTAACAAATTTGGGTAACAGATGACCAGTGAACAAAAACGTCCCTAAAGTGGAAACATGTGTGCTATCTTTGAACAGCTGAGTGCACTCTGTTTCTGGAGCAGAGAGAAAGGGTGGGGAAAGCCAGAGTCCATGAGGCCAGGGTAAGGATCTTGGCTTTCAGTTCACATGAAATGCAGGGTTTGGGGTAGAGGATAAGCATGGTCTGACTTAGTTGTTTTTATACAACTTTTATGGAGGGATCATTGATGTACCAGAAACTGCACATGTTTGTAAATGTATAATTGAATGTGTTGACATGTGAATGCACCTGTGAAACCATCACCAAATCAAGATCATGAACAGATCCACCATGCCCCTTTGTACATTTCCCCTCCTCCCCCCCCCCCGCCAAGTAAACACTCACCTGCTGTCTGCCCCTACAAATGAACTTGCATGTTGTAATATCACACCCCATGGGCCCCCTTTGGTTTATTTCAGTCGATATTCATTTAATGATTCATCTATCTTGTTGCATGTATCCACAGTTTGTTCCCCTTTATTGCAGAGGAGCGTTCCATTGTATGGACATACCAAAACTTATCCTTTATCCTGTTGGTGGACAATTGAATTACATCTGGTCTTTGACTATTACAAGTAAAGCTGCCGTCAATGTTTGTGTACAAGCCTTTGTATGGATATATGCCTGGTGTGGCAAGGCTGGATCATATGGTAAGTAGAGGTTTACCTTTTTAAGAATCAACCATACTGTTTTCCAAAATAGTTGTACCATTCTGCAGTCCCAGCACCAGAGTAGGGTGTTTCAGTTGCTCCACATCGTTACAGCTGGTAAGGCCAGTCTCTTAAATTTTAGACATTCTGATAGGTATGTAGTGTTAGCTCACAGTGGGTTTTTTTCAATGTTTATTTATTTATTTTGAGAGAGAGAGCCTGTGCGCACAAGCTGGAGAGGGACAAAGAGAGAGAGAGAGAGGGAGAGAGAGAGAGAGAGAGAGAGAGAGAGAGAGAGAGAATCCCAAGCAGGCTCCATGCTTAGCGCAGAGCCCAACGTGGGCTTGATTGCACAACCCTGGGATCATGACCTAAGCTGAAATTAAGAGTCAGACACTGAATCAACTGAGCCACCTAGGCATCCCTTACGGTGGTTTTGACATACATTTTTCTAATGACTAATGATGTTGAACATGTTTTCGTGTGCTTATTTGCCATCCACATGTCTTCCTTGGTAAAGTACCTCTTCAAAACTTTTGCTCATTTTTAAAACTGAGCTGTTTGTGTTCTTATTATTAAGCGATCAAATCCTTTAGTCTGATAAAGACCTTATTCTGTTATGATTGACAGTTATTTTTTCCCAGCCTGTGGCCTTTTTATTATATTAACAATGTCATTCAAAGAACAAAGGTTAACTTTTTATTTTATGGATCATTATTTTGGTCTTGGCCTAACCCAAAGTCACAAAGATTTTATGCTTTCTTCCAGAAGTTTTATAGTTGTACATTCAAGACTATGATCCTCTTCTGGTTGACTTTCATATATGGTACAAGTTATGAATCAAAAATTTTTCATGTGTATGAATATCTAATAGTTCCAGTATCATTGGTTTAAATAACTATCCTTTCTTCACTGAATTCTGTTTGCATCTTTGTCAAAACTCAGTTGTCTTTGTACATGTGGGTCTATTTCTAGACTCTATTCTGTCAGTGTTTATGCCAGTAACATACCGTCCTGATTACTATGGCTTTATAATAATTATAGAAATCAAGTAGCATTAATCCTCTTTGTTCAAAATTATCTTACCTATTCTAGGTCTTTTGCATTTCTGTATAGATTTTAAAATCAACTTGTTAATTTCTACAAAAAATGGTCTGCTTGGATTTTGATTGGTGCTGTTCTTGTTTTTTATTGAAGTATAGTTAACATACAAGGTTATATGAGTTTCAGGTGCATAACATAGTGAATCAACAATTCTACACATGATGCAATTCTCACTACTGTAAACATGATTACCATCTGCCATATACAATGTTATTACATTATTAGTGACTCTATTCCTTGTATGTTTTTATAAATAAATAAATAAATACATTTTTAAAGTTTTATTATTATTATTATTTTAGTAATCTCTACACCCAACGTGTGACTTGAACCCATGACCCCGCAATCAAGAGTCACGTGCTCCTCTGACTGAGCCATCTAGGTGCCTCTCCCCATGTGTTTTTAATCTATATATCAATTTGGGGAGAATTGGGTCTTCCAGTTTATGAATAAGGTATGTATCTCTATTAATTCAAGTCTCTTTAATTTTTTTCCACAAAGGTTTACAGTTTTCAGTGTGGGGTCTTTGTACCTTTTGTCAGGTTTATCCCTAAGTTTTTCATATTTTTATGTGATATTAAGTGATACTGATTCTACTTTCATTTCTGATTGTTGCTAGTATATAGATAAATCATTGATCTCTGTATTTTGATATTGTAAGCTGCCAACCTAGGTAAACTCATTAATTCTCATAGCTGATTTTTAGATTCCATCAGATTTTCTACACAGACAGTCTTGTCGTCTGGGAATAAAGCAGAGGTGGTGTTATCAGAACCTGGGGGCTAGGCTCACCCAATGGACCCTGAACCTCTGGCAGACCCCGAGGAGGTGGAGACAGGACAAAATGAAACCAATGATGGAGACAGTGTCCAAGGCTTCCTGCTCAGTCTCCCTGCAGAGCCTCCAGTCGGCCATACACAGTGGAAGCCAGCTGGGAAAACAGCCTGCCCAGCCAGGTCTCCTGTGATAAAGAGCAGATAGATGAAGGGCAAAGGAGGGATAGGAAAACAAAGAGGCCAACAAATGGCACAAATATTAACATATCTAAAGATATGAGGAAGAACCAAAGGGGACACTGGGCAGGGGCAATGGTGAGGCAGGAGGGAAGCCGAGCTAACCCAGGCCTATAGGCAAATGAAGAAGGTTGCAAGGGGGTGGAAATAATCAGTGGTGTCAAGTGCTACAGAGAGGTCACGAGAGAGGCTGAGAGACCCTGAAGTTGGTGACATGAAGGCCAGCAGTGAGGCAAACAGCAGGTGGGAGAGAAGAGGTGGCAAGAGAAGTACAGACAGTTCTTCTGAGGCTTTGCTATGAAGGGGAACAGAGTAGTGGGACTGGAGCTTTAAGAACTGCAGTCAAGAAGTATGTGTGTATGTATGCATGCGTGTGCATGTGTGTGCTAGGAGAAATAACAGTATGTGTGTAGGCTAATGAGAATCAAACAATCTCTCTCAAATCACTCAATAAATATGTATTAATTTGGACTTCCTGTTTCAGATGACAGAAGCCAACTCAAACTGAAGCAGAAGAGGGAGAATGGCAATACTCCTTGGGCACAGAACCATCCCATGGAGCTAAGAGACTGGCATGGGGCGGGAATTAGGAGAAACTGGAACCAGGGGTGAAAATACCCCCAGTACTCCCTCTCCATCTCATGATTTTCCTTCTGCATTTCCATCAACTTCCTTCTTTACTTTCACTGCAGTCAGTGCTGGCCCCATGGCAAAAATCATGGCCTTTGAGAGCTCCTGAGATATTTTTATAGCTTCAATGACTAAGTTTGATGCAGCCAAAGTCTTGGAATCCAGCTCACAGATTCAAGAGGAGATCCCTGATTGGCTCAGATTAGGGAGATCTACTTATTCCTGGAGTAATAAACTCTGTATAAATTGTGTATGAATATCATAACTGAGTATAAACCAACTTATAAAATGGTAAATGGTAAATGGGTGGTGGGGAGAAGAGGCACTTCTCAGAAAAATTGGGACCTCTGCAAAGAGAAGTGTTCAACATAAAACAGTCCTGGATTTGGAATCTGTCAGCATGTGGCTGGTTCCCAGCTGGTTCTCAGCCAATAGAAATAGCTTTCCAGAGCCCTAGGGGATTAAGCCAACTATGAAGATAAAAATGGATAGAGTCAAGAGGGGGAGGGTGTCAGGTTACAGCTCGGGAAACTGACAAAACCAACCAGGTGTCAACTTGCTCAGCGGTGCACTTCTGGTTTCCAATGTGCCCTCCTAGACTGCAGAGTTGAGCAGGTGAAAACCTCATTCCCCAGAATCCCAGGAAGTAGGACTCTAGACATCATTTAGGATCCATCTTCTGAAGGAAATGGGGGAGGTTAAATTTGGAAAGAGTCAAGTGGCCAGAGAGGCAGAGACTGAGACATATACTTCAACTGGTGTGACATGAGCTGGGATGAGTGGTTCTGAAGCCAGCAGGTGTGGGGGCTGTTTGCTGATCCTGCAGGCCCCTCCCTGATGGCCATGAATGTGGCCTGGTTCTTCTAGATGGCTTTGTGAGTCGCTCCAGGGAGCTCCTCCTGGGGTCTGTTCTTCAACGTTTCCAACCATCCAGTAAGCCATTTAGTAGCCTGTGATGAATCCTGTTCTGCCTCCACTAGCTCAAGGGGATTCTTTGGTTGCAGCTGAGCCCTGATGAAAGAATGCAGATGTGGTGTGAAGGCCATCTTCAGAGAACTACGACAGAAGCCGTGGTATCTGAAATGCAATGTGCAGTGAGGGCTAACCACGGAGTGATGAAGTACTGATAGCCTCCCTGCTCTGGTCTGGTTTAGCCTTAGGTTCTGGGGCCAGGAGTGGCCTGGATGTGACAGCACAGTAGCCCCAACACCTGGGCAAAGAAGGGAGCAATGGCAGAGAACTAATCAGGCCCTCTTATTGGCTATGTGTGAGTAGTGAATTCCAGGTTATCAGACCTGGCAGAAATCCAACATCCCCACTTTGCAGAAGAAGAAAGTAGATGATATAAGACATACTTAGAATTATAGGGAACCCACATCTTGAATATTGTGACTGGCTCCTAGTGCATACCAGGCACTTAGTAAATTGTGCCCAGAATGGTGTTGCATAGGAATTCAGAAAATGGTCCTGGGATGAAATATACAGTCAACCCTTGAATGACACAGTTTTGAACTGCACAATTCGACTTATATAAAGATTTTTTTTATAAATATAGCACAGCACTGTAAATGTATTTTCTCTTCCTTATGATATTATTAATAACATTTTTTTCTCTAGCTTATTTGATTATAAGAACACAGTATTATAAGACATATAACACACAGAATATGTGTTAGTTGATTATGTTATCAGTAAGACTTCCAGTCCGTAGTAGGCTATTAGTAGTTAAGTTTTGGGGGAATCAAAAGGTATATGTGGATTTTTGACTGCACAGGGGTCAGCATCCCTACTTCCCCGTGTTATCCAAGTTGTATTTTATTCCTAATCAGACTCCCCACCAATCACTCCCCTTTATGTACAGGTGCATTGAGCCATCACTGGATATGAACATTATAATGAGGCCACCAAGAAGGAACAGTTACTATTATTGTAACGTGGGGAAGAGCAGCATCCAAGAAATCTTACAAAAGACTTGTGGCCATTTTCCTATGTATCAAGAAAATGTGAAAGCCATCTCCTAAGGACCAAATTTATACTGATCGATGAAGCGCTTTGCCAATTTAGACGGTAAGAGGTTGTTTAATTATAGCAGGGTAGTGGTGCATATTACATCAAACATTTGTTTTACATCTGAAAGCTCTGGAAATGGAAATTAATAGATTCACGCAGGAATGCACTTACTTGTGGGGGGCCCAGTGATTCTGAGTAGACCAGCAATTATTCATTTTTCTTTGAATTCATTTCTGTGATGGAAACACAAAAAGTGATTTCAAGAAGGAAAATCATTGCATGGAAATCTGGCAAGTTTTCACAAGGACTGAATTGCTCTTTTGTTTCCTGTCCAGCAATGTGAGATTGTCAGCTGAAACTGGGTCTGTGCTGTGTTAGCCAAGGCAGAAAATGCTCCGTGCCCAGCAGCAGCCCTGCCCTGGGACCAGCCTCCCAGGAGTTTCCAGAGCATCCGGAGGAGAGTGGAAAGCAGTTCCTTGGGAGAACAGGGCACTGCCAGCATTAGGATAAAGAGCGAGCCTTCCAGAGGAAAGACAGCTGGTAGACATGGTCTACCACGAATTAGGATCAAACTTTAATGTCATTGTCATGAAGATAAAAAATCAAAAAGAAATAATGAATTCAACCAAATGAGGTCAGGACTTTATTTTTTTTAATCCAAATCAACTGACTTTGCATGTGTAGACCCTGTAGGAGCTTGATTTTCTGGCCCCCAGTTAGCCCCATGCCTGGCACAGTGTAGCTGTTCTGTTTAACAAAGAATGTTAAGTGATGATGAAACCAGGAAGACTGAGCTAAGAATAATGAAATACCTGGGATAGCAAGACCAACCTATGGGTGCATTCTTTTTTTTAAGTGAGCCAGGTGTGGGAAGCCAATGGTAGAAGCTCAAGCTTGGCTGTGGCCTGAACTGGTTATCACCCCTCAGAGTTGCAGGGGTGAGGGGGGAAGAGGGACTGGGATGGAACATAAAAGCAACCAATGTTAGCAATATGGATCGAAGTAAATGAGTTTCTTGGCCCCCTTCCAGCCATCCCTCAACCCCAGCCTGCTGGTGGGGTAACCAGGCCACAGGCAGGCTCTATGTCCACCGCCCCCACACTCTGGGCAGGTTGGAGCCTGGATATGAAATAATAGAAATGATGATTATTGAGTAAGGTCCTTAATCCAACACTTTGTAAATCTTAAAGCTCTCTGTTGGAAATTGATTATATTTTTCCACAGAGGTGAATGAATTAGGCATTGATACAAAGACCTCTCACTCCCAGTACACAAATTTTATATATACATATATATATATAATCATAAGATATATATAGATATATATATATATATATATATTGAAATCTCTTATGATCATATAAATCAGAGGGCGATTAAGTTCTCCTGAGGCCTGAAGGACAGACTATCAAAACCAGGCAGAGAAAAATGATCTCACCTGGTTGAATATCAGCAAATTCCTCTCACTATTAAGTATAGTGCCATTTTGCCAAATGCCAGTAAGCAAAGTATTCTAAAAACTAGAAGAAACTGGAGTTTCTTCTCAGACCCGGAGTGGTGTGTCTGATAACCCTGGCACTTCTTCTAGGGAGGGAGAGGACACAGGTGATGGCAGAAGTCACAGACCCCATACAACCTTTCTCAATGTATGTTTAGTGGATGTTCAAAAGGGCATGAGGACTCTGTCCTCAATAAATCTGGGGAAGAGTCACATAACATGTTTGACTCTGAGAGAGTCAAAATGTCTATTAATATATAAAGTTTCTGAGCATTCCTGCAACATGGAAAAAGAAACTCAGATTAGTTCAGCATGTTCCAAGTTTACTAACATAGTTTTGCATGTTCTACCAATAGCCACATATAATTGAATGAATTTTAATAATATATTTTAGTGAACTCAGCAAAATATTTTATTTCCACATGTATTCAATATAAAAATATTAATGAGATAGCTGCTTTTTTTTTTTAAGTAAGTCTTTGAAATCCATTGTATATGTGAGACTTATGACATATGGCAGCCTAGACTGGCTGCATTTCCAATACTCAGTAGCCACATGTGGTGATGGCTACTGTATGGGACAGCCTAGCTCTAGATCAGAGAGCAGTAGTTTCAGTGCAAGAAAGGAAACTGGTTTCCAGACTTACTCCACTGTTTGGAAATGCTTGGGTTTGATTCTGATTACCTCTCTGTGGTGGTTTATTTTGTGTCAACTTGACTGCACTAAGGGAAGCCCATTTAGCTGGCAAAATATTATATCTGGGTGTATCTATGAGAGTGTTTCCAAAAGAGATCAGCAATGGAATTTGTAGGTAAATAAAAAGAAAGATTGCCGTGAGCATCACCCAATCCTTGAGGGCCTGAATAGAACAAAAAGGTGGAGGAAGGACGAATTTGCTCTCTGCTTGAGCCAGACGTCCATCTCCTGCTGTCCTCAGACATCAGTATTCCTGCCCCTGAGACTTTCAGATCCCATCGCTGCCCCTGAGATTTTCAGATCCCATCCCTGCACCATTGGCCCCCAATACCTGGGCTGACTTACACCCCCAGTTTTCCTGGTTCTCTAGGGTACAGATGGCAGATCATGGGGCTTCTCAGCCTCCAAAACCATGTGAACAAATTCCTATAACAAATCTCAATCTATGTATCTCTCTCTGTATATCCTACTGGTTCGGCTTCTCTGGAGAACACTGCCAAATACAGCCTCTAAAACAGGAAATCTCAAGGGTGAGAACTCTTACTACCACGGAACCCTTTAGGCCTTAGCATTTTATCAATGTGTGGCTCATCAAACACATACATTTGTTTTGTTCTTTCCTTTTACCAAAGTATCTTGTGATCTGTTTTCTCAGTAACACCTTCACACCCACTGCTGCTTCTCAGCACGTCCGCATTTAGCATGCTCTCCTCTGATGAAGGTTGGAACTTGTCTATCTGTCTTAACTACCCCTCCCCGCTCCCTGTGTCTCCTTCACTGTGGCTACCCAGGGTTGTCTCATAAGGAGCAGGCAATCACTTTCTGTTGAAGCAAACGTAATTGAATTGTTTCCAGTGTGATGGAAGAAACAGAACATGCCTTGAAAGTTGGGCAGACCTGGGTTTGAGCACTAATGGGGGAGGGGGATGGGTTTGAATACAACAAAATCTTCGCTTTCACTCCTCAGAGGTTTATTTAGTGGTGTTAAAAAGACAACCACAGGCCCCAAATGACATCACTTAGATTCAGGCCCCCAGTCAGCAAACCAAGACTCAATACCTGATGTACCAGCACTGTTAAGCCCCTGGGAATGTAACCTTTAGCCAGTCAACATGGAATTTCCTGGTCAATACTAGAAAATTTGCTGATAGGCCCCTCTTTCTCCCCTTAGGAGGGTGCCCTTGCTTAAACAATGAACACCTTGCTAATAAATTGCTCTCTTCTTCTTTTTTAAAGTCCTCTCTTTGTCTTTAAAAAAACCTTTCTTTTGTTTAGCTCAGAGGAGCTCCCCTCTACTTGCTAGATGGGACGCTGCCTGATTCATGAATTGTTAAGAAAGCCAACTAGATCTTCAAAGTCACTCCGTTTAATGTTGATTTTCAACAGCGGCCTCCGCTTCCCAGCCCCTGACTCAGGGCCCAAGAGAGAGGCCCCTGTTGATGTCTTCACGGGGACCCACCCCTCCCTGCACCCCCTCTAAGGAAGCCCCTGGAACTCCACTCATTCTCTGTCACCTGCTCTGGTGGGAGCTACAGAGGCAGGGACCCAGCGAGAGGTCCTTTGTGGATTCAGCTCGGAGCAGGTCCAGGAGTGGGCTTGCAGCCACCCCCAAGGAGTGCTGTTCACCTCCTGTCCCCCAACCCCGGTCATGCTCCTCATTTCCCACCCACTGCTTTCTGCCTTTTTTACCAAGATGCCCTCATCACCCTGAAATCCTACAAGCCCAAGCTGCTGATCAATTTACATTCTAGCTTTTCTTTGGAAACATGAGGGGGAATGCCCTACCTAGCCTTCTGGGGCTGTTTGGAGAGAAACATGCTACCAGCAGGGAAAAGTTATTTAGTGACAGTGTAGGTAGGGGAGGTGTCTGGGTGTGGCCTGGAAAGGGGAGGACCTGGCTTAAAGGCCCCAGCAAGCCCTTCCTGCTCTTGGTTTTCTAGAACAAAAGTGCACCGGAGGGACTTAAAGACTTTCCCCTGGCAAGACAAAACTTCCAAGTAGCCAGAAAAGCCTCTTCCAGAAGAGGCACATTCATGGCCAGAAGTTCTGAGCTCTTGTTCAGGCCTGATGCCGACCTGCCGCACCATCCTGGGTTCCCCACTGAGGAATGAGGGAGCAGGGGACAAGTTTCCCTGCTGTCTGGGCTTTGAAGCATGGAGAAAGTCCGCTGCTCACATAGTGGCTCCCACACCATCCAGCCCAGCCTCACCTTCCTCTTCTGTCTTGCACCCTTCCCTGGGCTCATGTTACTACTTTTCTCTTTTTTTTTTTTAAGCAAATTTACTGAAAGCAGGATAGGGAAAGAGGGAAAATCCAGCGATGCAATGACACTATTGTCTAACAGGCTTAATATTTATTGGCGTAAAAAGCCTAAAATTCATGTCTGCAAAAATATTTTTTTCTCAGCAGAAGTGGTCTTAGAGGAGCCAAATCATTACTGGAACTCAGGAAAGGGACACTCCAGGCTCATGTGGGTGTGGACTACCACCCTGACCCTTGAAGGGTCTCCAGGCTGGGGCTGGGTGTGTGTGTGTGTGTGTGTGTTGGGGGGGAGTTGTGAAAGAGACAGGCGAGGGGGCCTGGGGCAGAGGTGCCACACCCTCAACCACTGTACCTCATCTTCTCATCAAATACTCACACCTTCAATATAAAAGTGGTTTTCTGTAGGGAGACTGGGTTTTTAAAACACACTATCCAGCTTTTTATGATCTCCTTTCTTCTGCGAACATGGGGTCTGGGAACCAGCTTCCCTTGAGAAGCACTGGCCTTGTGCTGTACCCAGTCAAGGCCCAAGTCCACAGTGAGCCACATACAAAGCTTTGGGGAGGCCGTGATTTTTCTAGGAGCCTGTTCTGTGATCTCTCCTCCAGGGATTACAGAGGTTTCTTGTGTCTGGGGAGAGAAACTTGCTGGGTGAGGGGAAGGCCACTGACCAAGGACCTAGCATCTGCCACACTGCAAGAAAGAGAAGAAGTCTTGTGACTTCCTGAAATGAAGGGCTGGACCCATTGTTTAGACTTCATCCCACAGACTCCCCTCTTCTGTCCCATGACTTTATGCTTCTGACAGGCATGTGGCCAAAACAGCAGGTCTTGGTTTTTCTGCTTCTGAAAGATGAGGAAGAAGAATGCCCTCATGGCTGAGCTGGCCAATATCCCTTCCACCTGCCCTCCTTCCTGCTGCTCTTTGGGCTGGTGCTGTGTCTGCTGGTGGTGGCTGATGTTCTCACCGATGTCGAGGAGCAAGAATTCCTGTCCCCTTCGAGGTTCTTCTAGCCAGACTAAAAATCAAACTGACATGAGACAAATTAACTGGAGAAAACCAAATTTTAATTTTGTACATACAGGGAGTCCACACAGATGTGAACATTCCAGAGATGGGCAAAATGAGGTATAGATGTCATCCTGAGCTAAGGAGAAGTGGGGAGGGGTCTGGAACTTGAAAGCAAAAGAGTGCAATTCACAGAAAGATGAAAAAGCATACGTGTTTGGTAAACACATGTCTGTTGGGCCACTCACAAACAAGGGGACACAGAGGACTTTGATCAAAGTGGCCTTGCTGGTTCCTCCTCCCTGCCTATCACTCCTAGTTCATAGTACGATGGAGTTCTCTATGGTGATAGCTTCCTTCCTGGAACAGGTCCTCTGTCTAAATTCTTTTTAGGCCCTTGAGGAGGAGGTAAAGATCTTTTCCTGAATTTTTGGGTTTGGGTTGCTTTTTCACTCAAAATAGTCTTCATGCCAAAGTGGCCTGTCTTGGGGCGGCCTGCCCTTGACCGATACATAGAACAAGGCAATCCACTGATGTCACCAAAGGGATTATGCACTTTAAAAAGCTTCTGATCTCTGAAGTTCCATGGGAATGTCACTGAAAAGCAATGTCAAGGTCATGAACCCTTAAAAAATGCAAGAATAAGGCTGTGGATTTTGGAAGACTAATAATTCAAATACAAGGCAATTCCAGATGACCGGCCTCACTGGGGCTAGGGTCAAGCGTACAACATTTAAGAAGCTGCAGAAGGACAAGAAAGGATTTCTCCACACACTGATTTGTTCAAAGGGAAATTAGGAAGACTGGAGGCACTAGCTTTGACTGGACTCAGTCTGAGGGTCTCCAGACCAATCCATTTACATTCTAGAGCTCCCAGTGCTGGCCTGTCCTCACTTTGACCATGGACACAGCACAGACAATGAACAGAAAGAATGGGTTTACTTGGTTGCAATAGAAATACTACAGTCATAACTTATACCTTGGACTTGGAGATGTGCTAAGAAGATTAGGAAAGATGCCTGAGAAAGGGACATAATGGTGAGAGTGCTTGTACTTCATTCATCCATTATTCTAGAATCTTCATTGAATGACTGCTGTGTGCCAGGCAGACTGCTAGATATTCAGGATACAATGTTGGGAACACCAGACCCCATATTCTCTGCTGAATGCTTCCAGGATGGGAGGTGGTCAGGAATCCCATCTTCCCCTCCAATCTGGGAACTCTCTGGAGCCTTGAAGGAGGCAGCTTGGGGTCAGATAGGTAACAGCACTTTCTGAAGCTGCCAGAATAATTTGAGACTTCATTATTCCAAGGGGTAGAAGAGAGAACATAGATTACATTGTCTTGCATTGTGGAAGACTGTGGTTGGTAACCCCAGATTTTGGCCCAGATGCTGAGACCGGCAAGGGGCAGAAAGAGAACAAAGGGGCCATGTGTTTGCCTCTAGGTCACCACACCTACAGGGTCCCCCTCTATCAGGTGAAATAGCCAGATGGATGCACCTGCTATTGCCTTCCAATTGAATAATTCGAGATAAATTCAGGAATGGTTGATCCATAATGGGGAGTTAAGGGAAAATTAGGGGTCCCAGAATAATTAAGTTTTAGCTTATCTTACAAATTGATCAATGAAAGATGATCTGTTCCATTAAGAAAACCAAAGATGTTGGGGTGCCTGGGTGGCTTAGTCGGTTAAGCATCCAGCTTAGGTTTCAGCTCAGGTCATGATCTCATGGTTCATAAGATGAAGGCCTGCATTGGGCTCTGTGCTGACAGTGAGGATCCTGCTTGGGATTCTCTCTCTCTCCCCTCTCTCTGCCTTCTCCCTTACTCTCTAAGTAAATAAAAAAATAAATAAAAATGGTTTTTTAAAACAAGAAAACCAAAGATGTTGGGGTGGACGGGTGGTAGCGTAGTGGGTGCTAACTAGACATTTTGGAAGTTTCACAGCTGAAATGGTCCTTGCTGATCGTTTGGCCCACTGCCTTCCTTGCTTAGCACAGAAGCACGGAGACATCCAGGGTAAAGGAGACATGCCCAAGGCCCAGGGACCAAAGTCTTGCTCTCCTGATGCCCAGGCCTGTGCTTTGCCAAGCTGGCAAAAATACCACTGCAGACATAGCATTCTTTGATCTTAGGACTTCGCTGTCACCCTCAGGGCCAGCACTTTGAAGGCGGCTTTCAGAAACAAGGGTTTTCTCTGATAACCTTAGAGAAATGCAATCAGCCTGAAGGGAAAAGAAAAATCTCCACCCCAAGCTCCATTTGATGGAATAAAGATCTTTTTCAGAAGATGAGAGACAGAATACCTTAAAAATCATAATATTTTATTTGAAAGAAGTCTGGATTAGAAATGTAACAAGCCTGCTCAAAAACAATAGGGCAATTAAAAGGTGTTTATGCAGTTAGTGATGCAAATGTGATATTTTAAAATGCCCCTGACTCTCTTAGTTACTGGAATGAATTTAGATTCAATCCAGCCTGAATCAGATTTTCCTCTTGAGATCAATATGTTGCATCTCTCCAACCTAAAAGCAGAAAGCTTTAGAAGTTCTTAGGAAATGAGAGTTAAATGGGTTAAGTGTAACTCTTACTAACACATCTGCTCCTCTCAACCCAACGTTCCCTGTATTAAAAGAAAAAAAAACAAAACCTCTTGCTCCCAACCAACATACAGCTAAGCTCTTGAAGCTATCATTGGCATTTGTCAAACCTTTCAAAATAACATCTAAAGCTTCTCTTGAGAGTGCCTGGGTGGCTCACTTGGTTAAGCGCTGACTCTTGATTTTAGCTCAAGTCATGATCTCATGGTCATGGGATTGAACCCCACATCAGGCTCTGTGCTGAGTGTGGAGCCAGCATAGGATTCTCTCTCTCCCTTTCCCTCTGCCCCCGGCTCACATGCTTGCTCTCTCTCTCTCTCTCTCTCTCTCTCTCTCAAAATACATAAATAAATAAAAATTAAAACAATAAAGCTTCTCTTGCCTGTGTCAAGAACTCTTGTCAGTAGTTTGACAGCCAGTTTCTGGTCTTTTGAAAGAGGCCACATGAGGCCCTCTCCAGCTTTGATGCCTCGCCCAGCGCCCCCTTGCTGCATGACCACGAGAACACCAGAAAGTCAAGATCAAAAAGCCTAACCCTGTTATCCTTGCCTGCCTCACATCATCAGTTGACTGGACAAGTGATGTGTGGCTACTTGCAAGGCAAATCCCAATAACACTCAGCAAATGCCAGGATTTTATTTGTTCTTGTAGATCGCAAGGTTCCACATTTGGAACAGAAGGACTCAACTACAAGATACCTTTTTTGGAAGTTCAGCTACCCAATAACTGAAAGGGACAGTGTGTGTTATTCATTTCTGGATGCAAACATGTATCTGATTCTTGAAGCAAGCCTTCCATCCAGACACCCCAGCCAACATACACACTCACACATGTATACATGCACACTCATAGACACACACTCATTTTCACACTTGACCAACACACGCTCCCCCAACCCCAACACATACACCTTCCTACTTACAGCCCCCAATGTAATCTTCCAATTTTCTCATCATTTTCTTTTCCTGATTGGGTTACCCTTATGAGTAAGACCTTCCTAGACGTCTTCAAGCTTGGGTGACACAACTGATGAACAGCTTAGCTGAGAAGGAGTATATATCCAATCCTACACTTCTTAGACCTGGGAGCAAGTGCCTCCCTAGTATTGCCATCACCTTCCAGTGAGAAGACGGCGAGCTCAGCATCACCTCACGCTTTTTGTTCCAGGACAGCCACCAAGTTCTGCTACCCTTCCTTTGTAAGCTGGTGCACAGTCATTAGGCTTGCCCCTTGCTATCATTCACATTCAAGACTGGTTTTCTATTTAAGGAGAATATTCACTGGTTTCTGTGTCCCTAGCTTCTAACCACTGAAATCTATCCTGCCCTCCGATGTCAGAGAAGTTTTATAAATTGTCACGTCTGTTGCTACTTCCCAATTACCTGCACCTGAGAGTAACTCAGTGGCTTCGTCTGGCCCTCAGGGGCCCCACGACGAGTCCCTGTCTCTTGAGGTTGTGTGGTAGGGCAAAAAAGACTGAACTTTCTGGACCATGCATAGTTCAGCCTTCTTTCCAGCTCTGCCACTCACTGACTGGTAACGTTGGGCTTCGGGTTTCTCATGTATAAAATAAAAACACCTATTATTATTGAATGCCTCATGCATGCTGGCACTAGGCTAAGCTCCTGTGAAGAAATGACCCCGCCAAACTGCCCACCCATAAGGCCAAAGTGTGTTTTTACTGTTGCGGGTGTTTTTGGTTGATCTACGTAGTCTCTGGTGATTAAGGATGGCAGGGGGAGGGGCACCTGTAGATAAGCCCATCCCCTCCTTTCCACTTCGAGGAAGGTTATAGTGACAGCAAATATCAGACTGACTTCCGACATGTTCCTCATTAGAAAGCCCAGATGACTTGGTGCTAGTTCGGGGAAATCCAGGGTCCCTGTGCTCTGGGCCCTTTGGCAGCCTCTGGCATGAAGGGTTTCCTGAAGGCAGATGTGGTGACATTTTAGGGGCAGGAACTTCTTACCTTCAAATCAGATCAGGTAGCAGAATCCTCCATTAACTGGCAGAGGCTAGAACAACAGGAGTTGAAGTCTTCATTCCAGAAAGTGCTAGGCTGCTGGGCTCACCTTGTTCTTACGCTCTTTCTAGCAACCAGTGATTTAACTAGTGAAATATTTCTAACATCTCTCAAGCTAATTTTTTTAAAAGCTTTAATGTACACGCTTTGAGAATGGAGGTACTGATCATAGCCTCTGCTGGAGTGTCGAGTGTTGATTAGGGTCTTTAAAATGCATTCTATTCTATTCTATTCTATTCTATTCCATTCCATTTCATTTTTATTTTTATTAATTTATTACTTGTTTATTGTTGTTTGTTTATTATTGTTTGTTTTGAGAGAGAAACAGAGAGAGAGAAACAGAGAGAGAGAGAGAGAGAGAGAAAGAGAGAGAGAGAGAATGAGTGGGGGAAGGGTGAAGGAAGAGAGAGAATTTTAAGCAGGCTCCATGCCCAGTGCAGAGCTGGACAAGAGGCTCAATCTCACAACTGTGAGATTATGATCTGGGCTGAAATCAAGAGTCGATGCTTAACTGACTGAGCTACCTAGGCGCCCCTCAAATGCATTTTAAATATTAATCAGGAGTAGATTAAAACTACGATAGTGGGATATTCCAAAGTAAATGGTAAGCAACATGGAAGTACTTTCATATTCTACTTGTAATCCTCACAATGACCCAATGAGATGGGCATCATTACCTCCATTTCACAGGCTCTTGAATTTAAGCAACTTACCCCAAGATAAGAGAGCTGGCAATTGACAGAGCAGAAGTACAAAGACGGCTCTGCCTGACTCCAGGGCTCCTGCTCTTTTTATCACATCACACAGCTTCTCAGTGCCTGAATGTGCTGGCACAGAGAAATTGAACATCAGTGACTTCTAGGGACACGTGGCCTGTTGAACTGTACCTTGAAAACGTGTCCCAAATCCAGCGGCTCCCCTCAAAGTCTTGGCCACCATAGCCATCTGTCTCCTGTGCTCATGCTGGAGCCTCCTATGTAATCTCCCCATCTCCCTACAATGTATTTTTCCCCAGGAAATCAGGGGGATCTTTTAGAAGTAAAAATTAAATAAGGTGACTCCCGTCCTCAAAATCCTCTCATTGCTTCCCATCACACTTAAAATACAACCCAAAATTCTCCCTGGGCTCCAAAGGTCCCTATGACCCAGTTCTTGGCCACTTCCTCCCTCCAACCTCATCATTATAGCTCTTCCCCCTTTGTTGTGCTTTCACCATAGCATCTGACTTGATGTTCTTCCTTTCTTTCCTTTGAAGTACAGTTGACACACAATGTTACATTAGCTTCAGGTGTATATAGCATAGTGATTCCACAAGTCTATACCACCTTATGCTATGCTCACAAGTGTAGCTGCCATCTGTCACCATGCAACACTATTACACTACCATTGACTGTGCCTTTCATCCCCGTGCCTTTCATCCCTGTGACTTATTTATTCCATAACTGGAAGCCTGTATCTCCTACTCCCTTTTGCTCATTTTGCCCATCCCCCACCCCTGACTTGCTGTTCTCAAACCTATTCACTCCACTCTCACATTTGGTGGTATATGGACTTTCCTCCGTACCCATACTCTTCCGCCATGACTGACCTCCACATTATTCCCTGTTTAAAGATCCACTCCTGAGAGAAGCCTATGCTGAAGTGGTACCCAACTTCTTACCTTTGTAGATATGTCTTTGCTTTACTTTGAATCATAGCACCTGTCACGGCCTGACACAGTACTGTATACTTGTTTGTGTGGTCACTGACAGTTTGCCTCCTCCCTGGGAAGGTAAGCACCATGAGGGTAGAGATTTGTCTGATTTGTTTGCTGCTCTATAGTGCTTGGAACACGTGTCTGGCAAGTAGTGAAGTTCAGGAAAATTTTTTCAAATAATTAAAAGAATGTGTGAAATCCCAGAAATCATTACATCTGACAAACCTCAATGTACAAATTCCAAATGACTACAAGCCTTATTCGACAAATCGCTAACATTCAATGGTGGGTATTTTTTATACCCACCCACATCTGGTTCTCCTCCCATTCCAGACACCAGGAAGATTAAATAACTAGTTGGAACCAGTGATGAGTTGAACTAAGAGCAGAAGTGACTTAAGTTGCTTCTAGCCAAAGATTTTAATCCTTTGCCATAGAGACTGAGCTTCCAGATGATGCAGGATTAAGATAGTGGGGACTCAAAAAAAAAAAAAAAAAAGAAAAGAAAAGAAAAAAGAAAAAGGAAAAAAGAAGAAAAAAGATAGTGGGTCCTCTGTCAACTTAGGTCCCTGAATGACCCCATGGGCCAAGATTCCTCACCAGTCCACTTCTGATGTACACCACAGTGAAAAGCAAATGTTTCAAATGCTAAACCACTCAGATTTGGGGCTCAATTTTTTTTAACCAGATTATCCCCTAAACCAACTTAATATATAATCCACACACATAAGACAGATGAAAAGAACACAGTTCTTTTCAATGATAAAGTTCACAGTTTTCATTTGAGATCATCTGCCTATAGCAGTAAACCCTGGACTGTGTGGCGAGATAACACATCCAGAACTGCCTTTCTTTTTAAAAAAAAAATGTATTTATTTATTTTGAGAGAGAGTGTGTGTACAACCAGAGGTGTATAACCTGGCTATCTCAGTCCAGGTCAAGAACAATAAACCAGCTACTGCTCTGTCTCCATTGCACTGGCTAGTGTGATGTTACATCCAATGCAACCAACGTGAGATGGCTACTTCAGAGGCTACACCTACAGCCAGGTGGGACAGAAAGTATCAGGAGTCACTGAAGTGTCTTCCTGCATTTGCAGTAGCAGTAGGGACACTGGGCCTCATTGCCTATGGAAGCTACTTGACTTTAAGAAGGTCCTCTGTGTAACATAGAGTGATCGACAATTGGAAAAGAATATTATCAAACATAAAGGCCTCCTGCTCTTCAGTTGTCTTTGGTTTTTTTTTTTAATCCCTCCCAACCCCATCCCTACCCAAAGATATCCATAAACTTGGGAGAACTTGAAAAAATCAGGGATCATGGCCCTGAGCTGGGGCCAGATCAGAAGAGACACGCTATCCTAAATGGATCTAGCCAACAATACACAATAAATGCTAGAACACT
Organism: Cryptoprocta ferox; assembly: GCA_028646485.1. NCBI lineage: Eukaryota > Metazoa > Chordata > Mammalia > Carnivora > Eupleridae > Cryptoprocta > Cryptoprocta ferox. The sequence goes on along the minus strand of CM053576.1, from coordinate 50,914,998 downwards.
TAGATGAAGGATTAATGAGTAACTTCTTATTAGGTGAGGTAGGCTGATAGCCCATTGGTCAACACTGACATCACCAATAGTGCATTAACTAACCTCTTCATGAGATGCGATGTGAAATACACAGTACCATTCATGAAGAATTCCTGCCAGAAGAATTGAGTCTGAATCTAACCAGACCCATTGCTCTACCAGTTACTGGAAATGCAGGAGAAAGTAGATCACATGAAAAGATACCAGGAAGATGCAGTCAGCATGATCTTGAATGTAAGATATTCTGCATAACTAAGATGATTCATACAAGATCTTCTTCATGAACCCAAGAACACCTGTGTCAAGGTGACCTGCTGTGGCTATCATTTCCATCTCGAAACCTGAGAGAGATGAGATGTCTAAATCTCTCCCTCAAAGGGAACTCTAATCCCTGCACACTGTATTCTCTCCTTGGTGGTGTCACCAGGCTTCATTCATTCCAGGATATCAATTGAACACTCACCATATGCCTGACTCATTTGTCAGTATTTATCAGTATTCAGTAATGTATTTTTGAAGAATGGAAAAGTCTCTTTATAGTCTGCACCACATGGGATTAGCAATGTGAATACATTTAGTAAGTCCTATTTTCTCTCTAACCATTTCTAGACCAATTCACAGATAGGCCTCTCTGCCTGTGTTTTTCTGATGTCCATTTTGACCACGTCACTACCAACCTCAATCATCTCTTCTTTTACATAAACTCTGATTCCCAGAGGAGCCCAGCTTCCCTGAGTCAGCTCCACCAAAAACATCACTTTATGAAATAGAAGGAACTCTGGGAACGGCTTTCATGATGAGAAAAATACCCACATCTGAGTCATTCAGAAACAGGCCAGCTCTGCAGGAGAGCCCTTGGTTTCTCCTGTCATCTCTGTCCCTGACACTTCCTGTTGTTACTGGAATCAGACAGCAGGTAGAATTGGGCCAACCCAGTCCTCCCATTGCAGACCTGCCTGTTGTGGACCACAGTGTGGTCCAAAATATTCATGAGAAATAGGGGCATCTGAAAGCAGCATAGCCTCACCAAGATTTTGTTCCAGTGTGTCAAGTTTTTTTTTTTTATGTTTATTTATTTTGAGAGAGACAGAGACAGAATGTGAACAGGGGAGAGGCAGAGAGAGAGGGAAACATAGAAACCGAAACAGGCTCCAGGCTCTGAGCCACCAGCACAGAGCCCAATGCAGGGCTTGAACCCACGAACTGTGAGATCATGACCTGAGCTGAAGTCCGGCGTCCAACCGACTGAACCACTCAGGCACCGCCCCCCCCCCAACGTCCTCGTGTGTCAAGTTTTTAATTTAATGGTAACTGCCTTTACTCAGTTAGAGGGGCCTAGAGAAATGTTACTTTGATTACCTGGCATCACACCTGATTTCCAGGGCCAACAGCTAGAAGGGACCTTGCTGTTTGCTTTTGAGTAGATCTCATGTGCTCACTGCCAACTGCTGGGTGAGCAATCGTAACCAAATGGCATCTGACACTAATTATCCTTGCATGCAGGGGATCACATGCAAGGCATATCTTTCTTTTTTTCTCATAGGAAAGAGTAAGGTTTACTTTAGCAATAGAGAACGGTTTTGGAAAGAATCTGACTCAGAGTGACAATTGCTGCCTGAGTAGAGAGGGTAGGAGCCCCATTCTCTCAGCTGCTACCATGAGGCCTGGCATGTTAATAACTCAAAGGAGCAAGTATTATAGTTCTTACTTTTCTGTTCTGCCACAGGATTCGAGCAGAGTCCTGCTTGAACTTCTCTGTAGGTGCTTTATCATTATATCTGAACGCTAAAATGCTAGGCTGTTGGCACGTTATTTGCCTCTTTTGGAGAGGCTGAATTGTTCCTTGGCTATCTTTCCATATCTGGGTTAGGCAGGTTGCATTAGTGGCTCTAATTCTTTGACCCTTTCTGCCCCCAGATCTTTGACATGTGAATTTATAGTTTCCCCCCTAAAATGTAGTACGTATTCCCCTCCCTTAACTTTGGCCATGGGACTTGCTTTAGCCAATAGATTGAAACAGAAGTGATGGTGTGCCAATTCTAAACCTAGGCTTTAGGAGGTCTTGCTGCTTCCACTTGCTGTCTTGTGCCTCTGCTTGGCCATGAGGAGCACTTCCCTTAGATAGCTCCTGTTTCTTTTGCTGTCATCTCAGAATGAACATGAATGGAGCAGATCTCAGCCCAAACCTCAATGAGAAGCCATGCCTTATTGGACTCATGGCTGGAAGCAGACTGGCCCAGCCAAACCCAGCCTAGACCAACCAAGCTCCAGCCATCCTTGAGGTTCATGAGATAAGTAATTGCTTACCTTTGTACACTGCATGATGTGTACTCATTTGTTACACATTATTATAATCATAGTCAGCTGATCCATCCATTTTTGACAATCTTTTGGAGAGTTGCCAACTTGAGGTGTAGTTAAGAGATCAGAGTTTACATTTTTAAACAACTCCAATACAGCCAACAAGGTCTCTAAGTTATGGGGGGCAAAAAAAGGTCCTTTGAGAGCCAAACACCTTTGCAAAATAGGAGACATCTCTATTTTCAAGGGGTTGTCTTTACCTATTTAGTCACAAACTAATAGCTCTGGAAGGATTTCTTCTTGATCCCATCTAGTGATGCTTATGACATAAAAAAATCTCTATAGCTGGATATACATTGAAAGAAAGTTTGGTTAAAAATTAATGTGTTAAGGGGCAACTGGGTAGCTCAGTTGATTAAGCGTTTGACTTTGGCTCAGGTCATGATCTCACACTTTGTGAGTTCGAGCCCCACGTCAGGCTCTGTACTGACAGGTCAGAGCCTGGAACCTGCTTGGGATTCTGTGTCTCTCCCCTCTCTCCCCCTCTCCTGCTCACGCTCTCTCTCTCTCTCAAAAATAAATAAACATTAAACAAATTTTTAAAAATGTGTTAAAAATGAGTAGATCAATACAAAAACTTTTGAAAAATATATAATTCCTTCATTTATCCATCTAACAAGTATGAATTGAGAGCTTCTTCTATTAGGCAGTGGAAATATAGCAAGGAATGAAGCAAGTCCTATTTTGGGGGAGACATTCTAGAAGAGTTGTATCACTTCTTAGCCAGTGGTGCCCACTTTATCTTTATGCATCCTGGCTAACCAGATGAAGATAAAAAGAGCCATAGCCTGTGTTTGTCAATATACCCAAGCAGCCTAAATATAATAGGAACAGACAGTAAATTTGTGAGAGCCTAGCTCAAATGAAAGAAGCTTCACCAGTAGCAAATGTAACTTTATTTTTTCTAAAAATAAATTTTAATTTTTAAAAATCATATTTAAACTCATAGATATATTTGTACCCTCATGTTCACAGCAGCATTATTTGTCAGAGCCAGAAGGTGGAAGCTACCAAACTCTCCATGTATGGATGAATGGACAAGCAAAATGGGATACAGACACACAAGGGAATATATTCAGCCTTCCAAAGGAGTGGAATTTTGACACGTGCTACAACATGATTGAACTTCAAAACATGGTGCTAAGTGAAATCATCTAGATACAAAGAAAAAAATATTGTAAGATTCCATTTAAATGAGGGACCCAGGGTTGTCAAATTTATAGAGACAGAAAGTAGAATATGGTCACTAGGGGAGGGAAGATGAGGATTGAGAGTGTTTAATGGCATAGAGTTTGAGTTTGAGAAGATGAAGAAGCTCCGAAGAATATTACCTATGTGGCAGTGATGGTTGTACGACCATGTGAATGTACCGAATACCCCGGCCTGTATACATAAAATCAATAAAGTGGAAAATTTCATGTTGCACTTATCACAATTTAAAAAATATTAAAAAAAATTTAAAGGTAAATAACTGGGAAATTTTTTAAATGCTTTAAAATTAAATTTAAATATTTTAAAATAACCCATTGATGAAAGTTACTTGTGTAGTGGGAGAAAACCTTGATGTTCAACCAATAATTTTTTCGAACAATTCTGTTAGCTTTGAAACCAAAAATTTTAAATTCATAAAAACATTGCCAAGTAAGCAACGTAGGCCTAATTGGCGAAGAACAATTGTGCAGGAGGGGAAAAACAAAAATGGAAGCCTGGATGGCAAAGTCTCTGTGATGTTAGATGGGGCACTGGTCCTTGCTGGTTCTTAGTAGCATCATCTGTAAAGGGAGCGGTTAGCCCAAAGAATAAGGACTCTGCTTCTCTTTTCTCTTTGGCAGAGGAACGACCACTGCTGACACTTGTAAAGCCAGGCTTTACTGCCAAGGTCAATGCCAGTCTTGGCTCCTGTAGGCAGCAGATCTTCCTTTCCACAGTGTAAAATCACTTTGCAGATGTAGACTGTCAGGACTCATTTCCTTTTGCTCTCATGCCATCACTTCGGGCTTCAAAGTTCACCTGCCCCTCTATCAATAAATGATGCATTTCAGGAAAAGGAAAGGCAACACTACAGCCATGCTAATTAGTACTTGTTCATGGAGACAATAGCTTGTCTATTTTCCAGAAAAAAAGGAATAACTATCTGTCAGGTAAGGTGCCAAGCATGTCATGTCTTAAAGCTTTCTTTTTTTGTCAAGGTGAAAAAGAATATATGAATGTTTGATACTGAACAAGACATTGTTGGCTTCTCTGTGCCGGAGGCAGCAACCTCTGTGTGCTTCTGGAAGGACAAGACCTGCTCCATGGAAAAAGAGATTGATGGCGTGGAGGGAGTCTGGAGCTTCCAGATGGACAGCTTAATAATAAGTAGCAGGAAAGGTTTGTGCTGTGTTGTGCCCCAAGCCTATTATGTGCAATGCCAGAACAATGCAGGTCTTGGCCCTTCAGAAAACTGAATGCTTCAAAGGGTCAAAGGAAGATTTTCAAGGGGAAACAAAAGCTTTGCTTGCCTAAAAGATTTTCAAAGGGCAACCTGAAAACACATTCAAGATAGATAGATATATAGATATCTCAGTGTCTCTGCTGAAGAGAGACTTTGCATGACCCACTTTTGTTTTGGAGGAAGCTGTCAGAGATATTCCTCCATTGACGTCGCCTCGGTGTCTGCAGAGCAGTTCAAATTTCTAGAGAATTTTTAGGGCACGTGTGAGTACCAATAAGGGGTGTCACACTAGCAGTTGACAATACAATTGTCTGTCATGACAAGTCTCCATCTGTGTCAGATCAGTGTCCAAGAACATGACGTGAAGTGTCCCAGCTCAGGTTCCCTGGGATGCCTGCTCTGAGGTAGTGAATGGCAAGCAGGACACTCATGAGGGCATGTACGAGGATCAACATCTGTTGAAGGGAGGGGACAAAAGCTGAACTGCCACCCACCAGGAGCTCTGAGAAAGAAGACCCTCCACTGGGGGGAATGGAGCTGGTCCAGACTATCGTATCCTCACATGTATCACTCACTGGATGTGGGCCGCCTCTGAGAAGGAGGTGTGACCTTGGGGAAAGAGGCTGCTTCCAGGCAAAATGGACCCCAAAGAGGGCTGACAGTCAAGGGCAGTCTTCTGGCACCTAGGAGATATGATCTTTCTTCTTGAAAAGGAATCTGAGATTCATAGCACTGTGACTGAGTAATGGGAAGGAGGAAGGGAAGGATAGTATAAGGAAGGGAGGGAGAGAGGAAGGAGATGGTTGTATTAGTATGCATTACAGTGGTAGGAATAACCAGGTCATTTTAATTTTATTTCTTCATTTGCAAAGACCATATTTATTTTACAGAGCCATTGTGAGGATCCAAGATATATGGAAGCCCTTAATAAATTGCACAAACCTGTGCAAACAACTATGTGATACTATCACATAATGCACCAAGAGTCAGGAAGCCGCACTGGAAGTAATCGGCCTTTTAGTTCCCATGCCAGTGGTTGCCAAACTCTCTCGAGCAGCACAATCACCTGAGGAATGATTAAAACACAAATTTCCAGGGGCACCCCGGTGGTTCATTCGGTTGAGTGTTTGACTTCGGCTCAGCTTATGGTCTCGCGATTGTGGGTTTGAGCCCCACATTGGGCTCACTGCTGTCAGCGCAGAGCCCACTTTGGATCCTCTGTCCCCCTCTCTCTGACCCTGCCCTGCTTTCACTCTCTCTCTCTAAAAAAATAAACATTAAAACAAACAAACAAACAAACAAACAAACAAAACCCCACAAATTTCCAGGCTTCCTCCAGAGTGTCTGATGCATCAGGTCTAGGGTGAAGCCTGGGAATGTACATTTATAGATAGATAGATAATTTTATTAGTATGTATTCTACTGGTGCTGTCTCTCTGGAGAATCCTAATATACTAATACACATATCAATATGCCATTCCCCCTGGATGAACCAAAAGTCAGGCTGATCAAAGCCTCAGAAATGTGTTTGTTCTTGCTTACATTTTAGACAGTATAGAAACAAGTGTGCAGCTGTCATTAGAAACACAGGGACTATCATCGGAGGGATACAAGAGCAAGGATAGTTCTGATCTGAAGGGACAGCACAGAATGGTGATACTGTTGTGATTCTGATCCTCCTGGTATTCTTAGTCTTATCAGTGAAGAAATGATCTCAGGCCGGCTATGCCGAGGGCTCCAGGGACTAACAGCGTTGGAGAAGCGCAGCCTGGGCCTCTGTAGGTCCTTCCTTTCATGTCTGATCTTGCTTTCAAACCAACTTTCCTCTCTCTGACCTCCTCTCCTGAAGTCAACCCCTCTCCTTTTTATTGCCTTGCCTTTTCTCTACAATTAGCCTCATTCTGAGTCTTCAAACGTCAAAATGTCTCTTTGACCCCACTCATGGTTCCTTGGCTATATTGTTCTTTGACAAAGCCTGAAACACCTGCCCTGGTGTCTATTACAGAGAAAGTCCCCTTGCCTCCAGCAGCGCCTGCTAATCCTATAATCCAGTGCCGATTCCTACAAGACTATACACAGTTTTCACTGTTCCCAATTCCAAATAGGTCAGGCAACTGATGGTAGCTGATTAGAGGCTCCCAGGGACCCTACAGATCTGGAGGCCACGGGGCATCTTGTAACTTCAGAGGTGACATCTTTCTGAATCAACATAGACTCCCAAAGATTGCTAATCTTGGTGACGCTTGAAGCAATTTGTAGATAATGAGCCTCTGTCAATTTGAGAGGAAGACAACGTTTATATCGTAACACCCTCTGCTGAGCCATTTTGGGATACAGTAGGGCTTTCAGTCTTTCTATAAAAAGGAAGTTTAACAAAAATGTGTTTCCAAATGGGAAAGTGCAGCCATTTGTTCCATGGGAGAGTAGGGTTTGTTTAGTGAAAGCCTTCTGGCCCAAACGATAAGTGAGCTAACTAATGGAGTCTGACAGCCCACGTCTCAGTTCTTGGCAGCATGGAGGTAGCATCATGCCAGGAGTTCACGTGTGTGTGTAACACAGAGAGCTGGGGGTTGAGATTGGAGTTTCAGTTCTTATTGCCATGACCATGACCATGACTTCTGGATATACCTGGTTAAGCAAGATTATTTCTGTCTATAACACAGAAGGGAAAAATCTTTCCTCCTTCCTTCCAGCTCAGACAATGTGAGAGTGGATGAACTTCTAATGGCCCTTAGGGCTCATGGTTTAAGGTAGTCCAAAGTCATTGCACCCAGCACAATGCTCACCCAGGGCCATGTCATTCTTCTCCTTGGTGATTCCTGCTCCCTAGCAGTTGTGGGTGGTCTCATGCCTGGACTCTGATCAGGAAATGTGGGTGAATGAGGAGCAGTATAAGCAAGCTCCCTTCCATCTGCTGAGCACTGTGGGAGGCCCCTGTGGGGTAAAGATTCATGGCTCTAGAGGAAGGAAACCACAGCTGGTAGGAGACTGGGTTTCTGTTTGTGATGGGCTGCATGGAGCAGAGGACACCCTACCCTGGTCCCCATTACCTCCACCCTGCATTGGACTGTGACTCATGTAAGAAAGAAAACGTGACTGTATTAGGCCATTGCCCCCTGGAGGTCGTGTGTTTCAGAAATTGCCTCCATGTACTAACTATTAAGATGATGATGGGGCCTTGAGAATCATGCAGATTTCACAGAAAAGGGGCTCTCAACATCTGCTCAACCCTAGGGAGATGTACTAGGGGGCTCAACAGGAGGCCCCAATTCTTGACATTTGTTACTGCTTTCCCAAACAAAACAAGCCTAAGAATGAAGACCAATATGGTTGAAAAGAAATGTCACTTTAGGGCTATCTGGTTTCTTTAAAAGTTGATGTCATTTTAAGATTATCCAAATTCCTTTATCTTGGTTTGATTCCCTCCAAGAATCCAATGATGAATACCCATTATCCTGATCAGCACATCACCCATGGAAATTAATAATCCAAGTGGAATTCTGGCTTATCAGTTGGGCTCATGCTAGCTTTGTCTGCAGGAGGTGTCTTCCCCAGGGCCTCATCGCATGACAGAACTCAATGTGACAGGCTCCCAACTTTCCCCCCAAATTGCTCAATAGCATTTGAGCACAGTATCCCACAGAGAGTAGGCAGCTAATTAGGATTTGTAAAAAGTATTTGTAAAAAAAGAGAAGAAAGGGGCACCTGCATGGCTCATTTGGTTAAGCATCTGACTTCTGCCTAGGTCATGATCTCACCATTCCCAAGTTTGAGCCCTGCGTCAGGCCCTGTGCAGACAGCTCAGAGCCTAGAGCCTGCTGCAGACTTGGTGTCTCCCTCTCTCTCTGCCCCTCCCCCATTCATTCTTGTCTCCATCTCTCAAAAACAAATTAACATTAAAAAAATTTTTTTAAAGAGAAGAAAGAAATAGGAAAAACAAAAGAAGAGAGGCAATGACAAAATGGCAGAAGGAAAAAGAAGGGATGGAAAGAAAGAGATGGAGGTGGGGAGAGACAAACAATGGACAGACAGAAGCTCAGAAGCAAAGACACCAGGACAGAATCTGTGTTTCTGGATCTCTGCAGTGAAGATCTGCTGGGACCAGGGAAGGAGGCACAGATGAAGACTTCAGACAGACCTCTGAGGCTTTGCTTTCATTTTCAAAGATAAAAAGGAGGATGCTGTTGGTGCTTTCGTACAACCGCCCACTAAATATCACTTCCTCTGAGGGAACAGAGACTAGAAAATCCCTTTTCCTGGTTGAGCAAAACACAAGTTTTTTCCTAGTTCACAAGTATGGCAGCCTGTCAGTCCTGTGCCTCCCGGCCCTGGGGGCCTCCTCATGCCCAGCTCCCTCCTGCCGCACTGGCTCACCCACTTGGGGCATGAGAGGAAGAGAGCAGAAGCTTTGAATTCTGGCAGCTGAGCCCTGGCCAGGCATGTCAGGAAGTCTCTCCTAGATATTAACTATTATAACTGTTTGTCAACATTCAAGTCATAATCTGCCTCTAGTAGGTGGCCCTACCAGATCCCAGGCTTTGCTTCATGCGATAGTTTATGCGAAAAGACCAAAATAATGGAAATATCAATATTCTCTGCCTTCTTTTTCCTCTTGCAGGCTTGCAGAAGGAAGCTGGCTTTCCCTGGGAGGAGTTTTCCTTGGGGGCCTGGGAGGTCTGGGCTTTGTGCTGTCCCAGGTGGACCTGAGAGAGGACCTGAGTGTAAGTGTACTTCACATATGATGACAGAGGGAAAAGAAAAGAGAGAAGGGAGGGCCACCAGGAAAGGATTGTGAAGCCAGTTACTGCTCTGTGGACCTGGAGCCTGATCCTTCTGGGAGTTCTGGAAGAATATCCTATGTGGGGGGAAGGATGTGGGGTCTTGATTAGGGTCTACTGAGGAAGATCATCACACATCCACAGGGTGGGGACCGCTCCTACTTCCTGCCTCTACTTTCTCAGGCAGAGGAATTAAGATAGTGGCCACAGCGTGCACTGACACCTGTAAGGATGATGAATAGGGAGGGCCCAATGGCTTCTGCTATGGGAGATTTTAAAGAAGGAAAGCCATGGTCTCTATCTCTGTCCTCCTCGTGGAGTGTGAGACACCAAGTAACAAATATCAATTCTTCCAAAATAGCCTCTTGGTGGCTACAGCATGTCCTTCTCAGAGTGATATGCTAGAAGCCTGGACCATCAGGGTAACTGCTTTCTAAGGGTTTCACCCCTCACGTCCTCGCCACACTGGAAACATGTATGCAGGGTGCTCTGAGAACACTGCTGTCTTCAGGTGCTCATTGCCTGAGCCTGGTATTCCCCACAGCTGGACTGCAAGGAGACACAGCTACTGTGTGATTTGCTCCTTCTGTGTCTCCTTACACTGCCTGCGACTGCTTATCCCTACATCTAGAAGAGAGAGGAGGTGAGCCATGAAAGAGACTCCTGAGGTCAGGAAAAAGGGCTTTGGAGACCAGGCTCACAAAGAGCTTCTCACAGGGGTTGTCATTCTTCTGCGGCATTGAATAGAGCTCTTCCTGTTTGCTGCTGGAGATGTGAATCAAGAGCAAACTTGTTTGGGGCTTCCGACCAGATACCACTTCACTTCCTGAGCAGAACTCATTCTAAAACACCCTTCGGAGGCCTGGTACCACAACGGTGCATCCCGAGTGTCACCAGGAGGGTGCAAACTGAGCTTGTCCCTTCCTGTTATCGAGTGTTTACTGGGCACCACAGCTGATGTTCCATTTAGACTGAGAGTCAGGGATTTGGTTTCTGCCCCTCACAACCTGGCTTCCGTGTGTTCATCTCTAGGCCCAGGAGAACAGTCTCGGGCCACTGTACCGTGCTCAGGGACCCAGCCTGATCAGATAATGAGCCTGACTGGATTGTTAGGGGGAAAGGGGTCACCCTCTTTGGGGGGCTGCATTGACCTGGTGGGGTTGGTAGGGAGTGCTAGGCAAAGCTCCTTTTTCGGGGGGTGGGAGGAGGGCTCCAGTGGCCCCTGTGCCCCGGGGGGAGTGATTTCCACTCTCTTTATCTGAAAGATCAGGCCAGTGTCTTTAGACTGCTTGGCTGCCTGGGGATGGAGATGTCGGCCGTGTTACACCAGCTGCGTAAGTGCCACATGAATACTGACACTATTCTAAATTGCCCATTAGAGGGAATGGCCAAGACCACGAAACCATTTTAACTAAATGTAGATCGCCTCACACCCGGGCCTCTTTCCCCATCCTCTGATATCCCAGAGCTTTTTCCTTTAAAATGAACCCTGACCCAGACCACAACAGGTAATCTGCCCTGAAAAGGAGCATTTGCCCCCTGCCCAGCCTCTTTGCTGTGCAGAAGCCCCCTTGCCTAACTCCACTAACCCTTTCCCTTCTATAGGACCAGAGGGAAGGGTCTCTCCAAAAGACAAATGGGAGCAAGAGAGTAGGGGAGGGTAAGGAGAAGGGGAGCCTCTGGGATTTAAAACATCGAAGGAAAAGAAAAGTGAAGTGATAAAAGTAAGAAGGATAAAATGCCATGTCCCCAAAGGAAAGGACTGTCACAGCATGCCACTTCTCCTCACTGTGCAGCCTCTTCCAGAGCATCCCTAGGCTTTCATAAAGATCTGCCCAAGTTTCTGGCTCTAATTCATTCTCCTCTTCTGATTTCCTACTGCACTTCCTCTACCTTCTCCCTGTGGATGGGCTTGGAGGGCAGAAGTCGTCATTTCTATTCCTGTATACCTTTCATAGCAGAGAGCACAACTCTCAAAAAGTCAAAATATGATGCCATCCCAATCTATTAAATCATTAATAAGGGAAAGATCTGCTAAATCATTAATAAGGGAAGACACATAATAACAGTGTTGGTTCAGAAAGCAATTTAAGGAGGTGGGTAGGTACTTGTAGGAATTTTGAAAAACAGACTGCTGGAATCAGATCATTAGTTTAGATAGATCACTGGTTAATGTTCTACAGGACAATAGAAACTCTGCTTCTCCAGTGGACAGAAATCAACAAGACACTTCACAGTGTCGGAGCTCTAATGGGTAAGAAGCCACAGCAAAAACAGGTTTGTGATCCTGGAGGCTGAGGTATTCCTTGGGTAGGCCTGTTAATTGCCACAGAGTGACGTTAAAAAAACATGGTATCCTCACCCCTTAGTTCCAAGTTTTAGATAATTTTTCTCAAGGTCAGTGCTCACTAAGTATTTACAAATGACCACATGAATGACACGTAAATCTAATGTCATGTCTTATAAGTAAACAAATCTTTTCTATTTCCCGTCCCCATGATCTATTCAGTGTACCTCTCAGACCCTTTGCTGGACTGTGGAAATTTGAAGGAAGCTGGCCCACTGACAGGATCATAGATTTCCTATTGTGTAGTGAACATATTTTAATAAAGTCCTGGGCCAATGTGCTGTCTGAAAGCACACAGTGCTCAGTAGTGTTATCCATGCTATGTGGATACCATGTCACTAAAAGTTAAAGTGTGTTTAATGTAATCTAATGCAGGCTCAGGCTTTCCTCCCCTCCAGAACTCCTGGCTATTGAAAATTTTCCATGTAACCAAAATATGAAATAGTGCTTGAAATATTAGCTTTTATTCAACTGTAAATTCACCCAAGTCATTTCACATGGTTAACAGCTTACAAAAAGCAATACACTTAAACCTAGATCTCATGTATATAGTAAGGGCCAGCTCAATGAAAACAAATGAGACAAGTTTGTAATGTGACCATTGTTTAAAACACGTTGCTAAGTTTGGGGTTCCTGGGAGGGTCAGTCAGTTAAGCATCCCACTCATGATTTCAGCTGAGGTCTAGGTCTCATGGTTCATGAGTTTGAACCCCAGCGCAGAGCCTACTTGGGATTCTCTCTCTCCCTCTATGTTCCTCCCCTGCTCTCTCTCTAAATAAATACACATTTAAAAAAACATTTTGCCAAGTTCTTATTTTACTCCCCCAGCTCTATGCTAAGAGACCTGAGCTTATCTCCACTAAGGGCAGAATGAAGATTCCCCCAAAACCACCCTCATTCATCCATGCAGAATTCTGTGCATCTGTCCTTGGGGACACTGTGTGCTGGTGGTGGCAGCATGGATATGCCTGTGGCTGCACAGCACTGTACCTGGAGCCTAGCCCTTAATGGCTCTCTCTTCCACAGAGCGAGGTGGCCAGGACCTGCTGCTGCCCGGCCTCTGCACCCAATACCAAGGTGTTGTTTTCTTTCCCCCACCCAGCCATTCTCTGTGACAACAGCTGGGAGTCTTACAATTTACCCTGATTGTTGACACTATCTACCTGGAGACAGCATCAGATCCCACAGATTAAGGCCTCAGACCCTCAAGACTGCTCCCCACCTTCTTCAGATGCCAATCTGAATCTGTGTAGATCAGAGGCTCTAGATCAGAGGCTCCAATGATCCCCTCCTCGCGTTCAATAAACTTGGTAGAGCAGCTCACAGAACTCAGAGAAACATCTTATTTACTAGATCACTGGTTTATCATAAAAGGATATAACTCAGAAACAGCCAGATGGAAGAGAAGCATGGGGCAAGGTATTTGGGAAGGGGCATGGTGCTTTTCTGCTCTCCAAGCATACCAAGCTGAATCTCCCAACCCAGAAGCTTTCCTGACTCAGTCTTTTTAGGTTTTCTTACAGAGGCTTCATTCATCACATAGGCACAATTGATTAAATCATGGGTCGCCGGTGATGAAACTTAATCTCCAACCCCTCTCTGCTCCCTGAATGCTGGGGGTGGATGGGCAGGGGTGGGGGCTAAATGGGCCAACCCTCTGATCACGTGGTCGGCTCTCCTGAGAACAAGCCCCCCAACCCCCCAGGGGCTTTCCAAAGGTCGTTTCATTAATATAACAAAAGATTTTTATGGTTTCATCATAGGAGATCCTAAGGGATTTAGAAGTTCTGTGCCAGGAATGTGAACCAAGACCAAATATAGATTTCTTATAAATCACTATATCAACAGGGGCATAGACTTCTTTGAATACCTGTTGAATGTTAAGTCTCTGTTCCCTCCTTTAAATATACACCTGCCTACCCTTGTCAATATAACTTCAAGAACTGACATCACGAAATCCTGCGAGAGACAACTGGAAACCCAGTAAGAGCCCCTGCACTAAGAGTGACAGTTCATTTTATGTGTTTGCAAACACACTAGATTTCCATGGTCAAAGAAAGGCATCTATGAAGAATGTGGGACACACATAAAGATGTGAGACTGGAGACCTTTTTTGAGGGTAATTAGAAGACTAGTTGCCTTGCTGGTGTGTGAGGCCGTTTCTGGGAACCACTCTTTCCTAGGATGGGGCAAGCTCTTGAGAACTTCGTGCACTGGGGGAGCTATTGCATCAGCTAATAAGCCATGTTTGTCCACCTGCTGTGTTTCCAGTCCACTGGTTTTCATCCTATCTCTAATCTGTGCACAGTAGACTCCCCTTCTGGCATAGTCATTTACATTTGGGTGCATGCATGCACATGTGTATGTGTGTTGATGTGTGTGTATATGTGTGTGTGTGTGTGTGTGTGCGCGAGGACAAGCTTCCCTCCTGGGGATTGCTCTTTCTTTGCCCATTCATTGAACACAGTGGCTTCACACAGTCCCTAATGTATGAATTGAAATTCAAGCTGGGACAAAGTAAGCAGAGGCTCAGAACTAAGGGATTACTAGTTTAGCAGGAGTTTAAGCTGCTCAGATGTGCTGTAGAGAAAAGTCTGGATAGCTAGGGTAAGGGACTACTGTGGAGGGCCTCCAATGCTGAACCATGTTCCTTCAGCTATGGAAGTAAAACCAAATATCATCTGTAAAGTGCATCTATTTTGTATATTCAATTTTTATAGGTTAGCCTTTGTGGCAGCCAAAAAATAGCCATTCTTCCCTTCTCTCAAAATAACAAAATCCACATGATAGCCTGAACAGAAGACATTCCCAGCCTCCCTTGCCTTACACGAGGCCACGTATGGATGTTCTAGCTAATCAGATGCAACCAGAAGTGGGAATTGCTTCACAATGGGGCCACCAAGTCATTCTCTCTTCCTAGACCTTGGCCAAAGTGGCTCGAGCTTAAGGACCAGGAGTGATAGGAAAAAATCTGTTATAAGATGGCCAAGAGGACTGATAAGGAAATCCCTGTCCCTAATCAAAAGCTCCCCCTTCTGGGTTCTTCTTCCCACCCTGCTTGTCACATGCATTAATGAGGAATGTGGAAGTATCAGGCTATAAATCATTCCTTCTGCTGATGCTCTGAGCTCAGACCTCTGGAGAATGATCTCCTCTGAGCCCACCAGTGTAAAATAAACCTCCCTTCCAAGATATCCGAGTGCCACTTGGTTCTTCCGCTGGGTGATCCAGACCAGATTCCACAACAGGAGGACAGAGTAGGCCTGAGCACGACAGACAGATCCCTAACTAATATATAGAGCCACCAAACAGCCCCGCACAGGCTACCGTCTCCACTCTGACCTCTCTTACTTGGAGGGGAAATAGACGTCTAGCACACAAAGGGCCACACTTTCTCAGGATTCTTCATGACACGTGGCTCAAAGAAACCCTGTAGATGTAATTTCTCTGCCTCTCACCTGTTTTATTTAAAAACTCCCCTGGTGAAACAATTTATTCGGTTTTAGGTTTCTCAAGACATCTTTAAACATTTTGGGCTTCCTTTATTCCTTTTTCATTTTCCTGTCCACACACACACATTGAGGGTCCTCAAGAAAGACCAACCAAATGAGTGAGCCCACAACTGTCCTTTGGTTCTTGTGATCACACTTCCCCTAATTAAAAAACACAGAGTCTCCAAACGTGGCCCAACAGATTGGAAGACACCTTCAAGTTCACAGACTTCCCTCTCTGCCCCCATGTACAAACCTTTCCGGTCACTTACAGCTCTGCTCTTTCTTCCCTGTTCTCTCTCCGGGCCCCTGATAAATACTTCTTTCACATCACCTGGAAAACTTTGCTGCAAACAACTTAAGCCGGGTTCCTCCCTTCTTTCAGTCACACCCAAAGGGTTGATGGCTTCCAGAAAAATTTTCCTTTGGCAATAAAACAGAGAAAGGTTAACATTTAGTAGGCATCCCACATCCTGTATTTACAGTGTCCCAGCAAGGGGACACTCTTTGAATGTGAGCCATGGGCTGCGAGGCCTCAGCACTTCAGAGCATGTCTGCTAGAGCCCAAGGGTGTGTGACTGTGCCTTGGAAATGCTAGCATGGCTGGTGGGTGTATGGGGTGGAAAGACAGGGGGAAACATTGGTGGGGATGGGGAGGAGGAGCTCCAGCCTCCTGGAGGGGTCAGGAACCCAGAAGGGCAGCAGTCTTCAAGCAAAACTGAAGGTGCCAGGCCTCCTTAGCAGCTGCAGATGCAGTTTAAGCAGACCACATCATAGCTTTACTCTCTTACCTCAAGAATTCAAATAATTTCAGTTCAGTAGTGGAGCATCAGCTATGACTGAGCATAAGGCAAGCTTACAGGCTGCAAACACCCTTCCCCACCCCCAGGTGGGATTATGTGTGATATTCCTTGGGCACATCTGGCTGTCCAAGAACAAAGGAAAGGGGAAAAACAAATGGCTAACTGGTAGAACTCATAGTCCCGCAGGACCTAAGTCTCCATCACCCCTCCATAGTGATGTGGGAAACAAAGGCAGAAGGAAATGGCAGATGGATCTAAATTTCCTGGTAACCTGCAGCCCATTGACAAATAATTGAGGCAGGCAGCTTAAAATGTTTCTCCAGGAACTCCCTACTGTCTTAATGGTAATGTTTTGCTAGAGGGAAAAACAACTTTAGCTTGACAATAGCTAGGCCTCTACTATCCTGGGAGTCTTCTTTAGCATATGAAAATCTCACTGGAAACTTCCCTTGTACTTTACCTTCCCTAACCCACACAGTATATAACCAGTCTCTCCTCGTGGTCCTAAGGCAGCTCTTCCTCCCTCAATAAAACCACGTTTTTGAACCAAAGATGGCTTCAAGAATTCTTTCTTGGCCATCGGCGCTGGACTCCACAAACCCCACTGTCACCCTAAAAACCTCATCAGTCAGCATCCTGCTTCACCTCCAACACATTATCAACCTCCCTTGATACAACCACAGCCACAGCCACTGCTCTCTGCAAGGCTCATGACAAGTTCACCACCAGCCTCCAGGCTACTGCATCAGGACACTGCTGGCTTCTCCTCTGACTTTCAGCTTCATTCTGTGTGCTGACCATTCCACCTTGGGCTCCAGAGACAGCACAGAGCCTGGATTTCCTCCTCCATGGGCACCCCTTTTTAGTCTTATGTGCTGGCTTCCCTTTGGCTTAACTACAAATGGGAAGAGCCTCCGGGCTGAAAGCA
This sequence comes from Cryptoprocta ferox, assembly GCA_028646485.1. Classification (NCBI taxonomy): domain Eukaryota; kingdom Metazoa; phylum Chordata; class Mammalia; order Carnivora; family Eupleridae; genus Cryptoprocta; species Cryptoprocta ferox. The sequence continues at coordinate 50,897,826 of CM053576.1, read as the reverse complement.
GCCCTAACATTTCCCTCTATCAGCTCTCCCTGAGAGAGTTCATCCAGCATTGCAGGCTTTACAGGCCATGTATGTTGACAATCCCCAAGTTTCTATCTCCAAACCAGACCATCTCCCCTGAGCTCCAAGCCGGGATCCCTAACTTCGGGCTTGATATCTGTGCCTGTGCCCTTCAGCGTCATCCCAAACCTGCTGACCTTCCCTATTTCTGACCCTGACTCTCCTTTCCTCCTGCTCGCTGCCCCCATGACCTAGGTGCCTCTGTCTTGTTAGTGTAGCCAGCCATCCAAATCTCTCTTTCGTCTGCTCACATCTCTTCCTTCACCTCCTTACTGCCATCCTCCTTAGTCACCATCTTGTCTACTGGGCCTATTACAATTATTTCATTAATTTCCCTCCCATTTGCCTTTCAGTCTATTCTCCACGTGGTCTCCAACGCGATCTTTCTAAAATGTAAATCAAATCAATAGGCCCCACTGAAAGCCATCAGTAGCTTCCCTTTGCTCTTGCTGTAAAATCAAACTCCTTACAACAGCCTCCAAAGACCCCGACTCCCCTGTTACTTGGCTCCTGTCTTACCCTATGGCCCCCTCCTCTGTCTGCCTTTCCTACCTTTAGCCTCTGACCTCCTTCCTGTCCCCCCAAAATGCGAAGTGCTTTTCTATTTCTGGATATCACCCATGTATTACCTCTGTAACCCTCAACTCTCCATTCTCCATGTGACTAGTGTACCCTTAGTCTTAGAGTCATGTCCACCGGTCAGAGAGTGCCCCCCCCTTCTTAAATAGACTAAAGCATCACCATTTTCTCTATCTTGTCACTAGATTTATTTCCTTCAAAGCCACTCCCCACATCTTAAAAGTGTATTGTTTATGTATGTGGGTGTTTATTGTCTTCCACTCTCCCATTTCCACCCCCAGGGGGATGGAAGCTCCAGGAAGCAGGACGTGGCCCATGTCATCCATTGCTATGTTCCCGGCAACCCCAGTGCCCAGCTGGGTGCATGGCTCTCTGTATTTGCTGAATGAATGAAAGCCCAGGAGAAATGCTTCTAAAGATAATTGATAAATTGGTCACTATGTGCCAATCTTTACCCTCTAAATGGACCTCTTTTGTGTACATTAGCTGCTGTCATCACCCAAAGGTCGGGTTTCCTATCCCTATTTTAGAGTTATGGAAACAGGGTCAGAGGTGAGTGACTTGCCTAGGGTCACCAGCTGTTTATGGGCAGAGCCAGGGTTCAATCCCAGGTCTGTCTGGCTCTGCTGCACCCACTGTCACCAGTGACAATTTTAATAGAAATGCTGCAACTGTGTTTAGTCTTGCTCATTGTTTAAAAACAGCTGAAGATTTAAGGCAAGGCCCTCCCTCTGAGAAGCTCTTTAATTGCCTCTCTCCCAGAGAGGTAATTTCAGACTATTTCAACTGGTTCCAAAATCCTGAGCAGCCCTCAAAATATGTAAGAACAAATTTTTTCCTGAGCAGCACGCTGTCCCTCTCCAGTGGGCAATCGTTAATGGAGGACAAGTGGAGTGTCTGGGAGTCTGTATACAACTTGAAAGCCAGCGTCAGGTTTCCGTTCTTCAGTGACACTAATCAGAGCTCACATGGGTCTAATGCTGACCAGATGGGGAAGCAGGAGTCTGGTGGACATGGCCAGTCCTGCCCGCCTGGCCCTGTCCAGTTAGGCTGACAGGTTTGAGGTCCGAAAGAATAAGAGTGGAAGGAGAATGATATTCTCCCTTACAGACTTCGAGGAACTGAGCAAACAGGCAGATTCTCTGTCTCCTGTGGGCAGACAGGCTTGGGACAGCAACAGGTGGGATCTCAGCATAAGACCTCGCATTGTCTTTTTGAAGTCAGGCAGGGCCAAGCAGTGCCCTCTGTCACCCCAGGAGGAGGGGGAGAGGAGATGCAGCTCTCAGTCCCTGTTGGCAGGCAGTGAGGATCAAGTAGCCTAATGATCAGCAGTCTAAGAAGGGAAATAGCTGGTCTGCCAACCTGTAGATTCAAGAAAAAGGCTGCTTTGGGACCACAAGGCCCTCTTGAGCTCCCAGGGAGTAATCTGGTGGCTCCATTTCCATGAGTTCAAAAGGCTTTGCCTGGCAAGGGTAAGTGGGAGCTACAAAAGCAGAGGCAACCCAACACCCATAAATTCTCAGTGCTGGCAACAGGCTTTTAAAAACTCTTTGGTGATGGGTTCCTGGGTGGCTCAGTCAAATGAGTGCCCGACTTCAGCTCAGGTCATGATCTCATGGTTCTTGAGTTTGAGCCCCATATGGGCTCATTTCTGTCAGCACCGAGCCCACTTTCGATCCTCTGTCCCCCTCTCTCTGCCCTTCCACTGCTCATACACTCTCTCTCAAAAATAAACAAAACATTTAAAAAAAAATAAAAAACAAAAATAAAAACTCTTTGGTAAAAACAGAATATACAGAAAGATGTACTTATGGTAAGTGTCCACAGCTCAAAGGATTTCCAAAACATACCAGTGTTCACTCAGATCAAGAAACAAAAACTGTCAGCCCACATGTAAAGAGAGCTGCCATTTTCCCAAAGAGAAAACCCCACAGGAAGGTCGATGGCTAATTTGAATACATGAATTTCTAGCAACATAGTTGATGTAACCAGGAGTCTCATCATACCTTGTCAATTAACTTAATAATGAGAAATATTGAAATATCACATTTTAATTAAGCAATGTTTCCCCTTTTTCTTTTGAACTTTTCCATATCATGAAAAAGTATTACTCAAACTCTTTGCATTTCTCTTTGGTCTCAAAGTCATTGGTCAACTGATATCAAAGGTTGAAGGTACCAAGAATACACATGGGGAAAAGGTAGTCTCCTCAATAAGTGGTGTTTGGAAAATTGATATCCACATACAAAAGAATGAAATTACAGCCATATCTTATACTTTATTTTATACAAAAAAAGGAACTCAAAATGGATTAAGGACTTACATGTAAGACCTGAAACTATAAAACTCTAATAAGAAAACATTAGGAAAGATCGCCTTGACATTGGTCTTGGCAGTGATTTCTTGGATATGACAACAAAACACAGGAAACAAAAGCAAAAATAGACAACCTAAAAAGGTTCTGCACAGGAAAAAAAATCAACAAAACAAAACACAACCTATAGAATGGAAGAAAATATTTGCAAGCCATCTAACTGGCAAAGGATTAATATCCAAAATACATAGGAAACTCCCACAACTCAATACCAAAAAACAAAACAAAACAAAAAACCCAAAACAAAACAAAACCAAAAAAACCCTCAAATAACCAGATTGTAAAAATGGGCAAAGAAACTTAACAGATGTTTCTCCAAGAAGACATACATGCCCAACATATATGTCAGTGAAAAGGTGCTCAACATTGCTAATCGTCAGGGAAATACAAATCTAAACCACACTGTGATATTGCCTCACACCAGTTGGGATGGCAATTATTAAAAAAAAAAAAAAGATAAAAAAGATGAGTGTTGGTGAGGATGTAAAGAAAAGGAACTCTTATACACTGTTAGTGGGAATGTAACCTGATACAGACATTGAATAAAATGGTATGAAATTTCGTCAAAACATTAAGAATAGAGACCCCATATGATCAGCAATCCCACTTCTGAGTATATATTCAAAGGAATTGAAATCAGGATCTCAAAGAGATATTTGCATCCCTATGTTCACTGAAGCATTATTCACAAGAGCCAAGACATGGAAGCAACCTAAATGTCTGTTGATGGATGAATGGACAAAGAAAATGTAATAATATATTACACTGAATATTATTCAGCCTTAAAAAAAATAAGAAGAAAATCCAGCCTTTTGCCTCAACATGGATGAAACTGGAAGACATAATGTTAAGTGAAATAAATCAGACACAGAAGGACAAATACTGCATGATCCTGAAATCTAAAAAAGTCAAAGCTAGAATGGTAATTACCAGGGGCTGAGTGTAGGGGAGGGGTGTGGGGAGGTGTCAGTCAAAAGGGACAAAGTTTCAAGCATACAAAATGAATAAGTTATAGACATCTACTGTACGGCATAGTGCCCATAGTTAATAGTATTGTTTTGAATACTTAAACATTTACTGAGTGGCTAGATCTTAAGTATTCTTATCACACACATGTACACAATAAATAAAGAGAACAGGAAAAATCTTTTGGAGGTGTTGGTTATGTTTATGTCATGGACTGCAGTGGTGATGGTTTTACAGGTATATACAGAAAAACCTTGGTTTGTGAGCATAATTCGTTCTGGACACATGCTTGTAATCCAAAGCACTTGTATATCAAAGCGAATTTCCTCCTAAGAAATACTGGAAACTCAGATGATTCATTCCGCAATCCGAAAATATCCATATAAAAACGATTACAATACTGTAATATAATAGAAAATAATAAAGCAAGTACAAAATATAAAGAAAAATAAACAAATTAACCTGCACTTATCTTTGAAAATCTTTGTGGCTGGTGTGAGGGAGACAAGAGAGAGAAGGGTTATTGTGTAGGATGACTTTCCTTATAATTAACAGAATCACTGCTATCTATTAACTCAATGGAATCTTGTTACAGTACAGTATTAATAGACTCTTGCCATATACTGTATTTAATGTAACTGGTAATAAGGCATCAGAAGAAAGGGTCTATATCTGCAGGCAGCCTGACCTAGAATGAAGCAAAGCATTCCTAAGCTTTCTCTAGTATGGAAAAGCAAAGGACTGTCCATAGGTATTTTGAAGTGACAAAAAATACACTAGTGTCAGTTGTGGGCACCTTCCAATGTTCCGAAAAGTCACTGATTTCTGCCAAACAGTGCAGCCTGAGATGGAGCATCTGAGGATGGGAGACAATCACCCGCAATCCTGCAGTGAGAGAGAGAGAGATAGAGAGAGAAGAGCCATTGACCCAGTTGTGATCATGTGGCGTTCGATATCATGTACTACTCATAGCACAAGACATCACTTGTTTATCAACTTAAAATTTATTAGAAATGTTTGCTCGTCTTGCAAAACACTCATAGAACAAGTTACTTGCAATTCAAAACTTTACTGTACTTATCTCCAAAATCCTCAGGTTATATACATTAAATATGTACAGCTTTCGTATGTCAATCGTACCTAAATAAAGTGGTTAAAAAACAAAGTCTGTTTCCACGGCCAAAAAAAAAAAAAAAAAAAAAAAGCAAAATGTTACCAGTGCTTCCTGCCTATGTCCTGTCTTGTCACAAAGGCCCCTGAGGTAACCCCTCCTGTGACCCCTACACCACAGCTTCGTTTTATCTGTTTTTGCAATTTGCACAAATGCAACCATGCAGTGTGCACTCTTTCAGGCCTAGCTTTTTTTCACACAATATTTTGTTTATGAATGCACTAGCTCATCTTGTTGCCCACAGTTCTAGAGCAGTTGTTCTCATTAGACTGCAGTATTCCACTGTGTGCATCTACCACAGTGTGTTTATTGGAGACTTGGTTTTAATTCACTTCTGATTAGTGTCATCTTCCAGGCTGGATGAAAATGAAATTTAGATGATAGCAGCCACCTCTCTAAAGATGAGAGCACACTGGGATGCCTGGGTGGCTCAGGCAGTTAGGCTCTGACTCTTGATTTCATCTCAGGTCATTATCTCATTGTGTGTGAGTTAGAGCCCCACATCGGGCTCTGCACTGACATTATGGAGGCTGCTTGGGATTCTCTCTCTTCCTCTCTCTCTGCTCCCCCGAGATTGCTCTTTCTCTCTCTCAAAAAATAGATAAACTAAAACAAAAAAAAATTTAAAGACGTGAGCTTTCCATATTAGAAATATTCTATTTCATTCAATTAATTGCAATTAGGTTACAATTGGCCTTCACCATGGAGTATCCCCAAGAGGTGCTGGGTCAAGCCCTAGAAGGAGTTTCTACAACTGACAAGAACCATCATGGAATGTTATCATACGTGAGCCAATTTCAATGACCTGGAATTAATAATATAGGCCCTGCCTCCTCCCAAGGCCACTCTGAGGATCAAATAAGATAAAGCATATATTACAAAACTTATAACATGGTAGGATAACAGTTTAACAAAAAAAAGAGACATGTGTATTATATCTAGGCAAAAACAAGACAGAAGATACCATTATAGGTAGTGAGCTCATGAAGGAATTAATTTTCTTAATTTTACATCTTGAAAAGTCCATGTATTCTACATAAGAACGCCTGAGTTTTAATATGAAATAACGTTATAGAGGTCAAGTCATATTTACAGAAAAGTCCTGACATCTATAAATGACAAAATGAATAAAGGATTTTATATACTGCTTCATTGACTCACACGAAAGACTTTGTGGTGTTTTAAAAATAGAACTTTTTGTGCTGTAATCTAATTTGGCAACGCTTAGCGGAGAAACAGCCCCTGCTGAAAGATTGAAAGAAAAATAAAGTGCTGCACAGTTGAGGCTGCCAAGAGATAAAGAGAGTCCACGTTCCTCACATTACTTTTCTTAAACAAGCAGGTGGCTGTTTAGCAGGAGGATTACAAGAGTGAAAAGGGCCTACCAAACGGTGCCTTTCTGCCTCTTGTGGGGTTCTAGCACCATGATGATTAGGGGGCAAAATTAGGTCTCCCAAGGAAAGCAATGAGTCAACAAGACTCAAGCCTTGGATGGAAGGCAAGGACACCTAACAACCCTTGGAAAACTATGCTCCCACCTTTAGTAAAGGAACAAAGGAATAATCTCACTATCTAGGGCTGGGCAAGACCAAGTCTCCATTGTCTGTTACTTGGAAAATCCAAGTGGAATCTGTAAAGAGAAGTGATTTTATTGGATTTGGGAGGGTATGATTTGGCATTTGAGACTGTTTTTTTTTTTTTAATATTTATTTAGTTTTGGCAGATAGATAGACAGAGAGAGAAGCACACAAAAGCAGGGGAAGGGCCGAAAGAGAGAGGGAGACACAGAATCCAAAGCAGCCTCCAGGCTCTGAGCTGTCAACAGAGCCCAACTCAGGGCTCAAACTCACGAACCTTGGGATCATGACTTGAGCCAAAGTTGGATACTCAACCTGGATACTCATTCAACCAACTGAGCCACCCAGGCATCACTGAGGCCAGTTTTAAATGTAAGCAGCACCTACTTATTTCTAAAGGTCATTTGCTAATAACCCATTGTTTACATATTCTGGCCTGGAGCACAGCAGCATCTAGATCACATAGGAGCTTGTTAGGAATAAACATCTTAGGCCCCTACTTGCTACTTAGGACCCTGCTGACTGAATCAGAATCTGTATTTTAATATGATCATAAGGTAATGCATTTTAAAATTTGAGACATCATCAATAAGGAAACTGGGGAAATAAGGAAACACAAAGAGACAGTTTGGGTAGGTTTGCCTCCTGTTCCCCACCCCCACCCCACCTCCCACATGCGCTGATCTCCTTACGTAGTCACATTCCACACTTGCACAATTTGGTAGCTTGGTTTTCACTTAACTTTGTCATAAACACCTTCCTGTGTTATCACAACCTTTTTTTTTTTCAGAAACAGTTTCATAAACAGATCTGCGCAATAGTCCATCAGCAAATGTACTCTAGTTAATTCACTTCAATTGTTTCCCATTAGACACTTAAGTGACTTAAGTTTGTTTATAAGTAATTTCACAATCAATAACTTTGTATCTAGTAATTTACCAATTTAGGGCTTTTGATCCCCCCGGTAGAGATTCCCAGAAAAGAATTTAATAGTAAAGCTTCTTTCTTTATAATAAGACAAATACATTCTTATTATAAAAAGTTTTACAAAATATGAAAACACAAATCTATATATGTGATAAGTTTTCATAGAGCCCTCCCCTGCCCCACATACACACACAACTGCATATAAAAACTGAAATCTGGGGGCGCCTGGGTGGCTTAATGGGTTGAGCACGGGACTCTTGATTTTGGCTCAGGTCATGGTCTCACAATTAGTGGGATCGAGCCCCACATGGGGTTCCTAGCTGACAGGGTATACTCTGCTTGGGATTCTCTCTCTCTCTCTCTCTCTCTCTCTCTGCCCCTCTCCCGATCGTGAACACACTTTCTCTCTCTCCCTTTTTCTCTCAAAATAAATAAAAACTTTAAAAATTTTAAAAAACCTGAAATCTGAATAAGGTTTGCCATCAAGTTAATCATGTTGTACTGAGGTCAGCTTTTTGGTTTTGATGGTTGTATTATAGTTATGTAAGATGTAACCACTGGGGGGATCTGGGGGAAGGACACACAGGATCTTTCTGTACTATGTTTCCAGCTAGCTGCGTGTCTGTAATTAATTCAAAATAAAAAGTTTAAAAAGTATATATGAGAGAGAGAAGAAAAAGAAGACCACGAAAGAATCCCATCACTCAAGCACAAACCCTGTTAATGTTTTATATATTTCCTTTCAATCTTCTTCTATGCCAGAGCTAAATATAGTAATACAAAATACAAACTGGTTTCAACACCCTTGATCTATGCTGTGCTTTGTTAGGCATAAGTTCAATGAGATCCGTAATAACCAGCAAACAAAAAGAGGTTCTGAGAGCTCCATATATGGTATGGTGCTTACAAAGGACTACCTTCAGGAAAACATAAATTGTTCATCAACTTTGAAGCATTGTCTCTCACCACATTTTTCTTCCCTGTCTTGGGCACCATTTCTATCTCTGCCTTATCTATGCACCTACTCCATTTCCTAATTTGATTGCTATGAGGAGCCTGTGAAAATGCAGGTTTTGGGGTCAATCAGTGTAATTTGGTTTCATGAGGTGCACGTGGAAGGGAAAAACAATTTCTCTAGCCAAATGCTCAGCTCTGGCTCTAGCTGTGTTTGCAGAAAAGACACCAAAAAAAAAAAAAAAGACTGAGGTGGTTGCTGTTAATTAATGCCCTGATTCCTAATGGGAAACACTTAAGTAAATAGCACTGGAGAACCCTTGAACTCCCCTTCAAATCCACACTTTGTGCACTCTCACCGACCAACCTCATCTCCATGACAACCAAGGAACCTTCTTTAAAACTCAGCTCAAATGGTGTCTGTTGTTAGACAACAGCTCCAGTAAGCCTGAGGCTCCAGTAAGCCTCTACTCCATGCTCCCCTGTATCTGACCTATTGGTTATGTTCTGTAATTTACCTGTGTGCATGCCTTTCTCCCCCCTGGTCTGTGAATCCAAGATGTTGGGTATGGGCCCATTCTTCCTTGTTAGACACATTCTACAGTACCCCACACATTTAAGAGTACGTTTGTAACAAGTGTTTGTTGATGGATGGAAGGAAGGAAGGAAGAAAGGAAGGAAAGAAGGAAAGGTGGAAGGGAGGAAGGAAGGAAGGAAGGAAGGAGGGATGGAAGGAAGGCAAATGGCTTCAAGGATGTCATTGAACATGAAAGTAGCTCAAATCACTGCCTTATCCCTCAGAATGGCTGCAACGTCCATGTAGATGTTAAAACCTTTGCTTCCTTCTCTCTCTGAGCCCTGTGTCAACATGGTGGGACCTGTCCCCATAATAAGGCTTCTCGTGTAATGTCTGGTGTTTTCACCCTATTGTTAGGTGAGTTGTAGAGAATGTCATTCTAGAGAGGTACTGGTGCCTCATGGGATCATGATTGGGCCTGCTCATGAGCAGATGGAAGGACTTAGAAAATATGCTCTCAAAAGAATTTCCTGGTTCTAGGGTCGCTGGGGCGGCTCAGTCGGTTAAGTGTCTGACTTCAGCTCAGGTCATGATCTTGCAATTCATGGGTTTGAACTCCGTGTCAGGCTCTGTGCTGCCAGCTCAGAGCCCAGGGCCTACTCCAGATTCTGTGTCTCCCTCTCTCTCTGCCCCTCCCCAGCTTGCACTCTGTCTCTGTCTCTCTCAAAAATAAACATTTTTTAAAAAAAAAGACTTGCCTGGTTCTGCCCTTTGGGACCTGTGAGTTCCTTCTTGATGGGTTGCAACACATAGTGAAATGTGGAGACAGGACTCAGGGCTTCAGCCATCTCCATGATCTTGGGCCAGGTACTTCAGCAATAGGACTGTCTTGTGTCTAGACAGGAGATGGGTGTACATCTTTCTGTTTCTTCAGCTCTAAGATTCATGGGTATCTCATCAGATGAGTAGAGGTTAGAATTCCAGAGACATTATGAAAAAGAAATTAGGGATGCTTTGTCCTTCCAGAAGTTCAGGGTGTGGAGGCAGGCTGGGCTGCTTCAGGCTAATTTTGGCTGACCTTGGCCCATTAGGATGATAGGAAAGTAGCCTCTTTACTCAATTTTTCACCCATCCTGCCAAGTAAGCATTCCTTCTTGGATGGTTGGAAGCAGGTGTCTACCATAGCTATTCACTGGGATGGCCTGAGGACCTTTAGAAAACACTGAGGCCTCCATTCCACCTGAGAAATTCTGATTTAGTTCTTCTTGGCAATGATGGCTCACTTGCTAGGCACAGCGCTTGGGGTGCACAAAATGTTTTCATTTTGTTTAAAATAAGAAGACAAGCTTTTAGGTCAAATAAAAGGTTTTAATATGTAATATTAATGTATTTGCCTTTGTACCAATGCAGTAGTAAAATATGATTTTCAATATATTCTTAAGGAAGGGACTCATGAAAATCATAATACGGCCATGGCAGGGGTGCCCATGTGGCATCATGAGTATTTAAATCTTCTCAGGTGATTCTAATGTGCAGCCAGTGTTGAAAACCAGTGGTTTAAAGGGTACTTGAGTGGCTTTCTGCCCTTAAATATCTCCACCTGGCCTCTCAACACCTTACCAGAAATTTCAGTTTTAGAAAAATTGAAATTAATTTAGATTTACAGGTTTTCAATTAAATTGAAACTCTATTTCTAGGAGTCCTCACTCAAATGCTTTTTGAATTACCAGCATCGAGTAGACCATGAAAACGTACACTTTGGTGGATGGATAGATGAAGGAGAGATTCTCCTGGTAAAACCACAGGCATGAAGTCTCTCTGGGCACCTGGGGGTATCTGGTGTCTGGACGGGCTGGGAGGAGATGCTGACGGAGATGAGCCCAAGTGGCTACGTGGACAGCAGGTGGGCCTTCCCACATGTGTGGGACCCAGGGATTTCCAAGTTCTTCCTCATTTGTACCTGATTTCATTTGACTTCACAAGAACCCCGAGGCAGAGCTGTCCTCATCACCCTATTTACAAGGTTGGTGCTGGCCATTCGTCACAATAGGTGCGTGCTCCGAACTCCCACCAGGGCTGGGACTGCCCACTATGGCAGGCAGTGTCCTGTCACCACCGTAATTTTGCTGACTCCAACCCTGAATCCTAGTACTAGTGTCAACTTGTGTTTGGGAGGAAAATGGAAGCATTTTCTTAATCTGCACCAGCTTTTCAAGGCCCACCATTGGAAATTGCCATTACTTCCATAACTGTATGGTGATACCAGAGTGTTCATATCTGAAATGCTCAGGTACAAGAGGCAACAGGTGACTTTTGTCCTCCCTTTGGGAACAAGTTCTTTGGCTGCATTTCGGGCCCCACTCCGAAGTACAGGACCACAATACCACCTGTAGGCTTCCTGAGGGTCCCAGAGAGTGTAGGCACTGACCACTGTCCCCTCCTTCCCACTGCACCAATAAAAGAGAAAAATAGGAAAAAGGAAGGCATTTCTCTAGTCTTGTGATCAACAATCTTGGTCCTCCCTCCTGGAAAGACTTAATTGGCTTGACTTCATTTGCCAGCATGGAAACTTCTATAGTGGATAGAACATGAAGAGAAAAAAAAATACATTTTTTAACTTAAGAAATGAGCATTAAACATTAAGAAATCAGTGCAAAGTATAATTTCATTCCAAATTTCTGAGGGCCTCATTAAAGCAAAACAAAACAAAATAAAACATATATATATTTGGGTAAATCCCTGTCAACAGAGGGGGAAAACGATGGCATAATTTTAGAAGGAACCACATGAAGTATTTTAGCCAGTAGAGATGTTATCTCATCAATTTCTAAAACAGTGGTCCCCACTTTATTTTGAACACAATTCCTATCATTCAAACCGTCTGAGCATGTAGCTCCATTATTTATTTAGAAAGTATACATAAATATTTCTACACAAATCTCTTATGCACACCCACAAAAACAGAAATAAAGAGGTGAGCTTAAAAATAAACATAATTCGATGTTCTGATGTTCTCTCCCATACCCTAGTGGAGAGTCTGGCACTTTCCCCGGGGTGTAACCCCATCTCTTGGAAACCACAGCTCCAGACATAGAGATGCCGACAGGCTTGATGGGTCTACTGAGGACGGCCACCACAGCTCTCTCACATCTTTGCTAATAACATGGATGTGTGGACGCACATTTAGCAGGAAGATATTACTAGAAAAAGGCCACTTCCAGTTTCCAGTCCAGCATGGAAGGAGGTTAGACATCTTCACTCTGTTCTAACACCAGGTAAAATACTGACAAAACTGAAAAATCAACATCTCTTCTTAAATTGGTCACAAAAGCAAGATTGCCCAGCAAACCACTGTCCCAAAATTGGAGAGACAGACAGGCAGCTACAGAAAATCACAGCTTATCAGACCAAACATCCATAAGCAGAAGCCTCCATGGGAACCAGCACTGTGGAAGGAAAACCTAGACTATCAGTGGCCAGTGTCTTGAGGCTCAGCGTGGCAGAGCCTGAGAGATCAAAAGCCCAAGGGGGGTGCCGTGGTGGCTCAGTTGGTTAAGTGTACAACTGTTGGTTTCGGCTCAGGTCATGATCTCGTGGATTGTGAGTTCGAGCTCCCTGTTGGGCTCTGTGCTGACAGCATGGAGCCTGCTTGGGATTCTCTCTCTCCTTCTCTCTTTGCCCCTCCCCCACTCATACTTGCTCTCTCAAAATAAATAAACTTATTTTATTTAAATGTTTATTTATTTTGAGAGAGCACAAGCTGGGTAGGAGCAGAGAGAGAGGGAGACACAGAATCTGATGCATGTTCCAGGCTCTGAGCTGTCAGCACAGAGCCCAACGAGGGACTCAAACCCATGGACTGAGAGATCATGACCTGAACAAAAGTCAGTCGTGTAACTCACTGAGACACTCAGGCACCCCAATAAATAAACTTAAAAAATAAGTCCAAGGGGATCCAGAATAAGGGAGCCTCACACTTTGGTGAGTTTTACCTCCTGGAGCTCTACCAGATACTAACAGTGAAGATCCAAGAAACCCCTCCTCCTCCTTCTAGCAGGGGCAGGGAAAAAGGAACCATTTTGAAATGTAGAGCATTCTGTTCTTCCCAAAAGTCCTGGTCTCAAGAGAAACTAGTTAACCAGAGCCTAACCTGTTGGGGTTTTATCAGAGCCTAACTGACCTGGGAGAAAGGAAATACCCAAGGCCAGCCCCTGCCAGCCATCTTATCCCACATAAGAGGAGGCAGGGGACTAAGAAGCACTAATGAAGTCCACAGTTGAGGGATAGAGGTTCATCCAAAGACTGAGACCTCATCATAGCACTATAGAACATTTCCTCTTCCCCACACCCACCTTGTTACTCAAGGCCTCTTGACAGCAGATCCTTACACCCAGTCCACCATGCCTGCCTACCAGCACAAAATTACAAGGCACACTTAGAGACAACAAAACACAGTTTGAAGAGACAGAACAAGCATCAGAACCAGAGTCAGATATTGCAGGGATGTTGGAGTTATCAGACCAGGAATTTTTCAAAACTGTCATTAATATGCTAAAGACTTTAATGGGAAAAATAGACAATGTGCAAGAACAGATGGATAATGTAAGCAGAGAGATGGAAACTCTTAAGAGAGGATCACAAAGAAATGCCAGAGATCAAAAAGGTTGAAACAGAAATGAATGCTTTTGATGGGCTCGTTTGTTGAGTGGACACAACTAAGGAAAGAATCTCTAAGCTTGAGGATATGACAATAGACACTTCCAGACTGAAAAGCAAAGAGAAAAGGGACTGAAAAACACAGACGACACTATCCAAGGGCTGTGAGATGACACAAAAGATATAGTACACACACAATGGAAATACAAGAAGGAGAAGAAAGAGAAGAAATATTTGGAACAATTATGACCGAGAATTTCTCCAAATTTGTCAGGAGACAAACCACCGGTGCTCAGAGAATGGCAGGCAGGATAAATGTCAAAACCAAAACAAAACAAAATAAAAACCATACAGCCAGGCAAGCCATACTCACACTTCAGAAAACCAAAGGTAAGGGGAAAAAAACCTTGAAGAAAGCTGAAGGAAAAACTGAATTACCTAGAGGAGCAAAGATAAGAATTGCACCTGACTTCTCAGAAATCATGCAAGCAGGAAGAAAATGGAACAAAACATTTTATGTTTTGAGAGAAAAACCGACCAGCATAGAATTCTGTATCCTGTGAAATTACCCTTCAAAAAGGAAAGAGAAATAAAGACTTTCTCGAACAAAAATGGAGGGAATTTGTTGCCAGCATAGAATTCTGTATCCTGTGAAATTACCCTTCAAAAAAGAAAGAGAAATAAAGACTTTCTCGAACAAAAATGGAGGGAATTTGTTGCCAGTAAGGCTTCCTTATTAAGGTGTTTGAGGGATGGAATATTAGTTCTGAAGCAGTTCCAACCGCTTCTCTCTAATTTTACATTGCCCTAGTTGGTTATAGTTTTTTAAAACCAATTTTTTTAATAGCATGAAAATCAGTGGCTACTCAAAGGTGGAAGCAAACTAGCTGAATGTGCTTCCTATTTGCTTATACCCAGAATTAAACATGACAAAAAACTAACACTGGTTTTTTGGGAGGCATCCTAGGCCAAGAATTAAGCCATTCCTGCCACATGTGTCTTAGCTGGTTGAACAATGATAAGTAGTAGCAGCTATTTTTCTCTTGTTACAGACATGGAAATTGAGGTGTCTTAGCAGGTGGTAGAGCCAGGATTTGAACCCAGAGGCAGACACTGTAATCTACCAAGATGCAATTCAGCTGCAGCCCTTACCGAGGAAAATGTCATCCAGGTGGAGTTCTGACTCTCTTGCATTTTAGACCAAGAGCAAAAAGAATGAAATAACCCCTTGGAACCTGTGGGAAATAAAAATCCTCCTTGCTCACTGCTATGATCTGAATGTTTGTGTCCTGACAAATTCATAAGTTGAAGCCTAGACCCCAGTATGATGGTGTTGGAAGTGGGGACTTTGAGAAGTGATTAGATCATGAAGATGGAGCCCCCATGAATTGAATTAGTGTTCTTGTAAAAGAGAGCCCAAAGATCTCCTTCACCCCTCCCACCATGTTTAACAAACGATGGGAAGACAGCCATCTGTCTTGGTCCATTTGTGCTACTCTAACAAAATACTGCAGACTGGGTGGCTTATAAACCATAAGAATTGATCTCTCACAGTTCTGGAGTCTGGAAGTCTGAGACTGAGGTGACAGCATGGTCAGGTGAGAGCCTTCTTCTAGGGTACAGACTTCTTGTTGTATCCCACTGGGCATCAGGATTCTAACACATGATTTTGTGGGGGGGGGGGACACAAATATTCAGACCATAGCACCATCTCTGAACCAGGATACGGGGTTCTCACCAGGCACTGAATCTGCTGGCACCTTGATCTTGTACTTCTCGCCTCCAGAACTGTAAGAAAAAATAATTGTTTTATAAGCCACCCAGTCTAGGTATTTTTGTCATAGTAGCCAGAATGCACTAAGACACTTACCTTGCCACACCCTGGCTCAGGGAAGAGCCTGGTGGTGTCACTGTGCTATGCAGGAGACAGCAAAATAGATTGTCCATCCCCTCCCCCAAGCTTGGCTCCATCATCCAAGGCATGAGGCCACCCACCCTCCCTCCCCTGCCAAAGCCCAGGATGGGGGCCATGGGCAGGCAAGAAGGGAACAGGGTGTGTTCTGGGCTTATTCTGAGAACAGGGTGTTTTTTGTTTGTTTGTTTGTTTGTTTTGTTTTTGTTTTTTTAGGAGGAAAATGAAACTGAGGAAAGTTAGAACTTATGAGGCCTTAACATGGTTTACATTAAGACTGATACTAGTACCCCTGCATTCAAATAAATGTCTTCTCTCCAGCATCATGTCTGGTGACTTTTTCTATGCCAGAGGGAAGAACCAGACTTAAAAGC
This sequence comes from Cryptoprocta ferox, assembly GCA_028646485.1. Classification (NCBI taxonomy): domain Eukaryota; kingdom Metazoa; phylum Chordata; class Mammalia; order Carnivora; family Eupleridae; genus Cryptoprocta; species Cryptoprocta ferox. Next base: position 50,881,759 of record CM053576.1, on the reverse strand, counting down.
AGAGATCTTTCCATAGTTTATTTGGCAGCAAAACATGAGCTGAAATGATGTAAGGCTGTTTCTGCTTTCCATTGGCCCCATCGACTGTGAATATGCAAACCTTTCACTGCAGCAATATTCATGGATGTGAAGACAGGCACTGCCCCTGCCCAGCCCCAGCCCCAGCCCCAGCCAGCGATGTTTTGTAATATACGAGAAGTGGTGACTATTCTTCTAAAAGCCACAATAGTCTAGATTCCATAAGTATCAAGACTTTGGATAGGGACTGTGGACCTGGGTTAGGGTGGGAAGGGAAGTGAAGGTTCATCGGAACTTGATAGGCACAGGGCCTATGATGGGCACAAGTCCCATCTTCCCTATCTTCAGGTACCTCAAATCCTCATTTCACTCCTGAGAAAACAAGTTCCAGGAGCTAATCACTGAGGAAAATTGAGGCACCTGGGTATGAAATGGGTTTTAGTTGACTCTTAAGTCCATTTCTATCCCTCTAAATGGTGCCACCTCCTCTCCACACCAGTTTTTTATTTGAGAAGATTGGGCTCTGAAAAGAGCAGAGAATCTGCCCGCAGAGTTTGCAGCAGAACCAACTGGGAACCTGTATCCTAATTTGCAGTCCCCACTCCATTCATGGAGGGGCATTTTCCCCCTGTTGGAGGTCTTCTCCCAAGATGCTGGCATATCTGGCATATCCTCTTTTCACTAAACACTTGGATTCCTGAGCCCGATGTTATCATCTCCTCCATTCCCTCCCAGATGTCCAGCAGGTAGAGTTACAAGATGACCTGTGGTTTCAGTCCCCTGGGTTGTTATCCAGCCTTCATCCTGCGCAGACCACCATGCCAGGACCAGACGAACATTGGCCTCTCTACAGACCACTGGGAAGAAATCAGAGAAGTGTGGGTGAATGCCACACCAAAGACAGTGAGTACCCAGATTGCAGAGTGTCTATATTAAGGCAAAGGGCTGTAGACAGGCTGCTCTTTCTCATCCTGGCATCACGTGGGTGGCTGGACATCCTGGGGTGCAGACTGGAACCCAGGATTGCCTGCCACCTCCCTGCTTCCCATACACTTGGCCTCAATGGACACCATTATTATCAATAAAGATGGTAACTGCAGGATTGTTTGTAATGACAAAACACACCCACCCACACACACTCACAGAAAACACCTGAAACAATCCTAAGTGACCTTCAAAAGGTGATTGGGTAAATAAATCATGAGATACTCAGACAATGGGAAACCAAGTAGCTATCAGAACAAATGATGCCATGGGGCAGTATGTCCTGGGGCAGTATGCATATTAGACCACCAGGTGTGTAGGTGTGGTGGGGTGCTCTGTGCTCCTCGATGCCACTTGCAGAATCTTCCCCCTCCTTTCTCCCAAAAAACTTCCATCTTTGAAGCTAGCACCATTAGAATTTAGTATTGGCTGTCCTTGAAGTGGTCAACATTCTCACCCTCAGGTCATGAGCCACTCATTTCTGGAAGTTTTGGCTCCTGATTCTCTGCCTCTCCACACATGTAATCCTTCCACACCTTGGCTTTTCAGTTCTTGACCTCCCTTCCTCCCACAGTTGTGCTCTCCTCTGTAACCCAGCCCGTGGTCATGCCCTTGATGGTGACACTACCAAAAATGGCAATGCTGTCCATAGTCTCAACTTTAGGTATTCTATTCTCCAATGATCCCAGCCTGTTTTCCCACTCACCCTTCTCTTACCCTGATTCCAACAACTCTTCAATCTCACTGGGACTTACAGCTTGTGGACACCACACATCCATATACCTCCATTGTTTCACCATCTTGCCTCTTTCTTCCCTTCTTTGCTTCCCTCTTCTCCAACATTGAATGACCCTAGTGTCAGTCATTCTTTCTTTGCACATACCTCCACTTCTTCGTCCCTCTCTGAGTTTATCACACTTATCTGGCAAAATCCCAACCCTGGTTAAGTGTGACCCCCCACCTCCTCTGTACATGACCCACAATGGTTAGGTTCACTAGGCCCTGCTTCTGCCTTGCCCACCAAGGTCTTCTCACACAACAGAACAGTTACCCTTTTAAAGCCTCCAACCATGGGGTTCCTCTGCTCGGTATCCCCTGACAACACTCCATCTCTCCCAGAGGAAGACCAGACATTCCCTTCCATTCCCACCACCCACCACCAATCCTCTGCTCGGTATCCCCTGACAACACTCCATCTCTCCCAGAGGAAGACCAGACATTCCCTTCCATTCCCACCACCCATCACCAATCTGACCCTCTCTCTGTTACCTTCCCTTCAGGTATGTTCCTGTAGCAGGAACTTTGCACTTGCTGTTCCTACTGCCTGGGATATTCACATCCTCTGCCCTCTCACTTCCTCCTGGTCTTTGCTCAAATCTCACCTCCTTAAGTGAGGCCCTTCCTAATCATTCTATTTAAAATTACAATCCTCTCCCACAATGGCTCCCCTCATCCTCCTTCTACTTTAAATTTTCCAGAACATTTAACTCCTTCTAATATACTATATAATGAGTCATTATTGTTTTCTCCCCATGTAATATTGTTTTCTCCCCATGTAAGAATGTACACTCCATAATGTTCTTCCCTGCCCCACCACTATTTTACCCCAGGATGCAGGGTAGTTAAATATCTGCCAAATGAATATCTTTTTTAAAATTACAGAAAAAAGGCTAGAATATTATACTCTAATTCCTGTTAAGAGTATGTACTTTATATATAAACTCACACTTTATATGTATATATGCATATATATACATATACATACATACTTACAGTAAGTTGTATACTATGTGTGTGAGTAAATTTTAAATTCTTTTACAAACGTGTAATACTTCTACTTCTATGACTTAAGAAATCTGAAGAATAATAAACATAAATATATTTAAAGGCTATACTAGCTCTCTCATTCCCCACAGCATTCTCAGGGGCTCAAACAAAGAATCTATACTCTTGTGGGCTCTCTTAAGGGAGGCCTGGCCCCCATACAGGGCTGAACCTCCTACCTGCTCTGAGTCCAGAGAGAATCCTTGGGCTCCTTGCCTGAAGGATTTCACATAGAAAGGGAGGTGACAGGGGCACCTGGGTGACTCAGTCGGTTAAGTGTCCCACTTTGGCTCAGGTCATGATTTTGCAGTTCATGAGTTTGAGCCCCGTGTCGGGCTCTGTACTGACATCTCAGAGCTCAGAGCCTGGAGCCTGCTTTGGATTCTGTGTCTCCCTCTCTCCGCCCCTTTCCTACTTGTGCTCTGTCTCTCAAAAATAAATAAACATTTAAAAAAATTAAAAAAAAGAAATAGATGTGACAGATGAAGTTTCTCCCTGCATAGCTAAGCCCCAGAAAGAAATCCTATGTTCTGTGGAGGACTGAACCAAGAGCAGAACTTCTTCACTCCTTGTGTTTTGATACGCATCACATGGTACATACTCCCATGTCACGTGCATACAGGACTTTTATATTCAAAAATGAAAAGTACAAACTCCTACAACTATCAATGCATGTCCTTCCAACAGCAAGCCAACACCAAATTAAGTTCAAAAGCACAAGTCAGACTGCAGGGTTGGAGTGTGTTTCTGTTATGGGAGAAACATGGGTATTGATCTAATCTCCCTTCCTCTGTAAATTCCGCAGAGAGCATTGTTTGCCTCCACTAAGGTGGAGGAAACAGTTTAATGGCTATGTTTGATGGCTGAATTATTACATTAAAAGCATGTATACAGTGTTCACAGGAGCAAGTGGCCCAACCCCTTGATGGTAATAGTGAGTCTGAAACAAGCTTTGAGCAGATTGAGAAACTGCTCAGTCTGCCACAGTGGACTGTTGGGAAGAGCAGATGTCAACAATTAGCAAAATTGTCACCTGGCCCCCCCACGATCTCTGCCTCCTGTGGTATCCTTGTGTGATCGCCACCCACATTATACCAGGACTGGTCTGTGTGACCAGTATGGCAGATGTGATGGCATGTCACTACTAAAATGATGTTATAGAGGAGAGTGAAGCTTCTGTCTTGGTCACTCTCTCTCTTGAATTGCTGTCTCTCTGTCAGAAGCCAACTGCCATGTTAGGAGCAGCCCCCATGGTGTAGAACCAAAGCCCCTCGTCAATTGGCACATGATCCTACAGCCCCACTCAAGCATTCAGATGACTGCAGCCCCAGTTGATGGCTCACCTGTAACCTGATGAGAGATCCTCAGCTGGAACCACCTAGCCACTTCCAGATCCCTAACCCCCAGAAATCTTGTAACATAATAAACATCTGGTATCTTCAGCTACCATGTCTTGATAGTTATTTTGTTTCTACACAATAGACAACTAGTTCAGATTTTCATAAGTGGCAGAGCGTTTCCACAACAAATACCTAAATCATGAAATGCTGTGGCAGTGGCAGTAGTTGGGGGGACTTTATAGAAAGGTTTAATTAAAGCCTAAATTGCCTTGAACAGTGTTACTCGAATTTGAATTTGAGGAGGCTGCTGGGGAGGGTTAGAAGAAAGCGAGGAAAATCTGATCAATGCTGGAGGAAAGGGGATCTTTGCTATGTGGTGGCAGTACAATGCAACACTATTGCATGCAATATGTAGGAGTCAGGAAGTGTATTTAATGAACTGGGTGGTGGAAGGAAGGAGAATTGAAGGTGCTGCTTGCTTTCTTCTTGCTGCTTAGAGTAAAATACGAAAGAAGAGAAGATACATTGAGGGAAAAGGAGCCAAGATTTGCTGTTTTTGAAGATTCCTGGCCTCTCCAGGTGGCAACTGATGCTAAAATTAAGAAATGGCTTCTGAGCAAACATCAAATACAGGGCACGCTCATAAAAGCATATTTCAGAAATGAAAACAGTGTGTGGCTATAAAATCCTTTGTGAAGACTTCAGAAATATCAAAGGTGGTACCTTAGGGTAACATTCAATCAGAAAAAAGGCCCTCTAAAATTTTAAGGATATGCTTCACGGACTCTCTCAATCATACAATAGGGTTTTTAAGAAGCTTGCAAGGACTACTCCTGAGGAGAAATTCCAGGTACAGAAGGGCTTACATTGAAGAGAATTATGTGTATGGGTTTCATGGAATGTAGCAAACGCCAAGAAGACTCACATGAGACCCACAATGTGATAAGGCCAATTATACCCTTGGAAACACCTCCAGCTTAGACTGAGACTGTTCAAAATGAAAGAAGTTTCAAAATAAAAGGAAGCCTCGAAACCTCCTAACTTCTAGAAGCAGAGGAAGTTGAGAAAACTATTCATATTAAGTGTCATGCATTACCTGTCATGAAAAAGAAAAATAACTCAGAGGTTTAAACCAAGATGCCAGAAAGCAGAACCAAGAGCCCTGGAGCTATTTCTGGCTAGATGTAGGACTAAGTCCTAATTCAGGAACTGCCAATATTTGCTCAGTTGGATTTCAGAATCACTAGGACCATTGGCTCCTTGGGACCCCCATTTTTCCTCTTTGACACAGGAATGTCTAAAAAGCTTTCCTTTGCCTATCCCCACAAATGTTGGGTGCATAAGGGAAAGACAACTTGTATTTTTATGCCATGGGGTTCTTCGGCACTTGAACCTGATCTTGACGATGAGATTCAGGACTTTGAGCTGATGCTGTAATGGAGTAAGATTTGGCAGAAGTGACGTGGGGAAGAGGGATCTTTGGAGAAGGTGAGTGTATTTAACATGTGAGAGGGACACAAATCATTGGGGGACTCTGTGGTACCCAATCCCTAAAATGCCCTCAGTGATTTCTGCCTCCTAGAAGTCCCTTCTCACACTATACCAGGGTCAGTCTATATGACCAGGAAAATACAACCAGAAATGCTGGGATGTTATTTCTGAGACCAGGTAATAAATGATATTGAAGCTTCTGACTTGAATGTCCCCATCCTCTGTCTCATCATTCACTCACTCTGGGGGAAGCCAGCTGGAGAGGTCCATGAGGGGAGGAACAGAGGCATTTTACCCTCAGTTATCTGAGTGAATTTATAAGTGAAACATCTGGCCGCAGTCAAGCCTTTGGACGACTGTAACCCTGGTCCAGAACTTTACTGTGACTCCATGAAAGGTCCAAAAACAGAACTTCACAAGTATGACACTCCTGAATTACTGGCCCTCTTTGACTGTGTGAGATAATAAGTGTTGTCTTCAGATGTTCAGTTTTGAGGGTAATCTGATATGTAGCAGTAATAACTAATACTGGTTATTAAAGCTTCTGCCTGGGGAAGTGGAGGCACAGAGAAAAGAATCTGGGTCTTTTTTCCCAAATGGAAAAAGAAGAAAATGGGCAAAGGAATACTCACAGTTCTGACTGAGAAAGAGCACAGTTGTGAGCGGGAGGTGGTATCATTTTTCCATTGAGGGGAGCCAACTGTTGCTCAGAATTAAAGAGAAATCTCTTCCCTTGGAAGAGCTAGTATCCTTTTAAGTCTCCAAACATCCAGAAGCCAAACTTCAAGAGAAATGCCAGCCTGGGGGACAAAAATAAGTGAGAGTGATGTTAGGTATGAGGTACTAGGAGAGATGGTGGCCTTTGGGGTCAGTCCCAGCCTCTCACTCACTGCCTCTGTCATACTCAATATGACACATATGACAATATGTTTGGCACTCTCATCAGTTAGAACATCTATCCTGTGGATTGGCCTGAAGAGAGACACCCAACTGCAATTCCTCCTTCCCTAGCTCATGCACAGATTGAGGGCATTTGATAATATTAGCCACCCTACCCCCTCCCTTGTCCCCCGCCCCTAACTAACTTCTAATATTTCAGGAATACTTTTTTTCCCAGGTTCAGAAGTATTCATTTATGGGGAGCACCTACCCACCGGCCTATAAACTCAATTGCAGGTCACATTTGGTGGCAGTTTAAACCGTGCCTGGCACTTAGGAAGTTTTTGTGTATTTGCTAAATGAGTAAGTGGATAAATGTATGAATTGTTTAAACAAATGACTGACAATGTGCTTCAGGTACTGTGACTGGTTGTTTACTATGCCACCTAATTTAGATCCAGAAGGTATTGTATACCAGGTAAATTTCAGTATTTATTCAGGTTTAGTTACTGGTGAATATGGAGGTAGGACTCAGAAGTCAGGTCTCTTGCCATCTAAGGCTGTTCTCTTCGTTGTATAATAAGACATTTGTCTGGTCTTTATTCCTAGGAGGAAGCTTCTAAGCCCTTGGAATTTTCCAAGCCCTAACAGTATTTTTATTATTTAGAGTGAGCTCCAGGTACCACGCCTGAGGTACTGCTGAGATGACTCAGGACGGAAGGCTGGTCATGCCTAAGACAGCAACCAAGTGATTAGAAGATTAGGGCTTTGAACGGGGTTATATCAGCCCAATCTCCAGGGAGGGGAGAAGGGCTGGAGATTGAGTTCAACCATGTGATCAATGATTTAATCAGTTGTGTCTCCTTAATGAAACCAGAATAAAAGCTCTGGAAACTGAAGCCGCATTAAGCTTTCTGGTTGGTGACTACCCATGGATGTGCCAGGACAGTAGTGCACCTTGATTCAATGAGGAGGGGACGTGGAAGCTCCACATTTGGCATCCTTCCCATCCTCATCTATGGGTCTCTTCTTTTGGCAGATCTTGACCTATATTCTTCATAATAAACTGAATTGTAGAGATAGTGCTTCCCTGAGTTCTGTGAGTCGTTCTAGCAAATTATCAACCCTGAGAGGGTCACGAGAATCCTCTAAATCTGTGGACAGTTGGTCAGAAGTGTGAGTGGCCTGAGAACTCTGGAACTTGTGGCTGGTGCCTGAAGTAAGGGAGGTCTTCCGGAGGGCTGTGTTCTTCAACCTGTGCGGTCTGTGCTAACTTCAGTTGGTTAGTGTCAGAATTGTATTGCAGTATTGCGTGCCTACTGTTTAGTAGCGGTTTGGCTGTCTCCATCATACTTTCCTTTGGAATGTATATATAAGCCATTTAAAAAAATAATCATGTATAAACTATTTAAATAAGTTTGGATAAGTAGGCATGTATAAGCAATTTTTTAATACATATAAGTTGCGATATTTGAAAGAAAAAGATACTAGTAGTGAATTTATCAGCAAATCCAAGGTTTCCAAAATGAAGGGTTATAGAAATTCAGCCAGTATAACATTACAGATAAAAGATGTGGACAAACTATTATCAATAACATGATTAAAAATACATATTGAGATGTTAAAAATGCAGCTAATTTAGAGTTCTAATAAGCTGATTTGTGCTTAGTTAAATATTACTGGAATCCCTAAGCTGAAATTATTTTTTCCAACTATGCACTTATTATTTATTTACTTTTATATTATTTCAACCCATTTTAAAAAATATATTAATGAGGGGGGCGCCTGGGTGGCTCAGTTGATTAAGCATCCAACTTCAACTCAGGTCATGATCTCACAGTTTGTGAGTTCGAGCCCCAAGTTGGGCTCTGTGCTAACAGCTCAGAGCCTGGAGCCTGCTTTGGATTCTGTGTCTCCCTCTCTCTCTGCCCCTCCCCCACTCACACTCTGTCTCTCTTGCTCTCAAAAATAAATAAAAATTAAAAAATTAAAAAAAAATCATGAGGGTATCAAAGTTATAAAAGGTTTAAAATCACACACACAAAAAGTACAAATTCGTCATGATCCCTGGTAGGATGTTAGCTTGGAGATTTGGGAATCTTTTATTGTATTAATTCTATCTAATATTCTCAGATGTGACAGGGCAGAGGACCCCTACAGAAAAGACTGGACTAAAACACAGGTACCTACTCTTTAGCCAAAGAGAACCTGGACCCAGCAGATGGCCTAGACTTCTCAAGGGTCCATGGCTCCAAATTGAGTGACCCTGCCCTCCCTCACAGGGAAGACATAGGAAGAACTCAGCCTTAGGTCTCTCAGTTCTTTGTGATTTATGGTGTCGCCAAAGTCCCAACACCATAATTCATCTGTACCTGCTAGTCAAGAACACTTTCACATGGAAAGGGCTCAGATGACAGAATTAACGAGCATTATCTGATCCACATAGTATATTGCAGAGTTATTTCTGCAATTTGAGTTTGCTTTGCTTTTTAGTACATGGCAAAGAACAAAAGGAACCTCTTCAAAGGGTCAGCAAGAAGTCTTTTTAACTTTGTAAATAATTTGTCAATGAAACTACAGGTGGGAAAGATATATTTTGCCTCACTTGAGTGCCTTGGAAATTGAGAACTCGTGTGTAGAGAGGCTTTGAACTTTCCAGGAGAGTGGGGGTGGGGAGAGCGGGAATGTCTCATTTCCAAGGCCCATTAAAGCAGAAAATGCAATCCCTCCTGGGCCTTCCATCTGTCAGGTAGGCTGGTTTTCACCCCTCCCCTTTCCTGACTTCCTGCTGCCTTCAGCATTCTCAAGTCCTTGCTCTCACCCTCTGTGCCCACCCTGCCAACTCCCCATCACCAGAGGATGACAATAAGTTAGTATGCAAGTTTTCTGGCATGGCTGGGGTAGTGGTAGGTCCTCAGCAAAGCTGTGCAGTCCTGCTCTAGGCTCAGGCTTTCTTGTTGAGATCTCCCTTCACCCTTCCTCCAGGTCATTCACTATGGTCACTTCATGCACACTGAACACAATTCATTGTCCTGTTTTCCACTAGTTGCCCTGTATGTTCCTAGATTTAAGCTAGCCATACATTCCCACTGACTCTGTAACACATTTCCATTCATCTTCTTGGTCTGATCAAGTATTCCTAAGGGCAGTGTGGTATTTTACACGAGTGTGAGACACTCCTAATGTTCATAAGTAGCTCTCTACCCACCAGAGGAGCCCATTCGTGGCAAACCCTTGGAAAATAATACTTCTTTTCCCAAATTACATGGTTTATTTTCTCAGAGAAATACTGATTTCACTACTGTATTCTTGTAAACAAAATAAGCTATTCAATTCATTTGCTCCAAAAATATTTTTGTTCTTTTTTTTTTTTTAGGGTCTCCTCCATGCTCAGCACCAGGAATGTAAAGATGAATAACTTCACTCTGTTCTCCAAGCCCTTATGGTCTAAGGTGGAGGGAGAGGGGTCATTGGAGAAGTACAAGGCAGCTAGGGTAGCCAAGGTTCAGAGAACCTGACCTCAGGATGCTATGGGCACAAGGATCATTTGTCAGTCTGAGGGAGACGTCAGGAGTGAGTTTCTGAAATATAGAAGGAACTAGCTAAGCGAGAGGGCTGGAGATGTGGAGAACACGTCAGGCAGGGTTCAAGGAAGTTCTAGTGGTTTGGGGAAGCAACTGAGTAGAGTGACAGGGGACTGTGGTGAGCAAAGACCAGACACCTAGGCAGTAGCATGGCTACCATGTGAGACAGGTATGAACGGGAGTATTCTGGTGGAGAACTTGTGTTCCAGCAGGACTAGGTGTCTCTACGTGTATCCTGGGGTAGGTATGCCTCCTCCTTCCTTTCAGCATCTCTTTGTCCCTTTGATCTCTTGCTTTTGCCCTCTCTTCTGAGAGTCATCTCATGTCCTCAGACCAGTGGCTGGCTCCTCAGGTCCAACCTGCAAGGGGTACTCTACATGAACACACTCACTGTGCTGCCTGCCCCTCCCACCAGTCTCCTCCTAATTAACCTGTAAGCCCATGTTTTGGTGTCTTCTTCAAGATCCTCCTAAGTCATAAGCCAACACATGAGGGAACCATTCAATCAATTCACACTACAATACTGAAAACGAATGTATTACATCTCTTGAGAATTTTCATTTTCACAGTAGGACAACGGTTGAACTAAAAATGAATCTCCAGAGGTACAATTTCAGGAGAATATGGCAAGCGTTTACTCCCGTCCAAATTAAACCATAAGGGTGAAGACCACTTCTGTCTATAACACTGTTCTGGACACATCCTAGGAGGTTTTTACAACATTTTTTTAAATTCCTGGCACAATCCTTTAGGTTATTAAATCTATTTTTTTCTACCAGAAGGAGATGGCAGGAAAAATCTGTTTTGTTCTGTTGTTTTGTTTTGCTTTTGAGAGTTCCAGCTAGTCTCTGGCTAATTAAGTGGTAACTGTACCAAAAATTATATTGTCAGTACCCATTCTATAGAAAGTGCACTGTGAGTCTCAGTATGGGGACATGGGAAGAAGGCTTAAGAGAGACCCCTTTCCTAAAGAAGGGTACAAGAATTTTTGTTGAAGACTTAGCTGGGGTTCCCAGAAAAGAGAAGGGGGAGGAGAGGTAAAGAAGGAACAGATCAGAAGGAGTCATCTCCCAAATTAACATGAATAGAACAACTGATGGAGACAAAACCAAAGGTTCGGGCCCAGCTGTGGCCACCAGCCTGTCGGGGCACTAGGTGCTCTGGTAGGTCTGTGAACAACTGTGACTTCAGTTTGGCCTGGCGAGCTGAACAAGATGGCACATTTATGAGATATGTAAAAGATGGCACGAATTTTAGTAATATATCAACTGCTTCCAGGGAAGAATGGGAACCTGCTATAAGAGGATAGAAATTTATGGTCAATGCAATCTGGAAAGTATATAAATCAACCCAGCATCACAAAACCAATATACTCCCTGGGGGCTTGGAACTAATCCTCTACACCTGGACACAAAGGTCTAGCCTATTACAGGTTATCCCTGGTATGTGGCATTCTAGCACCTGGAAGCCTTCATACAGTTCATGCAGTTAACCGTAGGGGTCAGAAAGATTCTGAAATGTCTTCCAAATCAATGGACAGTGAGAGACAGAATAAAGCACCAGGAAAACACGGACTTGTTCTGTGTTTTAAATTCTCTACTTTGAGACTTGTCAGTGTTGAAGTAACATTTGACTGCCTGATGTGTTCCGAGCGCTGCCCTGGGCTCTGTAAGAGTTGAGCTTGTCTTTTTATCCCCACTGCCTAGCACAGTGTGTGGATACACTGGAGGCTCAATATTTAGACCCTCAACACCACTTAGAATGTGAAACATGTACTACATCTATACACTTATGCCTTTCCTTTTTAAACAATTCAGTGGTCTTAGTCTAGTCAGAGTTGTGCAACTATCACTTTTAGACTATTTTCATCATCCCCAAAAGTAACTGTATACCCATTAGGAGTCACTCCCCGTTTCTCCCCAGTGTTCCTCCACCCAGCAGTAGGCAATGACTTAACTAACCTGCTTTGTGTCTCTATGGACTTGCCTATTCTGGAAATTTTGTATAAATTCAAAAATAGCACATGTGGTCTCTTGTGACTGGCCTTTGGCTTAGTATAATGTTGAATAGATGAAATTTGAAACATTGGTTTTATTGGTTTTCATTGTTTGTTATGATTCATGCTGCTATGAATGTTCATATACAAGTTTTTGTGTGGATATATGTTTTCATTCCCTTTGGGTATATTTGGGGGTAGGAACAATTTGGGGAGTACAATTCCTGGGTCATGGTAACTGTGGGTTTGACATTTTCAGTAACAACCAGACTGCTTTCCAAAATGGCTGTAGCATTTCACAGTTTCATTGGCAGTGTCTGAGGGCTCCAATCTCTCCACATCCTCGCCAGCTCTTGTTATCTACCTTTTTGTTGATAGTTGTCATAGTGGGTGTGAAGTGGAATCTTGATGTGGTTTGGATTTGTATTTCTCTGATAGCTTATGATGTTGAGCATCTTTTCTTGGGCTTATTGACTATTTCTGTATCTTCTTCGGAGAAACATCTATTCCTATCCTTTGCTCAATTTTAAAGTTGGGTTCTTTTTTCTTCTCTTTTCTTTTCTATTATTTTTATTGTATTTTCTATTATTCTCCTTTTATGTTTTGTTTTTTCATTTTTTTGATGGTACTCATTGAGCACAGTAGTTTTAAATTTTGTGAAACTCTAATTTATCTATTTTTTTCATTTGTCACCCATCCTTTTGGTGTCATATTGGGGAACATTATGCCTAACATGAGATCATGGAGATTTACTCCTATATTTTCTTCTAAAAGTTTTACAGTTTTAGCTTTTACCTTTAGGTTAATGATCCATTTTGATAATAATGACACAATTTTTATGTGTGAAATGAGAAAGGGCCCAACAACATTTGTTTATATGTGGATACCCAGTTGTCCCTGTACCATTTGTTGAAAATACTATGCTGTCCTCCTTGGATTGCTGTGGCACACTTCTTGAACATCAATAGCTCATAAATATGCAAGTTCATTTTTGTACTCCTAACTATAACTATATTGGCTCGATACATCTGCCAATACCATTCGGTATTGATTATAATAGTTTGGTAGTAGGTTTCATAATCATTATGAGTCCTCCAATTCTTCTTTTTTCAAGATTGCTTTGGTTATATAGGGTCCTTTGAATTTCTATATGAATTTTAGGAAATTTCTTGCCAATTTCTGCAAATAAGACGGCTAGATTTTGATAGTGCATTAAATCTGTAGATAAATACAGGAATACTGCTATCTTAACAATATTAAATCCTCCAATCTATGAACATGGGATGTCCTTCTGTGTATTTAAACATTTAAATTTGTTAACAATGTAGTTAACAGTACATTTGTTTTTGCAGTTTTTGCAAAATTTGTAGTTTGCAGTAAACAAATTTTTCTGTTTTTTATTTAAATTTATTCTTAACTATTTCATTCTTTTTGATGCTATTGTAGCTTGAATTGTTTTCTTAATTTTATTTTTGGACGGTTAATTGCTAATACATAGGAATACCATTAAGTTTTGTGTATCGACCTTGTACTCTCTACCTTGATGAACTCATTTATAGTTCTAACAGTTTATTACTCATGTCTTTTAAAATTTTTACATAGAAGACTGTCATCTGAAAATAAGGATAGTTTTACTTCTTCCTTTCCAATATAGATATGTTCATTTCCTTTTCTTGCTTAATTGCTGGGGTTTGAAATCTTAGTACAATGTTGACTAGAAGTGATGAGGGTAAACATCCCTTGCCTTATTCTCAACTTTAGGAAAAAGGTGTGGCTTTACTAAGTATGATGCTAGCTGTGATTTTTGGAGACGTTATGAATTAGGTTAAAGAGGTTCCCTTCTATTGCTGGCTTAGCGAGAGTTTTTATCATGAATGAGTATTGGATTTTGTCAAAAAATTTTTTTTGCATTTTTTGAATTACCATGCTTATTTTTATCCTATTAATATGGTGTGTTATGTTAATTGATTTTCAAATGTTAAACCAATTTTGCATTCCTGAGATGAATTCCACTTCATCATAGTATATAATTTTTTTCATATGCTGCTGGATTCAGCAGCATATGAAAACATTTTGAAAGAATTTTTCACATTTATCCACAAGAAGTAGGATCTGTGGTTTGTCATGTCACTCTCTGTTTTTGATATGAACTAATGCTGGTATTATAAAGTGAGTTGGAAAATGTTCCTTCCTTCTCTATTTTTGAAAGAACTTGTGTAGGATTGGTATTATTTCTTTCTTAAATGTTTGACAATTCATCAGTGAAGTCACTTGGATCTGGGCTTTTCCTTGTGGGAAGATTTTAATTACTAATTCAACTCATTTTACTTGATAGAAATCTATTCATTAAAAAATTTTTGTTTTAGTCACTTATATTTTGTGTCATTCTAGGAATTTTTCCTTTTCATCAAAGTTGTCTAATATGTTAGCATAAAACTGTTCCTAGTAATCTTTTATAATTCTTGTAATTATTGTAGGGTCTGTAGTGATATATCCTCTATCATTCTTGATTTTTGTCAATTTGTGTCTCCTCTCTTTTTTCTGCTCAGTATAACTCAGGGGTTAGCAAACTATGGTGCATGGTCCAAATCTGGCCTGTAGCCTGTTTTTGTATTGCTCAGAAATTAAGAATGGATTTTCCATTTTTAAAGAGTTGTAAAACAACAAAGAATATGCAACAGAGACCATACATGGTCTGGAAACCTTACAATATTTACTGTCTAGCCCTTTACTGAAAAAAGTCTTCCAACTACAGGCTGGTCAATTATGTTGATCTTTTCAAAAAACTGACTTTTAGTATCATTGATTTTTTTCTATTCTTTTTCTACTCTCTATTTCATTGATCTCAGTTTTGCTATTTATTTTCGCCATTATACTTATTTTAAAATTGATTTTCTCTTTTTTTCTGTCTTCATGAGTTCAAAGCTCAGTGTATTGATTTTATTTATTTTTATTTATTTTTTTTTAACTTTATAGTTTATTTTCAGGTTTGTTTCCATATAACACCCAGTGCTCTTCCCCACAAGTGTCCTCCACCATGACCATCACCCCTCTTCCCCTTTCCCCCTCCCCCTTCCCCCCTCAGTTTGTTTTCAGTATTCAAGAGTCTCTCATGCTTTGTCTTCCTCCCTCTCCTTCTTTTCCCTCCTTCCTCTCCCCATGGTTCTCTGTTAGGTTTCTCCTCTTAGACCTCTGAGTGAAAACATATAGTATTTGTCCATTTCCACCTGACTTATTTCGCTTAGCATGACACCCTCGAGGTCCATCCACTTTGCTACGAATAGCCAGATTTCATTCTTTCTCATTGCCATGTAGTATTCCATTGTATAGATAAACCACATCTTCCTAATCCATTCATCAGTTAATGGACATTTAGGCTCTTTCCATGATTTGGCTGTTGTTGAAAGTGCCGCTACCAACATTGGGGTACATGTGCCCCTATGCATCAGCACTTCTGTATCCCTTGGGTAGATCCCAAGCAGTGCTATTGATGGGTCATATGGGAGTTTTATTGATAGTTTTTTGAGGAACCTCCACACTGTTTTCCAGAGCAGCTGTACCAGTTTACATTCCCACCAACAGTATAGGAGGGTGCCCGTTTCTCCACATCCTCACCAGCATCTGTAGACGCTTGAGTTGTTCATTTTAGCCACTCGGACTGGCGTGAGATGGTATCTCACTGTGGTTCTGATTTATATTTCCCTGATAATGAGTGATGCTGAGCATGGTTTCATGTGTTTGTTGGCCATCTGGATGTCCTCTTTGGAGAAGTGTCTCTTCAGGTCTTCTGCCCATTTC
>CM053576.1:50839698-50865345 GCA_028646485.1 Cryptoprocta ferox | reverse complement strand
TATCAATTTCTTTCTCTTTTTCTCGGCTTCCTCTTTTGCTATAACTGTGTCTTCTAATTCACTTATTCTCCTCTCTGCCTCTTCAATCCATGCAGTGGCTTCCTCCATTTTATTATGCACCTCATTTATAGCTTTTTTTTTAACTCGACACAGCTATATTGAAAGTCCTTAGTCTGTGTATCAATAGCCTCTTTGATGTTTTTTTCAAGTCCAGCAATTAATTTTATGACAATTGTTCTAAATAATTGTTCAGTTATGTTGTTTAAATCTGTTTTGAGCAGTTCTCTGTCTGTGACTTCTTTTTGGAGTTGCTTTAGAGGAGAGTTCTTTTGTTTCGTCATCTTGGCCAGCTTTCTGTCTCTTGTCAGTTTTAAAAGCTCGTTATGCACTGTGCACCTGTTAGTATTGCTCTATTGAAGGAGGCTCATTGACTGCTTAGGGCCTGTCGTTTCAGAAAGTGTTCTTTTAATGGTGTCTCTCGGTTTCTCTTGTTGTGCCTTTGATTATTTTACTTCACTGGTCAGTGATATTTGGGACTTTCCACCATGTGCACTTTGGCTTGTTTCTTGAAGTAGCCCTAAAAAGGAATACAGACTAACATACAGGGAACAAAAGCATGCAAACGCTCAGACAAATTAAGCAAACAAGCAAACCAAAAGGGGAAAGGAAGTAAAGAAACGGAAAGGAAAGAAAAGAGAGAAGAGAATAAGAAAATGAAGAAAAAGAACAAAAAAAATAAGGGGGGGACATAGCAAAAGACTGTGGACAGTCTAAAAGTGTATAACCAGCCAAGAGGAGAGATAAGAATAAGATAAGGGAAATATATCTGGATGGCAGGAGAAAAGAAGGAGAAGCAAAGAAAAAAGTGAAATGAAAAAAAAAAGGGAACTTTCCTGTGCGGATGGGCGTGGTTTGGCGTAGGTGGGTGTGTGTCGGGAGCTGCTTTCCGAGGCCCCGCCTTGGCGGTTGCGGAGAGAACAATGGCGGCGCTTCAAATTTTGCTGGAACGAAGCGCTGCAAGCTGCTCTTCTGAGTTCGATCTCCCTGTTCTGCGGGCGAGCCAAACTGTATTCTCCAAGCTCTGTCTCACTTCCAAATCCTGGTCCATGCAGTTCAACACTACCACTAGCGATGAGATGCGTTCCCGCTGGCAGCCGGCCTCCCAGCCAGGCCCGCCTCCGCTGCCGCCACCCTCGAGTGGCTTGTGCTGTAGGAGGGCCGCCGCCCGCCGCTGCTCCCGGTGCTGCTTGGAATGGATGCAGCTGCCGCTGCGCCCAAGGAAGAGTTCGCCAACCAGATGGGACAGATTTCTCTCCCCACGCCCAGCAGTTTTATATATATATGGGGAGACAGGTGAGCTTTTCCTCCCTTAGAGATGGTTCTATGTGCGTTTTCCATCTCTCTTTCTCTTCCCCTTGTCTCTCCGGGGCACATCGCACTCTCCCTGTGTTGGGTTGGGGCTCCCTCCCCCTCCATCTCCGGGGCCCGCCCGTCCTCCAATTTCCAGTTCACAGTCACTCACTCAGGCATCTTTGAGGTTGTCTTCTTTCTGGCGTCTGTTTCTTCTTTTCCCCCACTTGCAAATCAGCGTATTCTCCCTTCAGTCCTTCTCAGTCCAATCGATGCGGGCGAGCACAGACTACAGAGCTCCCTACTTCTCCGCCATCTTGCTGCTCTCCAGCTTATTGATTTTAGATACTACTTCTTTCTGAATATAAACATACAAATCTAAAGCTTCATTCAATAAAAGTTGATATGTTGTGTTTTCATTTTCATTCAATTCAGAAAATTTTCTAATATCCCTAATAATTTACTTCTGGCCCATGGATTACTTAAAAGTACATTGTTTACTTCCAGGTGTTTGGGGATTACGTTAAGGAGTTTCCCTTCTACTACTGGTTTGGTGAGAGCCTTTCTGTTATTGATTTCTATTTAATTTTCTATTAATTGGAGGACACACTTTGCATGATTTCAGTCCTTTTAAGTTCCTTGAGACCCCTTTATGGTTTAACATATAGTCTATCCTATGAAATGTTCCACATACATTTAAGAGGATTATGTATTTTTCTGTTCTTCAGTGGAACTATATACATGCTAGTTAGACCATTTTAGTTTATAGTCTTCTATACCCTTACTGATTTTTCTGCTTAACTATTGTATCAATTACTGAGAGAGAGGTAATGGAATTTCCAACCATAAATGTTGAATTGGTTTCTTATTTCAATTCATTTAGATTTTGTTTTATATAATTTCAGTTTCTGTTGTTACATGCATATATAATTGTCTTTATTTCTTCTTCATGTATTAACTTTTTTATCATTAGGAAAATGTTCCTCTTTGTCTCTAGTAATGTTACTTTTCTTAAGTTGAATTTTGTCTGATATTAAATAGCCTCTCCAATTCTCTATGGTTATTGTTTCCATGGTACACCTTTTCTATCTTTTTATTTCAATCTATTTGTGTGTGTAAATATAAAACATGTCTCTTGAAGACAGCATATAATCAAACCTTCCCTTTTCTATCCATTCTGATAATCCTTTGATCAGAGTATTTAGTCTACAAATTTAATGTTTTAATAATACAGCTGGATTTATAGTTACCATACTGTCATTTACTCTCTATATATCATTGTTAGTTTTGCTTCTCTTCTTAATAAATAAATACATAAAATTTTATGTTAAAATAATATTAGATTTATAGCAAAGTTGCAAAGATATTACAAAGCATCTTTTATCTCTTACAAATATTTGTAAGTGTACCATTTTAATTATTTTATTTTTACCTATATTTTTGGTTATTATTTATTTATTTATTTTTAGTGGTTGTTCTTGGAATTGCAATATGCATCTTTGATGTATCACAATCTCCTTTGGATTATTACTAATTAATTCTAGCAATATATTGCAACTTTGTTCCAGTATAAGTCCATTTCTTCTTCCCCCCTTTTTGCTGTTATTATAATATATATTGCATTTATGTATGCTATAAACTCAATAATACAATGTTACCATTATTGTTTTGAGAACCATACATTCATTACAGAAATTAAGAAATAATTCTTACATTTGCCCACATATTTACCATTTCTGGTGTTCTCTAGGCATTCCCATGGATCCATTTCCTTTCATCACGAAGGATTTTCTTTTGTAGTTCTTGTAGATCAGGTCTCAGATTTTGTTTATTTGGGAATGTCTTCATTTCACCTTCATTTTTGAAGAAGAATTGCGCTCCATATAGAATTCTTGGCTGGCAGATGGCACTTTGGACACACAGTTCAAGGCTTTTGGACTGAACTGTTTCTATTGAGCAGACATTAATCTTTTCAATGGTCTGCCACATGTGAATTATTTTCCTGTGCTTCTTTCAAAATTGCTCATTTTCTCTTGCTTACAACTGAACAACTGAGTCTAGGTGGTAATTTCTTTGTGCCTTTCCTCTCTGAGGGTATTTTTAGCCTCTTGAATCTCTAGATTAATGTGTTTTTGTTTTTGTTCTTTTTAAAATTTTTATTTATTTCTGAGAGACAGAGAGAGATGGAGCATGAGCAGGGCAGGGGCAGAGAGAGAGGGAGACACAGAATATGAAGCATGCTCCAGGTTCCAGGCTGTCATCACAGAGCCTGATGCAAGGCTCGAACCTACAAACCATGACATCATGACCTGAGCCGAAGTCAGATGCTGAAATAACTGAGCCACCCAGGTGCCCCTCCTTTTTTTTTTTTTTTTTTTTTTGAGACAGAGGGAGAGAGAGAAAGCACACAACTTGGGGAGAGGTACAGAGGGAGAGAGAGAGAATCCCAAGCAGACTTCATGTTCAGCACAGAACCCAATGCAGGGCTTGATCCCATGACCTGAGCTTGATCCATGACCTGATCATGACTTGAGCCAAAATTAAGAGTTGGATGCTCAACCAACTGAGCTACCCAGAGACCCCTCCAAATTAATATTTTTTAATTAATTTAATTTGTGAAGATCTTGGCAATTATTTTTTCCAAATTTTTTTTCTTTCTCTTCTAGTATGCTTGCGTTTGACTTATAGATTGTTGGGGTTCATTTTTATTCAATCTTTTTTCTTTCTTTTCTTCACATTGGATAGTTTCCATTGATCAGTCACTAAATTCACTCACCTTTCTGCCATCTGAAATCTGCTATTGAGACCATCTAGTGATTTTTTTCATTTTGTTTTTCTCAACTTCAGAACTAACTTTTAATTCTTTTTTTTATTTCTATTTCACTACTGTGATTCTCTATTGAGTCATTGTTGTATTTTACTTTAAATTCTTTAAACATATTTGTAATAGGTGCTTTGAAATCTTTGTCTGCTAAATGCAAAATCTGGGCCCTTTTGGAGTCACTTCATATTGCCCTTTTGTCTGAGTATGAGTCATACTTTCCTATTTTCTTTCCGGTCTAGTAAAGTTTCAAACTAACACCAACATTTTAGGGTAATATAGTGTAGCAAGGCTTATATTCTCTGTCAGGGGACCTGTGTGTGTGTTGGAGAATGCACTATAAGAAGTAGCTGTATCTCGGGTTTCCCTGGACTTTCACCTTTTGTTAGGTCCTTGGGTCTTCCCCAAGGTGAATAGTTTTCTAGTCACCCAGAGATATGTAAAGGGCTTATCTTAGCCCTTTTATGGCTCTCTCATTTCTAGAATTATCTTGTTAGATTTCTAGTTGGCCCATTGCTTGATCTAACAGCATCCTCAATCTCAGGCTATTGAAGCTCCAGATTTTTCTTTGTTAAAGAAACCAGACCTGGACAGTAGTCAAAGTGGTACAAATAGATTTTATTAAGGAACTATTGCTATAGGGGAAATGAAATCTCAGTAAAAAACTGGATTCATTTTCGAATATAGCAAGGACCAATGGAGATTTTTAACAAAGGAGCAGGTGATGGGGATCAGTGAATGGAAAATTACTGAGGAGATATCAGTGGTAGGAAGAGTTCTCGCTAAACTGACCTAATGGAATTCTTCCTGAAGGCAGGCCAGAGTGATCACCCATCACCTGGCAGATGGTAGGGGATAGGGAATTTGATCAGATATTGAGAGTAAGGGAGTCTCATGAAATTGAGTTAGCAGGACTTTTGCTAAAATTGGGCTATGCAGGCTTGAGGACAAGACTCAATGGTGAAGCTTAGTTGAGAAAAGACCTTAGAAGAGCCTGACTAATGTTGGTCAAGGACAGCCTTTTTCAGCTTCTCCACTACCAATTAAGTTCACCACTGTTTTGCCAACAAAATCATAGGGGATTTTTACCCCAGCCCCTTGCCCCCAAGGGTGTAGAGTCTGATCCCAAAGCTGCTATTTTTTCAGCCAGTCACACACCGATCAATCTGCCATCTTTGCCAACCGAGCTGTGGATGACAGAGTATAGAAACTTCCTCAGTTAACAAAGCCACAGACTTTTACTCAAAACTCTAGCACTTTTTTCAAGAATATTTCTAAATTTTTTGTCTGACTTTGTTTGAATTTCAGTATCCTGAGATTGTTATTTGGGACAATTCTGTCTAGTTTTATATGCATTTTTCCAGAGAGGAATTGCCAACAGCTTCATGCCACCATAACTGGAAGTTCCTCATAGGCTCAAAGGGTCTCTTACATATCAAAGTGCTTTGTGAATAACCAGGTGGACAATGCAGAAATCAGTGATTTCAAACCTCTTTGGCAGCAGAACTTCCTCTTTTGTTTCAGGGGCACTCTGAAATATATATGTTTAAAATTTTTTTAATGTTTATTTATTTTTGAGAGAGAGACAGAGACAGAGAGAGAGACAGAGAGACAGAGAGACAGAGTGTGAGTCGGGGAGGTGCGGAGAGAGGGAGACACAACATCTGAAACAGGCTCCAGTCTCTGAGCTGTCAGCACAGAGCCCGATATTGAACTCAAAACACCCCGTGTATACTGTTTTTTAAAGTGTAATGTGCAGGGGCACCTGGGTGCTCAATCAGTTAAGCATCCGACTTGGGCTCCGGTCATGATCTCACGTTTTGTGAGTTTGAGCCCCATGTCTGGCTCTGTGCTGACAGCTCAGAGCTTGGAGCCTGCTTCAGATTCCATGTCTCTGTCTCTCCCTGCCCCTCCCCCACTCATACTTTGTCTCTGTCTCTCTGTCTCTTTCAAAACTAAATAAACATAAAAAAAAATTTAAAGTATAATATGCATCCAAAACCAGACAAAGACCCCACTGAAAAGGAAAACTATAGACCAATTCCCTGGTGAACATGCATGGAAAATCCTCAACAAGATATTAGCCAACCAGATCCAACAATATATTAAAAAATTATTCACCATGACCAAGTGGGATTTATACCTGGGATGCAGGGCTGGTTCAATATCCACAAAACAATCAATGTGATTCATCACATTAATATAAGAAAGGGAAAGAACCACATGATCCTCTCAATAGATGCAGCGAAAGGATTTAACAAAATATAGCATTCTTTCTTGATAAAAACCTTCAAGAAAGTAGGGATAGAAGGATCATAACTCAAGATCATAAAAGGTGTATATGAAAGACCCAATGCTAATATCATCCTCAATGGGGAAAAACTGAGAGGTTTCCCCCTAAGGTCAGGAACACAACAAGGATGTCCATTCTTGCCACTGTTATTCAACATAGTATTGGAAGTCTTAGTCTCAGCAATCAGACAACACAAAAAAATAAAAGGCATCCAAATCAGCCAGAGGAGGTCAAACTTTCACTCTTCACAGATGACATGACACTCTATATGGAAAACCCAAAAGATTCCACCGAAACACTGCTAGAACTGATCCGTGAATTCAACAAAGTTGCAGGATATAAAATAAATGCACAGAAATCGGTTGCATTCCTATACACCAACAATGAAGCAACAGAAAGAGAAATCAAGGAATCGATCCCATTTACAATTACACCAAAATCCATAAAATACCTAGGAATAAATCTAACCAAAGATGTGAAAAATCTATACACTGAAAACTATATAAAATTTATGAAAGAAATGGAGAAAGACACAAAAAATGGAAAAATATTTCATGCTCCTGGATAGGAAGAACAAATATTGTTAAAATGTCAATACTATCCAAAGCAGTCTACATATTCAATGCAATACCTATCAAACTAACACCAGCATTCTTCACAGAGCTAGAACAAACAATCCTAAAATTTGTATGGAACCAGAAAAGACCCCAAATAGCCAAAGCAATCTTGAAAAAGAAAACCAAAGCAGGAGGCATCACAATCCCAGTCTTCAAGCTGTATTACAAAGCTGTAATCATCAAGAGAGTATGGTACTGGTGCAAAAACAGTCAGATCAATGGAACAGAATAGAGAACCCAGAAGTGGACCCACAAACATATGGTCAACTAATCTTTGACAAAGCAGGAAAGAATATCCAATGGAATAAAGAGTCTCTTCAGCATGTGGTGCTGGGAAAACTGGACAGCAACATGCAAAAAAATGAACCTGGACTTCTTTCTTACACCATACACAAAAATAAACTCAACATGGATGAAAGACCTAAATGTAAGACAGGAAGCCATCAAACTCCTCGAGGAGAAAGCAGGCAAAAACCTCTTTGACCTTGGCTGCAGCAATTTCTTACTCAACACGTCTCCGGAGGCAAGGGAAATGAAAGCAAAAACGAACTATTGGGACCTCATCAAAATAAAAACTTCTGGGGGCTCCTGGGTGGTTCAGTTGGTTGAATGTCCGACTTCAGCTCAGGTCATGATCTCACGGTTCGTGGGTTCGAGCCCCGCCTCGGGCTCTGTGCTGACAGCTCAGAGCCTGGAGCCTACTTCCGATTCTGTGTGTCCCTCTCTCTCTGCCCCTCCCTGCTTATGATCTGTCTCTCTCTGTCTTTCAAAAATAAATAAATGTTAAAACAATTTAAAAAAAACACAAAATAAAAACTTCTGCACAGTGAAGGAAACAATCAGCAAAACTAAAAGTCAACTGATGGAATGGGAGAAGATATATGCAAACAATATATCAGATAAAGGGTTGGTATCCAAAATCTATAAAGAACTTATCAAACTCAACACCCAAAAAACAAATAATCCAGTGAAGAAATGGGCAAAAGACACTTCTCCAAAGAAGACATCCAGATGGCCAACCAACACATGAAAAAATGCTCAACATCACTCATCATCAGGGAAATACAAATCAATACCACAATGAGATATCACCTGACACCTGTCAGAATGGCTAACATTAACAATTCAGACAACAACAGATGTTGGCAGGATGTGGAGAAAGGATCTCTTTTGCACTGCTGGTGAGGATGAGAACTGGTGCAGCCACTCTGGAAAACAGCATGGACGTTCTTCAAAAAATTAAAAATAGGACTGCCCTACAACCCAGCAATTGGACTACTAGGTATTTATCCAAGGGATACAGGTGTGCTGTTTCAAAGGGGCACATGAACCCCAATGTTTATAGCAGCACTATCAACAATAGCCAAAGTATGGAAGGAACCGAAATGTCCACCAATTGATGAATAGATAAAGAAGATGTGGTATATATATATGTGTGTGTGTGTGTGTGTGTGTGTGTGTATGTATATATATATACATACACACACACACAATGGAGTATTACTCAGCAATCAAAAAGAATGAAATCTTGCCATTTGCAACTATGAGGATGGAACTAGAGGATATTATACTAAGTGAAATTAGTCAGAGAAGGACAAGTATCATATGACTTCACACATATGAGGACTTTAAGATACAAAACAGATGAACATAAGGGAAGGGAAGCAAAAATATAAAAACAGGGAGGGGGACAAAACATAAGAGACTCTTAGATATGGAGAACAACAGAGGGCTACTGGAGGGGTTGTGGGAGGGGGAATGGGCTAAATGGGTAAGGGGCATTAAGGAATCTACTCCCGAAATCATCGTTGCACTATATACTAACTTGGATGTGAATTTAAAAAATTAATTAAATTTTAAAAAGTATATAAAACTCGATGTGCCTGGGTGGCTCAGTCAGTTGAGCTTCAAACTTAATCTCAGGTCATGATCTCACAGTTCCTGAGTTTGAGGCTGGCGGTGGGCTCTGTGCTGACTGACAGCTCAGGGCCTGGAGCCCGTTTCAGATTCTGTGTCTTTCTCTCTCTCTGCCCCTTCCCCAGTTGCACTCTCTCTCAAAAATAAACATTTAAAAAATGTTTTTAAAAAAGTGCAATATGCAGAGGACTTATCTGCAGAGACTGTTAAAACACAGAATCCTGGTCTCCTGTCTAAGAGATTCTGATTTTGTAGATCTGGGATGTGCATGTAAGGTTGTCAGAAGACACACACCTTGACCTTGGTTCTGTAGATTGCTCCATTCTCAAGGTCCCAGATTCTCTTCACAGGTTTTAAAGAGACTGATATGGAAGAGATGGTGCTATATATTCACCACATCTGTCTTCATATCCTTTCTTGATGGAAACACATAAAACTGTATCCCCAGCTCCTTCTAGTTGGGAGGGGCCATGTGTCTAGATCTGGTCAAAGGTTCATGCACAAAAGTGATGAGTAGATGGCTTCCCAGCCATGGCAGTGAAAAGTCTGCATGCTATTCTTCATCTCCTACCTCTCCTTTGGTGGTGAGGGTGGGCTTTGGTGAAGATTGTGGAGCTACAACTTTAACAGTCTTGATATCTAAATCTCACAGACAACAGGTGTCCTTAGACAATAAAGGGCTTTGAGTGAGCAAGTAATAGCTTTCAAGTGCTAAGCCACTGAGATTTGGAGTTGTTTGTTACCACATCATGACACTAGCCTGGTCTGACTTAGGGTTATAGGAAGGGTGAGAGTGAAATTACCTACTGAAACAGCTCAAAGGATTGAGGGGGGGAAATTGCCATTAACAGGAAACAGAGACTCTCAAAAATGAATGAGTGGCAAACCCCAGTGTCATTTGATCAGGCTCCTTCCACATGAGGTAATATTCACAATCCACGTGCCTTTCCTGCTGTTGTTAAGGTCTGAACTTTTAGTGGAAAACAATGTCTTAGACCTAATGTAAAGGACAGATATAATAAAATGTCAATTAACTAGAGCTTGTCTATCCTGAAACTTCACTAGTAAAAATACTTTCAACAATCAGGGTGAAAACAAGAGTCTTTCTATTTTAATCTTCAGTTAACCAGCATATTTTGTTAACTAGAATCCACAGCCTAAACCCTGAATCTTCTCAGTATTTGGGTTATATATACAATGATTTTAACACTATGCAACACTAAGGAGGAATAAAATCGATGGTGCACTCATAAGAGAAAAAGAATAAACAAAATTAGTAAAATTGCTTTCAGCAGGAAAATATTTAAAGCTCTATATACCTAGGAAAAACACCAGCTGAATTAAATATAGCTGGATAGATTTTATCTTTTAACACTTAAGGATTCATGGCTTTCTCACGTGTGCTCCTCACCACCTGTCTCCCACCACCCCGATTCAACACTAGCCTGTTCTTTACCTACCCTCACCTCCATTCCCCTCCATCAGAAAAGAAACCATGGTAGCATGTGTGTCCTATCACTGAATTAATCATTGGAAATCATGTTGATTTTAGGTTGGAGGAAATTAAAAGCCAGCTTGCAGCTCATAGAAAATATTGTGAACCCATTTCCTGAGGATAACAGATACACTGGGAAAGTGAAATTGTCAACCTTTCCTGCTTTGCCTTTATTAACTTTGACATTTGTATGAAAATTGAATCCTGGTTTCCTGGGGGCTCATCTGCTCCTGCAGCTTCCTCCTTACCTGAAGGCTTAATCCTCTGTTGATGACATGATAATCAGGTCTCCAGCAAGCAATTATGATGTCACAAAGAGGCAATTATCACTTCAGGTGAGAAAATAAACAGCCCACACAGATGATCACTTGAAATCTTCTTGATTATCTTAATGCAATTTTTCCTTGTAAAAACTTAACTTCATAGGAGAAAATGACTATACACCCAGAAAAAGAACCCACAAGGCAATGGTGTTTGCATTCTAGGTCCTGAACCAAACGTTAGTCCAGGTTCCCTAAATCCTTGCTTACTGGTTCTCAGAGTATCTTCTCCCTTCTGATGTCTACTATGCAGTTTACTGAACCCCCACAGAGATCCATCTATTGGACCGAAATTCTCCTCCTCTTTCAAAGCCAAATTGAACAAAAGTTGGAATAATGTCATAGAATAATACCATTAGTTAGGAAAAATTTCATTGTACGAAAATTAGACAATGTATATAAACAAAAAGAAGGCAATACAAATTACGCAGAATCTTACCATCCAGAAAAAAACACACTATTTTGATTCATCTTTTTTTCTTCAGTGTGTTGTTGTGTGTGTATTGGTGTGTGTGTGTGTGTGTGTGCGTGTGCGTGTGGTTTGTTTTATAATAATTAAATCAGAAAGTTGCTATCAGCTCTTTCATTTGACTATATTATCATGAATGCCTTTGTATTGCAGTATGTGTATATATATATATATATATATATATATATATTTTAAATGAGCAGCAGGCAACAGTTTATTAAAGTATAAGATCAGAAAGTAAAAATAGTATGAAAGCTTTATTTACAGAGAGGAGGCATTTGAAAGTGATTGCCCTGCAGTATTATATTTTAAGTAAAGGAAACCAATAGTCTTAGTATAAGAAGCAATCTAGACAGGCCATTTTTCAATGTGACTAAAGAGATGATGTTTGATTCTGGCCAATCAGAGTGTTAAATTCACTTGGCAATCACTTGGTTGATGACTGGGCAATCAGGTGGACAGGAGTGTCCAACAGTGGTGACTCATCAAGTGGGACAGATTGAAGTTAAAAAGGCCATTTAGGCCAAGGCCATCTGCAAAGTATTTGTGGCTTAGGCCATTGAGTTCCCAACAGTATGCTGTATTCACCAAATTGCCATGAGCCACTGTCCTCCTTAAGTGTTCTCTTTTCCAATACACAATAACACAATTTTATTCAACCTAAAAAGGCTTCCATACATGATGACTTCCTTTTAGAATGCAAACATCTTAAAGGAGGGAATCTCCTCTACAAAACTATCTATAGATACTCAAGAGCTAGTGCTAAAAACTAGAGATTTTGCCTACAAGAAATTACCCCCAAGACTCTTTCAGATCATCTTACTATCCTGAAGCTGCCTGACCCAGTAGGACTCTGAGATAGGAACAGTCAGTACTACCATGGTCAGGATGACCTGGAATGGCATGGGGAGGAAAGAGGAGGCCACTCAGGCATGGTTTCCAAGAGAGCTAAGGGTAGAGAATTGGCATGAAAAGCTGAAGGAGGAGAGGCACTGGAATGGTTGCAGGAGGTGGAAGAACTATAGAAGAAAGGAAGTTTATAAAATTCCTGCTGTGCAAAATAAATTGAATCCCTTTTGATATTTTTTGAAGGAAATGAGGAAAACCTGAAACTAGTTTTAATACGGTTCAATATAATATACTGGACTGAAAGCATTTCTTTGAATATAATGCTGAGATGAGACTGGGCCACGTGGAGCCCTGGTGTCTATATAGGTTTCTTGAATGGAGAACATAGCAATGCTTGTGATGGACATAACAGCTTGAATACAGCATATTTCAATTTTCTGGTTATTATTTGCTCACAATTCCATTACCTCTACTGGCCCCTGACCTAGGAAAAATTCTTTTTGCTATTAATGAACCTCTTCCACAAGTATGGGTTTTAATTAGGATAGTCCAGGTGGTTATATCCTGAAATATAGTGATGTCCCCAAACATAGTGATATAGTGTCTTAACCAAGATTAAAGTTTATTTCTCTTTCACATATTTGTCAGGAGGAAGTTGTATCAGAGCTGGCTGGGTGGCTCTGTCATCTTCAAAGTACAGCTCTTATCTCTGGATCCATGGTGGCTTCTTCAGCTCTTGCCATCACATGCACAGCAGTAAGGAGAAAAGAGGAATGGAAGAGAATACAGTACTTCTCTTATTCTAAAGGCACATCCCTTCTGTTTACCTCCTCTTTTCCAGAACTTGGTTGCATGGCCACACTCAGATGCAAGGCAGGCTGGGAAATGTCACCTTAAGCTGTGTGACCAAGTGGCCAGCTAGAACTTGATTGCTCTGGAAGAAGGGGTAGATAGCAGAGAGGTGACTATGCATCTTCCAGAGTTCATATCTTTTTTTTAATATTAAAAAGTTTATTAAAACATTTTTAATGTTTATTTACTTTTGAGAGAGAGAGAGACATAGCATGAGTGGGGCAGGGGCAGAGAGAGGGAGACACACAACCTGAAGCAGGCTCCAGGCTCCGAGCTGTCAGCACAGAGCCTGACATGGGTCTCAAACTCAAAAACCATGAGATCATGACCTGAGCTGAAGTCAGACACTTAACCGACCAAGCCACCAAGGCACCCTTTCCAGAGTCCATTTCAAGTTCAATTTTTTCACAATGCCCTCCCCAATTATTTCCTCATTGATCTCTCCCTGCTCTGAGTTCTTGTTCATTCCACCCCCGACCCCCACCCCCAGCATAAGTTCCTTCACTCTGGGTAACTCTCCTCTATTTCACATAGAAGGGTTTCATCCCTTAATCTCTGTCTTGTCAACTCTACCATAATTTTCATTAAAGGCTCCAAATGTAATTTATTGAATAATTGTCTCTTTTGGCTACCCCTCAGTACTTCTCACAGCACTTTGCACCAATGGCACTCGAAAGATACTTTTTGACTCAGATATTGAGGATATTAACAGAACCTCTACCAGAGTGTGAAGAGTTTTAAGGAAACTGAGTCAAATTACATATATAAGTTTACATAAGTGTGTTTTCTTCCCTGAGGTGACGGCTTTTTGGATCTGTGAAGACAACCTCTTTGGTTTTAGGGCATTCACTCTATAGCTCTGACTGTAATCGTTTTAGCACTGGGAATTATTTCTGGTGGCCAAACATTAAAAGACTAATCCAATTATGTTTCCAGATGTGACGATATGTACCTGCCCGTATCACATTTGCCTTAGGTATTAGCCATCGATTTTTTTCAAATGAATTAACTCAGGCAGATATTTCTAACCTCAAGTTTTGTATTGTGGAGCCACAAGGGAATTATTTTTACATTCCTTTTATTCTTTAAAAGCAGAAGAAATATTTCACTTTGATTTTTCAAATCTCCGATGAAAGCCTGTTCTATATTTTGGAGGAATTTCTGAAGAAAATATGTTATCTCTTTCTCTATAATCCATGTGGGGTCATAGTGGTTTTGAATTTGAGAATAATTATCCCCAAAAAAGGACCATTGGAGGTGAAATTTCTCCTGTATGCCAGGTCCAGTGTGCCAGCCAAGGCCTTATCATAAGCAGACATGGTGGCGCAAAATCGACCTTGGAACCCACAACAACAGTTCAGTAATTTTAGTTACATCTTTATTAGTAGGGGAAGCTTGGGAAAATAACTTAATCTCAATAAGCCTCAGTTTCCTCCCCTGTAAAATTTTGATGGCACTGTCTACCTTATTTCATGGGTTAAATAAGGTAAAGTATGTGCAACCGTGTTGCCTGTTGGTTAAGCATCCCGCTTCAGCTCAGGTCATGAGCTTTTGGTTCGTGGATTCGAGCCCCATGTCGGGCTCTGTGCTGACAGCTCAGAGCCTGGATTCTGCTTCAGATTCTGTGTCTCCTTCTCTCTCTGCCCCTCCCCTGCTCGCATTCTCTCTCTCTCTCTCTCAAAAATAAATAAACATTAAAAAAATTTTAAAAAGTATGTGTAACCTAACATAAACATAAAATGGTCATGAATTTTCCAATCACTACCCCTGAATTACATGATATGGAATC
The DNA here is from genome assembly GCA_028646485.1 of Cryptoprocta ferox. Taxonomy (NCBI): domain Eukaryota; kingdom Metazoa; phylum Chordata; class Mammalia; order Carnivora; family Eupleridae; genus Cryptoprocta; species Cryptoprocta ferox. The sequence goes on along the minus strand of CM053576.1, from coordinate 50,850,573 downwards.
TCTTTCTGCAACTAGGTCATACTCCAATTAATGACACCTTAAGAAGATTCTATCATTTGAGGCTCACTTGCCATTATAAAAATTTAGTTCAGTTTCAAGGTAACAGTTCAATCTTATATCTGATTTGAAACATTCTTCCTCTGGCACAAGCATGACCTGTGTCTCCAGGACTCAGCACAGGGTGGGGATTGGGCTTTGTTCTTTCACTTCCTGGACAGGGGAGGGGAGGAGGCACCTTGGCATGGCTCTGACATGGTCTGGAGCTGTTTGCTGCTCCATATGGATGGTGTGTGCTTTCCTTGGAGGTGGTCCTCAGCTTCACCTGGTGCCCCCAGGACTCCCACAGGACTCCCTTGGCCACCTGCCCTGGCTCACCCCCAACTCCCACTTATTGTTGGATGTCCCATCCTTGGCCACACCTGTGAACTCACTTTACATCTCCTTCCCTTTGCAGTTAGTTTGTCCTGTATAATCTGGGAGAGGAGAAATCTTTCCTACTATAACTTAAAATCCAGAAACGTATATTTGATGATAAAATTTTGTTTTTTAAAAAAGAAACATCTTTCCATGACCAGGAACACTGAATGACAAATGGAGGAAATATTTACAACCTCAGACAAAGGATTGTCTCTAATTTATACAGGGGCTTCTAAACATGGAGGAGGGGGCTTCTAAACATGGAGAAGAAAAGACCTCTAGGTTTTTTGAACTCTATAGAAAAGTAGGTCAGAGAAGGGAAACACAAATAAAGCCTACAGAGTTGCTGAGCCTCACTTACCATAGTAACCAGATCCCAAGGCTGAGGACTATACTCTGAGACCAGGGCTGTGGAGAAACACACTCACATGTGTGGCTTATGGAGATGAAATCTGACTTTAGCAATATCTAATAAAATTCCCTATACGTTTGCCTTTTGACTTGGAAACGCTACTTCCAGGGACCTATTCCAAAAATACATGGGCAACAACACACAAAAACACATATGCACAGTAGTTTCACAGAAACATTCTCTGTGGCAGACTCATCTAGGGACTGTGGAGTACCATACAGCTTTCAGAAGGACAAGGAAGACCCCGAGATACTGCCATGCTGTGATTTCCAGGATATAGCTATATTTAAATGTTTATTTCTTTATTTTAAGAGAGAGAGGGAGAGAGAGAGTGAGAGAGAGAGAGAGAGAGCCAGCAGGGAAGGGGCAGAGAGAGAGGGAGAAGAGAGAATCCCAAGCAGGTTCCACGTTGTGAGCACAGAGCCTAATTTAGGGCTCAATCCAGCAAACCCCGAGATCATGATCTAAGTGGAAATCATCTATCAGACTCTCAGCCAACTGAGTCACTCAGGTGCCCCAGGACATATTATTAAATGAACAAAGCAAGTAGAGGAAAACAAAGATAATGCTACCATTTAGCTAAGAAAGGGGGAGGGTATAAATATATTTTGATAACATGGAAGGATAGATCATATAATGCATACACTGACTTGCCTTTAGCAGGACAGAGAGAAAAAAAGAAGAAAAGGAGAGCACAAAGAAACTTGACTGGTCTCAAAATATTTATATTTGAAGAAAGAGATACAAATTAAAAAATCAAAGAAGTAAAAACTCAGTGATACTACTTTTGCATGTTTTCTTTGAAAAAGGAGAGGAAAAACTCATTTCCCAGGTCCTTCTGAAATCTGACTTTAACAAGGACACAGTAATTTATTACAGAGACAGCCACCATTTATTTAATAAGCCAAGCTTTGTTTCAGAAGGATCTCATATGATGGGAGAACATTCAACATGGAGTCAGAAATCCTAGGTTCTGGGCCAGCTTCCAGATTCCAGGAGGCAGAACCATGTGATATTGCTGATGTTGGAGCCTTTGATCTGCCAACACGACCGTGGATATGGCCCGACCACATAGTTATTACTCTTGTGACCCTGGCTGAGCAGTGACCTCTGTCACTTCTCCCGAAAAACCCTCAGGAGTCCTGCCCGGCTCAAGGATGGTTGTAAGATCAAAGACAGCCTGGCAGCAGGAGTTTGGTTAGCTATTGTTATGGCCCACAAGGGAGGCTTCGGGGGTGCAATGAGAAGGTGTGAGTGCGGATCCTTTTATAGCTCTGTGCAGACAATTCCCAAAATAAGGCTGAGCTCCATTCCCCAACAGTGCCAGGGCTGCAGGCATGTTCTAAAATAGACCAGTTGTGCAGACAGACATCTTCGCAGCACTAATATGCAATTAAAGGACATTCGTATGCAATGAAATTCTCATTTTTTATTCAGTGCTGTTCAAGGAGGGTCCTTTGAGTTGTATTGTCAATTATAATCATTTTCTCCTCTTTAGAATGGTCGTGCACTTCTCAAGATTGGGAACTGCCGGCTGGACGATTTAGAGCCTTCCTGGCAGACCACAACTTCAACAGAAGTTGCTCTGGGCCTCCACATGGATGGGAAATTGCCTTCTTGGACCCATGCCAGGCCCTCTGGGGAAATGGGAACAGCCCTCCTCAAGTGTAGGTTTGACTTTTCAGTGAGCCAGGGGACCCGAAAGAAGCAAAGAGAAAGTCAGTGGCCTCACTTCACTTCCAAGTGAGGCCATGTTGTTTGTACTCGACTCGGTAAATTAGGAGCTACTGGTGAGATGCTTTTTGGAAGTGAGTGAGCCGTTTCAATTGGGCCATTTAGGAGCCTGAATTACAGCTGACTGGAAATTAAAGCTTGTAAGCGCTGCCTGGAACCACAGGGAGCGGGGCGGGGGCCTACTGGCCGCCTAGCACAGCTCCCAAATGTTTACAGTACTTGATAACGCTTGCTAGCATCAAGACAAGGGCAATAAAATGTGAATTAGATGGAGATGAATGTGCCACACAGGCAGGAAGAAATCCTCAAGCAGATGTGTGTGGAAATTAATGGTGTGGTGATAACAAATCTTGATGCCCTGCACAGCAACCATTCTGAGAAAAGGGCCCCTGACGACTGTTTGCTTTACTGATGGGGGGAGCCTCCTGGGGATGGCAGGGAAAAGTGGAGTAAAAACTTTTGGATTCGGTGCATGTGGTGCATATTAAGGAGCTCCTCCAGCTTGATGCAGGGATACAATTTAATTGGTGCTGCCAACAGCTTTCCTATAGAAGGTTCAATATTCATTGAAAAAAGTGTATATTTTCTACTCCTCCTTCTGCTTCTGCTTCTTTTCTATCTGGCTTCTTCCCTCATTTGCTCCTTCCTCAAGAAAAGAAGCAGGGTAACTTAAGTGGAGGAGGAGTAATCGCATTCAACCCTAAGGACGTGTTGCAGAAGGACACATTTCTCAAAGTCAGCTCCCAACCCTTACTCTGGGTCTGGACATTCAGAGCAATGTCTTAAAGGGCATTTTGCAGGCTTCACAACATAAGAGCATCCAGACCCTAAGCCTGGGTACTCTGGAAGACTTGTGATTGACTTTTAAAAAGCCTTATTTAAAATATTGTTAAAATCTTAACACTACCCAAAGCAATCTGCCCATTCAATGCAATCCCAATCAAAATTGCACCAGCATTCTTCTCAAAGCTAGAAAAAACAATCCTAAAATTTGTATGGAACCAGAAAAGACCCCAAATAGCCAAAGTAGTGAAGTGAAGTGAGGCCACTGACTTTCTCTTTGCTTCTTTCGGGTCCCCTGGCTTCTTTGAAGAAGAAAACCAAAATGGGAGACATCATAATCTCAGACTTTAGCCTCTACTACAAAGCTGTCATCATCAAGACAGTATGGTATTGGCTCAAAAACAGACACATAGACCAATGGAATAGAATAGAGAACTCAGAATTGGACCCACAAATGTATGGCCAATTAATATTGGACAAAGCAGGAAAGAGTATGGAATGGAAAAAAAGCCTCTTTAACAGATGGTGCTAGAACTGGACAGCAACATGCAGAAGAATGAAACTAGACCACTTTCTTACACTATACACAAAAATAAACTCAAAATGGATGAAAGACCTAAATGTGAGACAGGAAAACAGCAAAACCCTAGAGGAGAAAGCAGGCAACAACCTCCTTGACCTCAGCCGCAGCAATTTCTTATTTGACACATCTCCAAACGCAAGGGAATCAAAAGCAAAAATGAACTGTTGGGACCTCATCAAGATAAAAAGCTTCTGCACTTCCAAGGAAACAATCAAGAAAACTAACAGGCAACTGATGGAATGGGAAAAGATAGTTGCAAATGACATATAGGATAAAGGACTAGTCCAAAATCTATAAGGAACTCACCAAAATCCACACCCGAAAAACAAATAATCCAGTGAAGAGATAGGCAGAAGACATGAACAGACACTTCTTCACAGAGGACATCCAGATGGCCAACAGACACATGAATCGTACTCCACGTCACTCATCGTTAGGGAAATACAAATCAAAACCACACTGAGATACCACCTCACGCCAGTCAGAATGGCTAAAATGAACAAATCAGGAGACTATAGATGCAGGTGAGGATGTAGAGAAACGGGCATCCTCTTGCACTGTTATTGGGAATGCAAACTGGTGCAACCAGTCTGGAAAACAGTGTGGAGGTTCCTCAAAAAATTAAAAATAGAACTACCCTATGACCTAGCAATAGCACTGCTAGGAATTTACCCAAGGGATACAGAAGTGCTGATGCATAGGGGCACATGTACCCCAATGTTGATAGCAGCACTTTCAACAATAGCCAAATCATGGAAAGAGCCTAAATGTCCATCAACTGACAAATGGATCAAGAAGATGTGGTTTATATATGCAATGGAATGCTACATGGTAATGAGAAAGAATGAAATCTGGCCATTTGTAGCAACGTGGATGGAACTCGAGGGTATTATGCTAAGTGAAATAAGTCAGGCAGAGAAAGATGGATACCATAGGTTTTCACTCATATGTGGATCAGGAAAAACTTAACAGAAGACCATGGGGGAGAGGAAGAAGAAAAAATAATTATGGAGAGGGAGGGAGGCAAACCATAAGAGACTCTTAAATATTGAGAACAAACAGAGGGTTGAGAGGATGGTGGGGGAGAGGGGAAAATGAGTGATGGGCATTGAGGAGGGCACTTGTTGGGATGAGCACTGGGTGTTGTATGGAAACCAACTTGACAACAAACTATATTTTTTTTTAAAAAAAGCCTTATTTAGATTAAAGGAGAATAAAATAAGATGAGGAAGATACCACTTTGGTGATTGTGACCAAACTGTAAAATGAAAAAGTGACAGAAAACTAGCAATTCTGTAAAGTTGAGTGCAGATTTCATGGTGGAAAATGCAGTTCAGTGAACTGTAAAATATGACTGGCTTTGGCATCTGGAGAGCTGAGTTCAGTTTCTAGCTGAACCACCCATTAGCCGGAAAATTTTGCAAAACACCATTGGTGTGTGAGCGCTTTGTGGCTCATCTCATATTTTTCCTACTGTAGACCCAAGCAGTCATTTTACTAAGGAATCCTTGTTTTAATGCAGAATGATACTTAGAAACTACAATATAGATACCACAGGTGCTCACTACTACTGGGGTATTGTTGCTTCTAACCCCTTTCAATGGAAAAAGATAAGTAATATATTTTCAAAAGTAATTAATGCATATTAATACCTTCAATTCAAATAAACTCAACACCACAGAGTTCTTCCTCATTATCTTCCATTCCATAGTTGTGCCTTCTTTCTGCCACATGAAGATTCTGCAACATCACTATATTTTCCCTATATTTGTTCATTCTATGATTATACTCAAAATATTTCAGGGGGCACCTGGGTGGCTCAGTCAGTTAAGCTTCTGACTTCAGCTCAGGTCTGATCTCACGGTTCGTGAGTTTGAGCCCACATTGGGCTCTGTGCTGACAGCTCAGAGCCTGGAGGCAGCTTCAGATTCTGTGTCTTCCTCTTTCTTGGACTCTCCCCTGCTTGTACTCTGTCTCTCTCAAAAATAAACAAACATTAAAATTTTTTTCAATATTTCAGAATTGTTACATAAACAACCCCAACAACAGAACTGCTAGGTCAAGATTTCTTTGTAGATCTTTTGCCCAGAAAATAAGTCCCACAAAGAATGATTGCTTAGAGTAAAATATTCAGGTTATGTAAGCTGATTCTTTTTTTCTGTGTACTTACTTTACCATTTTGATATATATTGTAATCATTTATCTGTGTTTATCCAACTTTAGAGCCCTTTTGAAAATGTTTTGACTTAATATTATTTTTGAATATGTAGACCATTTATACAATTCAAAAGTCAAAACTATGTAAAAAATAATACTCATTTCCATCCTTATTTATTATACTCTGATCTTATTATTTTTAAAAAATTTTAATGTTTATTTATTTTGAGAGAGACAGAGCATGAGCAGGGGGAAGGGCAGAGAGAGAGGGAGACACAGAATGGGAAGCAGGCTCCAGGCTCCAAGCTGTCAGCACAAAGCCCAATGTGGGGCTTGAACCCACGAACCGTGAGATCATGACCTGAGGCGAAATCAGACGCTGAACTGACTGAGCCACCTGGGTGCCCCCACTCTAATTTTATTTAAGACCAAGTTCTATCAGTCTGTTTTATACTTCCTGTGATCCTTAAAAACACACACACATACACACACACACAAGTTGAGACATAACGATTTGCTTACCTCTCCTTCTTTAATACACAAATTACAGTATGTTATTTATATGTTCTGTCCTCCCCTTTTCACTTAATACATTTTAAAAATCATTTCCCATTGATTCAAACATGAAATGAGAGTCTTTGGCTTTCCCTCTTTGCAGCTGGGTACCATTCCTTTATGCATCTGTACCCTAGGTTATTCAACCAGCTCTTGAAGAGGGAACATTTAGGTCATTGCCAACATTTTGCTCTTATAAATAATTGCATAATGAATAATCATGTAAATATGTTGTTTTGTGTGGGTAGAGGTGTATTCTCAGCATAGATTTCTAGAGGTGGTATTGTCCAGTCAAAAAGAAAATGCATATGGAGCTCTGTTAGACATTGCCAAATTCCCCTCCCTATTGATCGTCCTTAGTCCAGAATACATCAGAGTTGTGACTTCACTGCCTCCTTAACAGAGTGTGTTGTACTTTTGCATGGTTTTTGATCTGTCAGGTGAAAATGGTAACTCAGGATGGATTAATTTAAATATCTCTTATTATGAGTGAAATCGATCCTCTTTCATATGTTTAGAGGTCATTTGTATGCATTTTTCATTCCAATTTTAGTGTATGAGCTGCCAAAGGGATCACTATGCTTTTTCTATGAACTGATTGTTCGTTGTCTTTTGCTAATATTTCTATAGGACATTTGGTCTCTTTTTCTTCTCTGTTTCTGAGAGCTTTTTATATCTTATGGAGACTAGTCTTCTATTTGTGAAGGATGTTACAAATATTCTTCGCCCATTTCTTATCTGTCTTTTGACTTTGCTTATAGCATTTTTATTATGTAGTCAAATTTATCACCAGGTTATAAAGGAATTTCTCTTTCACTTTTTAAACATTTAGATCTTTGATTTATTTGGGGTTTATCCTGTTGTTAGGTATGAAATAAGGATCAAAAACTTTTTTCCAGGGATGCCTGGGTGACTCAGTTGGTTAAGCACCCATCTCTTGGTTTCAGCTCAGGTGTGCATCTCACAGTTTGTGGGTTAGAGCCCCACATCGGGTTCTGCACTGACAGTGTGGAGCCTCCTTGGATTCTCTCGCCTCCCCCTTCCTCTGCCTCTCCCCTGTTCACTCTCTCTGTCTCTCTCAAAATAAATAAACTTTAAAAAATTAAAATTTTTTTTTCCAAATTGCTATCCAGTCATCCTAACAGAATGTATTAAGAAGGTCTAATTTGTATAGAACTACCATATGATTGAGCAATTTCACTTTTGTGTATGTATACAAAGAAAAAAATCATTATCTCAAAGAGACATCAGCACTTCTGTTTATTGTTGCATTATTTACAATAGCCAAGACATGTAAACAACCAGAATGTTCATCAAAAGATAAGTGGATAAAGAAAATATCACACACACACACACACACACACACACACAAATATTATGCAGCCTTAAAGAAAAGAAAGAAATCCTGCCATTGGTGATAACATGGATGGAGCTTGAGGGCATTATGCTGAGTGAAAAAAGTCAGGCAGAGAAAGACAAATACTGTATTATCTCACTTACATGTGGAATCTAAAAAAAACCCAAACAAACCAGGAGTGCCTGCATGCATGGCTCAGTTGGCTAAGCATCTGATGTAAGCCTGGGTCATGATATCACTGTTCATGAATTCAAGCCCTACATTGGGCTCTGTGCTGACACCTCAGAACCTGGAGCTTGCTTGGGATTCTGTGTCCCCTTCTCTTTCTGCCCCTCCCCCACTCACACTGTCTCAGTCTCTCTCAAAAATAAATAAAGAAATAAAAACATTGCTAACATTAACAACTCAGGCAACAACAGATGATGGCGAGGATGTGGAGCAAGAAGATCTCTTTTGCACTGCTGGTGGGAATGCAAACTGGTACAGCCACTCTGGAAACAGTATGGAGCTTCCTCAAAACATTAAAAATAGGACTTCCCTATCACCCAGCAATTGCACTACTACGTATTTATCCAAGGGATACAGTTGTGCTGTTTCGAAAGGGCACATGCACTCCAATGTTTATAGCAGCACCATCAACAATAGCCAAAAGATGGAAAGAGCCCAAATGTCCATCGATAGATGAATGGATAAAGAAGATGTGGTATATATATACAATGGAGTATTACTCAGCAATCAAAAAGAATAAAATCTTGACATTTGCAACTATGTGGATGGAACTAGAGGGTATTATGCTAAGTGAAATTAGTCAGAGAAAGACAAATAACATATAACTTCACTCATATGAGGACTTTAAGATACAAAACAGATGAACATAAGGGAAGGGAAGGAAAAATAATATAAAAATAAAGAGGGGGACAAAACATAAGAGACGCTTAAATATGGAGAATAAACAAAGGGTTACTGGAGGGATTGTGGGAGGGGGGATGGGCTAAATGGGTAAGAGGCATTGAGGAATCTACTCCTGAAATCATTATTGCACTATATGCTAACTAACTTGGATGTAAATTTTAAAAAAATAATAAATAAATAATAAAGGAGACTGACACCCAACTGAAAAAAAAAAAAGAAAGAAAAACATTGATTAAAAAAAAAACTTGTAAAAACAGATTAATGGTTGCCAGAGGTGAGGGTTAAGGTGGAGGAAATGGGTAAGGGTGGTCAAAAGGTACAAATTTCCACTTATATGATAAATAAGCCCCGAGGATGTAAGGTCACAGTATGGTGACCCTTGTTAACAATACTATATTGCATATTTAAAACTTACTAAGAGCAAGATGGCGGAGAAGCAGGGAGCTCTGTAATCCGCGCATGCCGTATGGATTGAACTGAGAAGGACTGAAGTGATAAAACTCGGATTTGCAAGTGGGGGAAAGAAAAACAGATGCCAGAAAGAAGACAAACTCAAAGATGCCTGAGTGAGTGACTGTGATCTGGTAAATTAGGGGACGGGCGGGTCCCGGTGGTGCAGGGGGAAGGAGCCCCAACCCAACACAGGGAGAGCGTGCTGTGCCCTGGAGAGACCAGGGGAAGAGAAAGAGAGACGGAAAATGCTCATAGAACCATCTCTAAGGGAGGAAAAACTCGCCCGTCTCCCCATATATAACTGCTGGGCGTGGGGAGAGAAATCCATCCCAATTGGCGGGCGAATTCTTCCTTGGATGCAGCGGCAGCGGCATCCATTCCAAGCAGCACAACGAAAGGCGGCGGCACAGATAAAGGCAGCGGCGGTGCGAAAAGCGGTGGTGGCGGCGCCATGAAAAGGGCAGCGCAAGCCAGGCCGGGAGGCCGGCCACCAGCGGGAACGCATCTCATCCCCGGTAACAGTGTTGAACTGCACGGACTGGGATTTGGAAGTGAGGCGGAGCTTGGAGGATACAGTTTGGCTTGCCCGCGGCACAGGGAGATCGGACGCAGAAGAGCGGCTTGCGACGCTTGCTTCCAGCAAAGTTTTGAAGCGATGCCATTCTTCTCCCCGCAACCACCAAGGCAGGGCGTCGGAGAGAGCAGCCCCCGAGACCTAACCTGACGCCAAACCACGCCCATCCGCACAGGGGAGTTGTCTTTTTTTTTTCCTTTTTTTCTTTGCTTCTCCTTCTTTTCTGCTGCCATCCAGATATATTTCCCTTAGCATATTCTTATCTCTCCTCTTGGCTGGTTATATGCTTTTAGACTGTCCACAGACTTTTGCTGTCTCTGTCCCCACCTTGTTTTTCTTTTTCTTTTTGTTTTTGTTTCTTTTTCTTCTCTCTTTTCTTCTCATCTTTGTTTTCTTTCCTTTCCTTTCCTTTTCTTTACTTCCTTTCCCCTTTTGTCTTGCTTCTTTGTTTGATTTGTCTGTGCGTTTGCATGCTTTTGTTCCCTGTATGCTAGTCTGTTTCCTTTTCAGGGCTACCTCAAGAAACAAGCCAAAGTACACGTGGTGGAGAGTCCCAAAAATCACTGACCAGGGAAATAAAATAATCAAGGCACAAGAAGAGAAACCGAGAGACACCATTAAAAGAACACTTTCTGAAACGACAGGCCCTGGACAGTCAATGAGCCTCCATTAAGAGAGCAATACTAACAGGTGCACAGTGCATAATGAGCTTTTAAAACTGGCAAGAGACAGAAAGCTAGCCAAAATGATGAAGCGAAAGAACTCTCCTCTAAAGCAACTCCAGAAAGAAGTCACAGCCACAGAACTGCTCAAAACAGACTTAAACAACATAACTGAACAAGAATTTAGGATAATTGTCATAAAATTAATTGCTGGACTTGAAAAAAACATCAAAGAAGCTATTGATACACAGACTAGGGACCTTCAAAATAGCTGTG